>CM065924.1:17008088-17420588 GCA_033439105.1 Magallana nippona
GTACCAAGTTTGGTTAAATTTGGCCCAGTGGTTTTAGAGAAGAAGTCGAAAATGTGAAAAGTTTACAGACGGACAGACGGATGCTAAGACGGACGGACAATGGGTGATCAGAAAAGCTCACTTGAACCTTTGGTTCAGGTGAGCTAAAAAAGCTCTACAAAAAACTTAAAACATTTGCAATAAAGAAAAGAGAGTTCATATTTCTTGGATAAGACGATTACATAATCTGTCTTCGGGTTTTTTTCCTCTTTTATCATTTTGAAAGACACTTCCTGGTTTAAAGCTTCGGCAAAGTATAAAATTCACAGTCAGTGTCTATTTAAATGTTTTTCAATAAAAGACCACAGTATAATGTCATTACAATTAAAGGCTCAAAAACACAGTTAAAATATTATCAAGTTTGTCTTTGTATACTGCATGGACACCTGGTAGTATACACAAGCAATTACTGTGTCTGTATGCTCTTTCTCTCTCTCTTTATCTCTCGATCTCTTTCTATTTAAACAGTCTGTCTCTCTCACTCTGTCTCTCTTTCTTTGTCTCTGTCTGTCTGTCTCCTTTCTTTCTCTCTCTCTCTCTTTGTCTGTCTCTCTCTCTGCCTGTCACTCTCTCTGTCTCTGTCTGCATTTCTCATCTCTCTCTCTCTCTCTCTCTCTCTCTCTCTCTCTCTCTCTCTCTCTCTCAAAATTATTCAGAGGTATGATAAAGAGGCTTCCTTAATTTACATACATTTAACTTTCAGCATTGTATCCAATTTTGCACCAACAAGCACCTGGGGCTGAATGTTTTATGTACATATTTTCTCTGAAGTCTACACTATCTGGTGAGCTTGGAACACTAATGCATATTAAATTATTTCAACTTTGTGCAGTTTTTGTTTTTTCTAATGCAATGTAATGAGTTTAAAAAATTTTCCTCTCAATGTTTAGAAACTTTTGCTCTACACTAATTCATCTAATTCATGAAAACTTTTCTTTTGTTGATACTAGAACTTCCACACTAACTCAAATCTATAATTTGCAGGACAAAGTACACTGTAACTTTATTAAAAGCACATTTACACCCAAGAAAGGAACAATTATCTCATTGGGGGGGGGGGGGTGTTGGGGGGGGGGGGTGTTAGAAAAGAAATCCTTTCATTCTAAATTGTATAATACCTCCATTGAATTGCTTTTTAACATTCAAAAAGGGTCCAGTGTTTTCTCCTCATTTGGGGGTTTGGGGATAGTTATAGTCAAAGAGAAATTCTCACTGAACCTTATATATACCCAATATACCTAAATTGATTTGCCTAATAACTTACAGCAGGATCGCTGACCCCCTCCCCCTTTCCTTTCAAGGTGTGGTGGGGGAGGTGGGGGTGGAGGTGAGGTGGGGGAGGGGAAGGAGTGGGGGAGGAGGTGGGGTGGGGGTAGATATGGCAGAAAAGAAGTCCTTAATGATAAATACCTTTCACTAGGTATAATTACTGTTTAGGGAGGAGACTCTCTAATCCCAACTCCAACTCCCTTCCCTTCAGATCTATACATGGGACACATGCCTTTTATACCTCTTTTGCAAGCAGAATTTTTTGACCCCCAAAAAGTTTATGAAGCATGCATATATATATATATATATATATATATATATATATATATATATATATATATATATATATATATATATATAAAAAATATATATATTCCTCAATACTTGCTGTAGATAATACTGTTGGTAGAGGATGAAACATATTGAAAATTTACCTTACCCCCCCCCCCAAATTTTGAATCGTGACATGATTTTTATACTGATCCTACTATGCAAGAAATACGTACATGGTTTAAAAATTAAATTATGCATTTAACTTCACTGTATTAGCAGTGTAAGAGTACACATATGATTTTATCACAGATTACCGGTAGGTAGTCTCTCTGTCAGAGAACTGTATAAAAAATTTATGTAGGTTCCATTTTTACAGATCATTCAGAAAAACCTGATTTAAAACCTGATTTCTGGTTAAATGTAAAGAACATGCCATGCTTTACCCCACAACACACAATGATTTCATACCTGCATGACTGCAATACCCTTACTTTTACTGTGCATACATGCTGTCTGGACTTTCAAGATATAGTAAATTAGGCATGACATAGTAAAACATAAACTTCTTAAGTGATAAATGGCATATATACCTGAACTCTTACATCAAACATGAAAGAGTTACAAGTCTAAGCTTTCTGATTTACGCCGTAATTTTCAGATCTCTTCTTGACTCTTCCATACATCTAATCCTATAAACCAAAATCTTCTTGAAGGGGTGGGGGGGGATGAAGTTAATTTATATATGCTGAATTAATTTAATTGCACATCTAAAACTCTAATGAGAATATCAAAGAATAATACCACATGATTCCCTTTTTATATCCAGCCATTTAATGCTTTACTTGTAGAGGTTCTGGTGGCCGTCTAGTGAGACACATATATAATTATTTAGGTAAGTACATTAATCCGCCAGTGACCTCAACCGCACAAACCACAAAACACCTTTCCATTTATAGCCGGTCGTCTCCTCAAATTCCACTCCAGTTATAAATAAATCCAAGTCTCTACAACTTTAATGACTCGTAGCTTATTTTTTTCCTCGCTCTGACTTTATTATATTTATAAGTTCCTCTTAACAATGCATAAAGATCAGATTTGGCCAATCAGCCAGTCTGTAACATCTGACAGTGAAGAATTCTCTAGTCGTACTGCTGTAATCGTTACCACTATATATACTTCAGATCTTCAGGATGTGTTAGTGTCAGGTCATCAAACATGCAGAAAAAAAACCCCCAACAGACTGTATAAACTATCAAAGCTAGCTCACTTTTTTTTTATTTTGTTCCAGTTCATGATTTTTTTTTTTTTTTTTTTTTTTTTTATAATCAGTTACAATACAGTATCGGCCAGTACACAATATATTTTAATTTTATAAAAACAAGAAATGTCTTATATAAACTTCAAATCAAAAGACACCATCAAAAACTGCAAAATTATCTGACATTATATAAAGCATGAAAATGTACACAATAATGGACAATAATGGACACAATTTCGGATAAAATCTGGAACGAGCACAGTGGAAAAATGTCTTTGAATATGGCTTAAATTTACTTATCTCTCACTTTATAAAAAGAAAATCTTGCTATTGATTTCGCACCTTGCCCTAATAAAAAATCAATCTTTCAAAGCTTAACCTTAGAGATCTTAGACTAGATATTTTAGTCTACTGCTAGTTGGCCCCCATAAAGACACTAGTCCCGACTGGCCCATTTTACTTTGTTTGCCATTACACCTCAAGACATTATAATGTAACATCTCATAATTGTTAACCTAAATTAACACACTACAATACATTATGAAGAACCTGTAACTGTCCCAGTCAAAGGTCAAATATCCTCAGGGTTATGATGCAATCTGATTTTATTCATTTCACAGATATGCATGAACTAAATTACAACTGGTCTTCACTATATAGCCTTAAACATGCCTGATATGATGATTTTTCATTTATACAACCTTGCTACCATTATCAGCTTTTTATATACATCAATATTAACAAGACTATACAAAAACAAAATTTGGACAACTTAGAATAAATTATTTAACTTACGAATCAGATAATTGCATGAATTCATTCAGTCGTAAGAAAAAACATGCAGTTAGAATAAGCCGTTACAAGTTTTTTTTTAAAATGAGGAAAATTCATCCCGCCCTGAATCTCATAAGAGAAAGGGTGTCATGTTAACATGACGGAAAGAATGCCTTTTTAACATCAGAATCCCTAAATTAAGTGACCCTAACTTTTTTGCACTTGCTCCACTGGACAACAAATAGGCACCTATGGACATTTTTTACAGACAGCGACCATGTAGAATGATAAAGCATGTGTCCTTTGGACTTAACACAGATATTTGTTATACATGTACGGTATCTGAACATTCCTTACATATGTACGGTACATGCAGAACTATCATTTCCTCCCTCTCTCTCTCTTCCTTCATTCTCTCTCTCTCTCTCTCTCTCTCTCTCTCTCTCTCTCTCTCTCTCTCTCTCCAAATTTTCTAACTCAGATTTTTGTTCTTGATAAAAAAAATGTTTTCACTTAAGCTTTCAAAAATTAAAAGCATCCTAAATCTCTGTAGATGTATACATGCATAATCATAAATGTCTTTCTTTAGAACACTTTGCTCTGATTAGATCTTTCAAAAAAAAAGAAAAAAAAACAACTCGCTGTTTAATTATGTGACTAAAATCATTAAGCTGGCCAGACATCTAGACAGCTGGCAGTGTGTTCTAGATGTTGGAGCAATAAAAAGGCTGACAGTGTACTAAATTAATTATCACAGTGAGTCACTTGTGTATATATGGACAGTGTGTATGTGTTAAAAGAAAGGGCAACAGTGATGCTCCTTGGTATACTCCATCACTCATTTACATATATATATTGCCTGTAAATTAATAAAGCGGTACAAAAATTAAAATAATGCCTCTTCTTTTTTGAAAGAAGTAGTAGATTTTAAATTACGCATTCAAATTTGAAATTAACATATTAGACATACGGTAATTTAGAAATGAATCAGATGATACATGCATTTGAAAATCAAAAAGGAAATGATTTATCAAACTTCTCAAGTGCAGAGTTATACATGTGCAGATTTGTTGTTTGCACTTTAATACAGTACCAATTAATTGCATTGTTGAAACAATTCATCGACGTGCAAGTTAACAATCTCCATACTTAAATATAATACTGCATAATAAACTTATAGGGAGTTGTAAAATTGGAAATGTTTGCTCAGAGATAAAACCATTTCCTTTTTTTGCACTTTTTTACAATTCAAAATCCTTTGATTGTTCATGAAACGGCCAAGCATAGACTAACTTGGAAATGAACAACTCTTCTTACAAACTGGGGTGTTTTAAGCATGTGTCGTAGATATAAAATGAGAAGAATTACAAGAATGTGTAATGTAGTAAGTATATATACATGTAACAAAATGTGTATCCGGTCAAATAGTTGAAAAAGTAATCTTCTTTATACCTGTAATAACGTTGTACTTTTGGCATTATGTAAAGACATTTCATGATGCTCATGACCATTATTAATATTACATGCTGTTTATTCTTAAAATTAAAAGGAATACTTTTTCCTCTAGCTCTGTCAGACAACTGAGACAGACCTTGCTTATCCATGACATAGCTTAATCATAACGACTTGTTCTGAAAAGAATAACTAATCATTTGACTGATTCAGTATTTTCTTTTAAACAATATGTTTTTCCAGTCAGATTTTATGAAATATATCAAATATGTGTCCCAATATATACTGTAATACAATATTCTGATGATCTATTTTTAATCACAAGTAACACATACACATGTATCATGTGTATATTAAATTGCTACAACCTATTTTGAGTACCGGTATATATTAAATTACAAAATTTTAAAAAGAAACCCTAATGCTTAATATAATATTATTTTAAAACAAATATGTTTTTCCAGTCACAGTTGAGGAAATATATCATTGTGTTCCATCCCTATACTCTAGCTGTAATACAATATCATAATAATCTATATAGCTATTTTTAATAGCACACTAATATATTGCAACAACCTGTTTTGGGAATAGTTTTACAAATTTAAAAAGAAATCGTGATGTTTAATATAATGTGTGCCGTCACCACCCTTTACAAAATCTCATTCATGCGTAAAATTAAATGTGTCACATCTGGATCCTTTCCACCCTGTTAATAATAGACGAGCTAAAAAGTCGTAAAACTGTGTCAAACTATTAAGGTTTATATTCTCTTTCAATTTCTTAAGTGATCAAGCTTTTAAATGCCCAATTTCAATCTCGTGTGGTATGAAAAGTAAAACATACTGCTTAGCTAATACACAATTACAACTTTTTTTTTAATATTAAAATTGGGTGATTCTTCATACGCACAAGTTATTGATTCAAAATCTAGAACACCTCGTCTCCTTACATAAATTGTTGACAGCGCGACCACTGGGGCAAGCCCAATATGAAAAAAGAAATCACAAGTCTATTTATAAGCTAACCTTGATCCTTTCATTTAGATTGCCCACTTTTTTGTTGTGTTTATTTTCATCTTTAATCATTTTTTTCCAGACGCCAACTCTTATCTATGGGCTCAGCTTTTGCATTTTATTTTGTGTTATATATATGGATAAACTAGTTTATTTTTGCCATATCATAATTTGGCTCAAAATGTATTTGTGTAGTGCTGTTAAATTACATGTACCAAAAAATTATTTCATACTATTTACTACTGATTACTGGGAGTACTGAGACTGATAAAGCAGTTGTTTATAAATATATAATAATTAATAAATACGAAAAAAAGTTATTAATGTTACCAGAATTCCGTTTACTTATTAAAGAACCTTTTCCAATATTTAAACACTCTCTGTTTCAACCCAAACAACCTACCACCAGCAAACCAATCCAGCATAAACATATCATGAAGCTGAAAGGGTGTGGCCTGTAGAATGCTTACAGACATATCACCCTACTCAAGTTTGACAAAAGCCAGTCCATTCCTTAATCAACGTCTAGAGTGTTTAGGAATTCATTCCTCTCTGCTCCCATCGCCTGCTCTCCTCGCTGTTAAATTAACCCTTTTTCTAATGTGAATCAATTTTGCTAAACCTCACACTCCCCCCCCCCCCCCCCCCCCATCCCCCAACCTCCCCCAATTCTGACACAACCTCGCACAAACGCTTGCTGATATTGTTTGTAAACAAAACAGATTCCTGCCAACTCTGTCTTCAAGACTCTAACAATCTTCATTCCTAGAGGGCTCGTCAAAGAAGAAGATCTGTCTTCCACAGTTAAACCTATCACACGCTATCTGACAGGCAACACTTGGTAGAACTCACATTGCATATTGTATTTTCTCAAAATACAACAATGTTTCCAGAAAATAAGCCCATCTGGCCCTCACCAAAAAGGCAAGATTTGTGTGTAAAACAATACGTCTGATTGCCAAGATTCAGGTGCTGGGCTTGCGTGTGATATGTTACATGCATGCATACAGCGCCCTGCATTTCTGAGATGCATTTCATTCATATGCTAGCACAGTGCTCTTTCTCTCTGCCTGTATTGCTAATTGTCGCAGTTATCAAGTTATATGGTAACTGCCACCCAGCAGTGAATGAAGAGCTAATACCAGAACATGAGCTTGCCTTATCTCATTGTATTGGTACTCGACAAATAAACAAAATGATACCCAAAGCAATTATATCATTGAAGTCAACAATTGTAAACTGAGTGATTTATGAGTTATGAGTGTGTGTGTGTGTGTGTGTGTGTGTGGGGGGGGGGGGGGGGGGGGGGGGGGGGGGGGGGGGAGGGAGGGGTATCTTTAGAGGTAAACAAATTTTGCCATTGAATGAAAAGATTTTATAACCTTTGTTGTACAATATGCTAAGTAAGGAAGATACAATATTAATATGGACTTAGGACTTCCTTGTAATTTTCCCTGCATAGTGTATCCATGTATCATTCACATATTAGGTAGACTGCTTTTTGATACATTTGACAACCCCTCCAGAGAAAAAGATAAACATATTTTCTCAGTATTTCACTTCTAAGCTAATCTACGATGCATCTAGCTACCAGTAATGTTTTCTCTGCAATTGTATAACTTAATTTAAGCCTCTGGAGGTTCAACTTTTTCAAGATTGAATTCTTCTTTACCGAAAATATACTGCCGATCAGCTTATATATCATAAAACCCAACCTTTACAGCACTACAGGTCCTTAAGGCCTTTTAAACTACTAAAAATTGAAATTAACATGCAATTAAATATTTCTATTAAGCATATACTTTAATAATTTATGGGGTTTTTTTAGTCATGTTAATTGTAAGTTGAATCTAAAATAAAAAATTAAAATTATATTAGCTATTGCCCAAGATTTAAAAAGAAAAAAAAAATTGACATTTTATGCAAATAATCGTTTGCAACAACCTTTGTTTGTATTTCCCAGGAGCAGCTTCAAACCTGACCTTATTTTAAGCTCGCTGCCAACTTAATAAGGTATGAATTATTAATCCCCCAAGTTAGTGATGTGTGTCCCTGTGTACTATTCATGAATACTTTCTGCAGACTATGCATAATACTTTTTAAGCACACACATATATTAAACATGAATGCCCCCATGGTGTCTATACAACATGTAGAGGGTAAAAATTTACAATATACAGTACATCTTAGACAGCTACAATGTAGGTATAAAGAAAATGGAAGGAATTAGGATGGAAAAAAAGAGAAAAAGAGAACGGCTACACAAATCTTATTCATCACGTTCATCAACAAATATGCAGCCAAGCAGTGCGACATCAAACAGGCCGTAATTTGATAGATGGCGCATGCCTGTCATCTGAACCAGTGGACACTTAAACAAATTTCACTAAATGCTTCAACTCACTCCCTCCAGGCTGAGATGGTTATTAATTAAAATAATAATATCCAAACAAACGAGGCTAGCTCCCCTCATTTTGGAGCATCAATTTTTCTCTTATTTTGTTTATAAATCTAATTTGCATGCAACGTCGCATCCAAAAATCTTTCCGTAAAATATTCAATGTTTCTAATTTGCGTATAGGTCACTGCTCTTGCGTCTGCTGACACTTAATGACTAGCTACCAAATATTACCTGATTTTCTGTAAGAATGTTTGTCAATGACTACAATGAAATTTGTTCACTTTTGACCCCTAGCCAGTTTTCTGTTGCTTGCTCAAGCTATAATTCCCTTCTGGACACATGCATTGCTTTTATCAGTTTTTTATAAAGAATGATCAAATCTTGATCCTGATAAGAGTCCAAAAAACTACAAGTTTAGGTAATGCAAGTACACAAAATAAAATTCTAAAAAATGACAAAAAATTACACTTCTGGCACATAATGATTAAAAAAGCATGGCCAACATTTGAATCTAAAATAGATAATGTAAATTAAATGGTGTATGTAATGCACTGCTGAGTGTGGATCAACATCTGCCTGCATGATTTCAAGAAAGAGGGCCATTTTTTCCCTTCTAAATAATATGCCTGACTTGTCATATTAAGGACTAATTAAGTGTGAAGACAAGGTCAAACATGATACATGGAGTGAACATTTAAGAGGGCTGGATGGTCATGGCCATTTTCATACTCTATCAATCTCCTTAAAAAGAAGAGCTCTGTATAAATATATAGCAAAATACATGTACGGGTATTCAAATATCAGTGCTAAGATACATGATTTTTTTCTTTATTAAATGATAGTTTATAGCTAAAGACGTCATATCTAAAAATTTAAGGAAGATCTGATCTGATGGTTAATTTGTTGACTACCCAGCCTCCTTAACAGGAGAGTGGTTCAAGCTCAGGATCTAAATTAACAAGCTTAATTTACAACTGGTCTTCCTATTCACATCCATAATATTACACAACTTCACAGCCTGGTCATAAGGTGATAAATAATGTACATGTACCAGATGTATGTAAAGTAAACAGACTTTGTGTGAAACCCAAACAAATTGTACGCACACAGAATCTAATAGAATGGAACCAACTGGATTATCTGGTCATTACGAAAATCAATGCCTTTCACTCATATCTCACGTACATCTTAATCATAGTCATACATTATTAAATACACATAATGCTGTCTAAAATTGTGACACGCTATTGAATTTCAACCAAATGTTAAGCAGTTATTTGGATTATGTGGGTGGATATATTCTTAAATTTTCATTTTTTGGGGTTTTATATCAATACTACATTAACCACCATTAAAATGTCAATATATACCATATTAATTTAAACCACTTTCAAATTTAATTGGAATTCAAAATAATAGTTTCTCCTGTACTTTAATTCTTCATGTGGCTTACAAATTTATAATTTCCATTGAAAGATAAAACATTAGAATAAGGAGAGTTTCAGTGATACGTCAAAGTGAATTAAATTGATTGGGTTCCCACCACTGTTTCTTTGTGAACCTCTATATATTATCAAATTTATGGACAATCTCAATTTAATTAAAATTAGACTTTCCATCCACTCCCCAGTTTTCGATATATGTCGCGACATATCAAAAACCGGGGAGCGGATGGAATCATGGAAGTTCTAATTTTAATTAGATTGGGACATTCTAAGATTTTTAGTGGTCCATTGAGTTCAAGATACCAGATTTGTTACAGCACACTAGAAGGAAAACCTCAACTGGATGTTAGGAGGACCTTGAGTCCTCAAAACAGTGAAGAGGCCAAGAAAACACTAACTTAGGTCAGCAAACTTAACAACATAGAAATCCATGGATCATATTTGCAAGAGTCAATGTTGACTCAAGTTTCCTTATCCATCAGGGAGAAGTTAGACTGCTTATGTCATCTTTAGGGACAGGATATCCTTAATAACAACTGATGACTGGAGTTTACATATACATTACCATCGATATACATGCAGTAGTCAATGCTAAAAGCAATAGCACAGTCTTTTTACGTAATTTGTACTCAAACTTGAACTTTTAAAATTCAACACATTCTTATACTGCATGTGTACATAGAAAACTTAATAATGCCCTGCAAGATTCGAGTTGCATTGAATACTTAATAATAGCGATTGAAAACTATCAGTATGTATAGAAAATGAGTGAAAAAAATGTTCACCGTGCAAGAATTTAGTGGATATAAATATTAAATAAGAGTTTAAATATCAGGTTCATGTTGGATTTCAAAATGACTTGAGTATGCTTTGCCAAGCTTTTGTAAGTTAACCTCCATGGTCACTGGTCTATGACAAAAAACAAATACAGTAATGGATTTCTGATGGTTCCTTCTTTGAAATTGATGTTTGCGTTTTACCTATTGGGTATTACCCGTCTCTTTAAAATCTAATTTAAGAGCAAGGATCACCAAAAATGATTCTACAATTCTTTAGAAACTGCAGAACAGGAAGACATTTTTTTTTAGATGGAATTTTTTCTGAGATATTCCTCCTATTTCTCTCAGATTCACAAATCTAAAAGTATATGTGTATTGGAGAGAGGGGGCCTAACTACATGAACTCCATTTCCTTAATTTCATAAAAAAAAGTCTATTACTTTGTGCAGTTTGTTTTCAATACACTCTTCATCTCTTGGGACTTGATAAATATATTATCCTGTTAGTAAAGCAAAGCTGAAACCGAGTCAGACAAAATGAAACATACAAAATGCTATTGATTTTAGCTATATCCATAGAATGGCAATAAAGAAATGTCAGATGTATATTTGATAAATAACTCTTTCATTGCTATAGAGTAAGTAAGTAAATACGCTATCTGTTGAAATGGTTAATTTATTAGGGAGATCATTTTACTTTCACATACAAGCATATTTATGGAGTTTTGGAGAGTTATTTTTTAATGTGTACTAGCTGTGCTTAAGCTCAAGACCAAAGGGAAGTTGGTTTACTGATGACTTTATGTAAAACGTAGAAAATACCTGTTTGGCATACCCAATTAATTAACTTGAAAAGCTGATCTTGTTCATAAACTCTTTTTTATTAAAAGGTATAAAGACTTGGGGTGACAAGTTATAAACCCTGAACTATAATGCAATGAGTAGGCGGTTCTTCGAAATTCAATACTGTGTTGTATCTTTAGAAAAAAAATCACCAATCTAGATCTAAATATAAATTTTCTCAATCGAGAAAATTCAAGTGAAATTTTCATTTCATGTGCCGTGTATACGGTTTAAATTCCTATAAAAATCTCTATATAAAGAAAAAAAAGGAAATTCTATCAATAAAGTTCTCTTTCTTTCTGAGTGGTCAACATAATGACAGAACAGCATCAATTTCCGCATCAATAACCATGCATACCTAATCATTACATAAATTTCAGGTGAGAATCGCCAGGTGAAATGCGGAATTCGCCGAATAAGAAAAACTTTGCTTTTAAATATTTAAATACGTTCAGAAATTGGTAGAATAAAAAGTACTAACCTTCAGAATAAGTTAATTTCACACATGAACATATAAAAAATGCGACTAATACTACAGATTTCAATAGAACACTTAGTATAGTCGCCATGTTGTTTGTGATGTTTTAACGAAATCTCGTTGTGCTGGAGATTTCCCTTGAGATCTACCAAATTTAGACGAATGAGACAAGAGATCCTATTGGTCAGACAGAATCAACAAGGCGAGCGTATGGGAAATTCAACTACGATGTTAGATGCTGGAAAATGTAAATATGTTTACACTTTTAAATGTATTGTTTTTCGCATTAGTCAATGTTATATGGAAAAAGAAGATATTTTTCAACTATGTCCCAGTTCTAAACTTCTTTGCATTCTTTTTGAAAATCAAAATTTCGGCTTGAAGTTCTGTGACATGTGAACATGTGTATTTAGATGCATGTGAACAAATATTTACACCAAAAATTATTTAACTGTCTTGTGTGCACTAGTGATATCTATAGTGTTTGGTAAGTGTAACAGCAATGAATTATATTCACCCACCTTCTTGTATTTACTCCAATTTGGTAATTAATCACTTATATAGAATCCTTCTTTCGCCTACTAAACATTAGCAAACGAGAGTCAAATTTTGTTCAGTTTGGCTTAGCTTATTCTGTAAAATACATATGCCTCTTTACTTTCCATGTTAGTCGACATGATGCCCTTTCCCTAAAAAATGAAGAACAAAATTTGACTCCCATTTAGTAGGTCGGGGCATTCCTACTAGCTCTGGCTATACTCTGTCCCAAATTATTTTTGCCGCACATTTTCTTAAATTATTCTATATTTATAAATACCTATGGATTCAAACAATGTTCTTCAAATAGTATGAAAAACTCCCAAGATTTACCCTTTGAAACGCCCCCTCTAACTTGTCAGGTTTCAATACACAACCCAAAATAGAAAGTCTACGGGGATTTTGCATTGTAATCAAAATCAAGTACCCCTGATGATAACGTTAAAAAAATTGTGCGAGGTGTCCCAAGTACTTCCCAATGGAGAAGAGATGTAAACATTTCCCATATTGAATCTCCGTAGGGGTTTTGTTTTTGTTCATGTGAAATTCTGCGGGGATAAACAGAGGATGTATCAATGAAAAAATATTGGATTTTTTTCCCTTTTATCAATTTGAATTGTACTTCTTTGACAGGTATGTTTATTTTACTTAAAAACATTAAAAAGTGACGGAAGCAATAACTTGGGACAGACTGTAGTGGGTTAACCCTTTAGCTCAATCGGTAGAGTGCTGGATTTGCATGCTAGAGGACCCAGGTTCAATCCCCAGCAGAGGCAACATTTGTCTCAGCTGTTACCAGGTTACATTACAATAAACCACAAGACAATTAAGTGGCCATGGGTATTGTCTCTAATGCCATTTATAGCGAACTACATAGAAGCGTTTAATAGGCGGTAACTCCAAAAAAGTTTCAACGTAATGTTTTGACTGACCTTGGTCCAATCAGATCCTAGTGGGGCAGAGTTAAGACATTGCCGCTCGTGACTTGAATGAGAGAGAGAAGAGAGAGAGAAAATTAATGGAGGTGATGCAGATGAAGAAATCATCATTATTTATAAAATGGCAAATAAATTAATTAAGGTCTATAAATTACATGTATATCCTATATTGGTCTAACTTTAAAGCGTTTTAAGTTAAGATCGTAAATTTTCTTTGGCCACCGACAGCATGTGCGCAGTGTCTACAAATAGGGATGACGTAACAAACCAAAGCTTTCATAGAGTCCGAGAATTGTATACAGGCAATGAACATTTTGAAATGCGAATGAATGATCATTTATGAATTGAGATATGGTGAAACGGAAAGGCAACCCAGATGGAAGCTTAGTGGAAAAATAAAATAGTGGCGGATAAAGGTAAAGAATGTTTCACACTGAGTAACCATGAAGAAAGTTTTATAGATGGAATTCACATATTTTTCAGCGTGTCTTCCAGCAAAATTACGACCTATGTTTAATTTGGGAAGATTCAGCATACTTTGATTAGAATACTACCGGTAATACTTGTAATAAAAAGCAGTTTCTGAAATATTCGTACATCCTTCGATGTTTAACATTACTTCACCCCATTATCTATATATAGACATCGTTGTTCCCCGGTGAAAGAATTTCAAAACATAAAACATAAATTTATAGGATATACTAGACCTTGATTTTTCACTTTATAACTATTGATAGATATTTTTCTCGATCATTTCTAATTTACTCTCTCTCTCTCTCATTCAAGTCACAAGCGGTTATGTCTGAACTCCGCCTTCTACAATCTGATTGGACAAGGGTCGGTCAAAACATTACGTTGAAACTTTTCTGGAGTTAACACCTATTAAACGCTTCTACTTAGTTCGCTGTATCCACTTCTCTTTCCAATATTGATTCTAAAACTGAATAATTGTCAGATCTGGACATTTTGATTTCAAAATGCTTGGATTTCTTTCTGTACCACAAGTATATGTAAGACATGAATCTAATTTATTTTTAATGAAAAACCGTTTTTCTTACAGTTTTTCCATAAACGTGCAAGTTTGAAGATTTGTTACCATGAAGAGAACATCTGTTAGAACAGACTCGGTGTCAGGCGGACAGACCACTAAGACCACCAGCAGAATGCAAAGGTAATTCTCCCACCTCACAATATAGAAATCAAAATTCATTATCTGACTTTAACCTATCTTTTGCACCTTATTTTGGTATTTTGGCCAGGTGATGTGAAAATTGGCAAACAATTATGCTAGCAACATTTCAGGGATATTGGTGAGATTACCAGTATTATATGCTTTTACAAACTCTTCACAATAAGTCAGTTTAGGTATCTGTTTTTCTCTTTTAAACTTCTTTTCTGTTTTGTTATACACCAAATCATGAGAGGTAAGCTCAGATATTTTATGTTAACAAATATTGGGGGTTTCAGGGATAAGGAGATTATTGGGAAAATTAACGCATTCAATTGGGGAAAAAGGTACCTTTTTTTTTTATTAGGACAGGGGCCTTCAAATGGCCCAAGTTTAGACAATTAAGAGCCTTGTCTGAGCCATGAGTTCAGCAATAGTTATCTTAAGGTTTTATGATTGCAAAGTTAGCAAACACAGAGCTTTGGCATCTCAATACAATACATTCATGAACTTAGGAATGAATTTAATTTCTACCTATGGTATATATGATATAACTTGGGGCAGAAAAGCCTAAAATGTCCTAAGTTATGTTATACTCGCATAACATAGGTAGAAATTAAATTTATTCCTAATTCAGAAAATATTGCCCATTATTTTAAGAAATAACCTTGATTCATACATAATTTAAATGTAATGTCCAGCAGATAAATATGTTTTGCACTCGCGTTGTATTGTGACGTAGGCAAGTTATGTTATACAATATAAATGAATTTGTTGAATAGCCAGTCAAATGAGTTGTTACAACCAGAATTAAATGAATGTAGCCATTTGGTTGAAAAACATTGCATAAATGATTTCTTACAGTGTTATGTGTATATTGTTTTGTTCTTGCAGTAAAATCCCCCAGTATGTGCATGGGGATAAGAAGAAAACTAAAGCTGTGCCAGACTTTGGCAAACTCCATGAAAGATGGCAGAAGAAACTGGAAGAGGGCAAAGTTTGTCAGAAGAAGCCACAAACAATGGTAATTCTCTTTTTTCTCTCTCATAAAAATTTCAAAATGTTAATATTTTTTCATCAATTCACTAAAACAGTGTATCCTGAGTCATTAATGTTTTGGCTATATGCTTATACATATCTTTTCTCTTTCATACATACAAAAAAGGTTATAAAGAATCAACTTAAGCATCAATAATGACTGTGATATTGTGAGGTCAAGCGAGAGATACTTTTCTCAACTGCCCTGTTTTAGCATGATCAAAATTGATCTAGTACATATTTCAGTGCATATTTACAATTCGTTTTGCCTTTGAAACTGAAAGACTAACTTTATCGATTTGAGAATGAAATTTAAGCAATGTTGTAAATGACACCAATTTTTAGTTTATTTCTCCTGAACGTTACAAAAGCACATTCACTTTTTGTACGAGTTTTCCTATTTTGTCACCTTAAAAATTTCTTTGCAGCCAACTGAGTTTAACCTAAGTAAGAGCAAGAAGCCTGACGCATCAAAGCATGCAAAGAAACAGCTGTTTTCCGTTGAGGATTTTGAGGCAAATCATAAGTCGCTGGACGCAATCCTCCGTGGACTTCCTCAACGTGAAGTTGCATCCAGACGAGCAACAACGGCAACAGGAAGAGATGTGTAGGTGTTGCATGTTGCAAAGAAACAGTTATCTCTTCTTCTTTTTTCATTCATTTTCCTACATTTCTTGACATACGGGAAAATATTTTTGTAAATATCCATTGTGATGTGATCCATCAATGTTCTAATATCAATAAAGTCTTACTTAAAAGTTATGTTCTCTGGTATAACTTTTTGCTAACTACACATTTTATGCTTTGAATAGGAATATCATAATAGAACAAGTAAAACAGAAGAATTTTGGAATATATACCTAGATTTTAGAATGTAGATACATGTATATTTGCTATTTTTTTCTGCACTTGTGCAGTTGGGTTTTTTGAAATGTTGTATCATCCTGTTATTCCAAAACAAAATATATGAAGATTTATATTGCTTAATAACTTTTGCAGAGGGGGTTTAAATCAGAGTATACACTCTATGAAAAGTCTAATTTTGATATACATATCACATTTTCAGGCAATTCATATCAAAATTTTGAGCTTAGTTATGCCATACATGTTTTTGAATTGTAAGGAAAATCTGTTTGATATCCTGATAAGTCACATTGATCAACATCTTTTATCATGCAAATATTTCTATGTGGATGGTAAGAGATCAAATCTTAAGAAATGACAAAATGGACTTTTTATACACAATTCTCTTAAATACAATTGTAGGAAGAGGAGTCAAAGTTGTACCAATGTTGGGCGAAGGCGTGTCCTTGGAGAGCTTCCACGTGACCCAGATCAGACGTCCAAGGCTAACAGACGTCGGAGTCGAAGTGCGCGAGCAGAGATTCCCCTCAAGGCACTGAAAGAGAGCGACGGTGTGTGATGGTTTGAGAATACTGTTTATAAGTACAAATGTGATGTTACATTTTTGAATTGGTTCTCTCATTATATTACAAATTGTTGAATCACACCTGAAACAGTTATATTGCCCTGTCAAAAAGTTTTATCACCCTCACATCAATTTATTCTGCTTATTAATTTAATTGGCTTTAAATGGTTTGTTATAAACCAGATTGAATTAACATGATATATTTGATATGATGTAACAGAAATGATTAGTAAAGAAATATTTGTGTAAAGGTAAATGTTTGCAATGTACACGTAATATTTATTGGTATTGTTTATTTTATTAATAGAAGTGAGCTTTGAGCCGGACCCCCAGGCCTTACGCAGCATCATCAACAGCGAGGGGATGACCCCAGTCAGAGTGGCCGCCCCCAAGCGACAGACCACCAGTGGAGCTGTCATCAGACAGGTGCTTATATTATTCCTCTGTGTAAATTTTCTGTGTAAAATCACGTCAAATAAACTTCATATAGACAACGTTTACTGTGAAATGATTTTCATGTTATTTGCTCATGGTGAATAGTCATCAAAACTATTTACCAGCAGCATTCGATCTTCATTGGAACTCTTCTGGCATTATCAGAGTCACTACGTTAAATTCATTGCCCGATAACTCTATTTGATTACTAGTACGTAATATTTGCTGTATTTTAGATTTCATACTTGTCATCGTTAATTTGCCAAAAGCCATTTGAAAACAAACTAGTGTCAATTCCACTAGCAAAAATTCTTTTTATTTATTTCTCTTGGCATAGAGAAACAGATAACTGGTTCATGACATTAAATATCTGTGAGTAAAGGTTGCATGTGAATATGGCACATATTTAATACATGTAGATGGGTTTATACCAGGTTTACAGTTATACCATTCTTTGATGTATCTTATGCTCAATGTTGCCCTCAACCTAAGCCTTTGCATTTTCATTAAAATAGTAAGAATATTAAACTATTTCAAATTTGTTTCATAATTTCAAAAAGTTACCATTATTTTGGCCGATTAGATTAGAAAGGTTTTGACAAGTTGACTTCTTTGTTCCAGTTTGTTAAGGAGAGGCCATCAATCTATGATGCAATGACGAGCTCACGGAACTCCTTTGCTGCTGTAAGATTGACGGGGAAGACTATGGCAGCCAGTCATCCACATACACGTAGGCCGAGCGATGAATTTTTCTAACATTAACTACAAAATTAAACCTAATATTTACACAGTAATAAAAAATTTAAATTCCTCTCTAGTAAAAAACTTCAAGTTGAAAAATTTAAATTCATCTCTAGTAATAAACCAAGTTTTTACTCTGAATTCAGAACTGAATTCAAAATAGCGATATGCACTATTGTAGAGATCTGTATTTAAATCAAATTGCATATTAATGAAATTCTACAACTTTCAGGACATGATGGTAGTCCAGGACATAAGAGGCCCCAGCCCGCCAGAGACCCAGCCCCGCCCCATCAGCGAGACCAGAGTGTGCCCAAAAGTGGTCACGGTTCTCACCTACAGGGCAGGGATTTGCAGGAAAAATCCAAAAAGTCAGCAGAGATACAGCCACAGTCACTGGGTCAGTCAGTGCAAATTTATTTTAACGTTACTTTAAAACATGCTTAAAACAAATCAAGCTTACAGGAAATTCAGTTTCGTCCATCTTTGATATTAAAATGTATGATTTAATGAACTTTTTGATTATAATGAATTAACATTAATTTTGTAACAAATCCAAATTGTTCATCTCTGGTACTTTGTTATCAGTGAGTTTAACTGTATTTTACGTCTGAACAAAATAGGTTTGTATACACAGCAGTCAAAACCTATTTTTTCTGTCTCCATGAGTTAGATAGATTGATGTTGGGTTAAAAGATTTACCAATCTGGTGCTAGTTTATTGATAGTTTAACTGTTAAAGCAAGATATTGGAAAAAAACTTATTTTGATAGTGTTTTTGTATTGCAAAGATATGCATAAAGCTCATTTAATATTGCTTGTATTTGACCTCTGACATTCAAAATTTGGTTAAGCAGTAAAAATACCTTCATTAAGCATTCTAGAAAATCAAATTAACATTTGATATATTAATACATGCATCATCACAAAAACTTCTTGTATTTATTTTTTTAATTTTTTGTTGTTGTAGATGATGAGTTTGAAGTTGATCCTCAATCCCTGAAGAGCATCATCAACAGTGAAGGAATGACCCCAGTCAGAGTTACTGCCCCTGTTAGGAGGACCCTTGGGGGTCATGCCTTAAGACAGGTAGCATCATTGATATTGTTTTCTTTTTGTTGGTTTTGATTCCACTGGCCCCGATTAATACCTCTTCCTATTGGAAGCCATCGCACTTAATGATTTAAACCCTTGGTTTGTCAAAACAACTCGCGATAATAATTAACACTTACATGAACTGAACACTCACATGTTATAGCCATCGGCATTGTTTACGTAAATCCAATTCATAACTGGAAATCAAAAGCTTGACGTAATTTACGAACCAAATCCAGAAATAGGGAGATTTTCGGGTTGTTCGACAAATATCGGGTGAAAAGCAAGACCTGGCTGGTCATAAAAAATAATCGGGTGACGGGTAAAAAAAAATCTGTTGTGACCCGACGAAATCGGGTCAGTTGGCAAGTATGGGTGGCTCAGTTTTTATGGATGTTGTGGTTACCCTGACCCACAAAGGACTACATCCAGTATTTATATGCATTTCTCATCTCCAAAATGCAAAGTTCTATAGAGAGCATAAAAAATAAGGTTGCAGATAGCTAAAATCATATTGAAATTAGGTATGTAAAAGGTTATCACCCTACTGATGTCATTATGTAGAAATGACAAGTTTAAGTTGTGATTGCACATGATTGTGATGGGATTTTATAATTTTGGTCCAACTACTCGTGTTTTTATCTACTCTTGCTATGTCTTGGGGATTGAAAACTCACAGCATTTATTGCAGTATTTTTGCTTCTCCTTTGCCTTCCATGGACTCTGACAACCCAGCAAATTTCCATACAAACGTAATAAGTTAGAGTGTTGAACTACTTTTCAGGAGCGGCCGTCCATCTACGACGCTATGACCAGTTCTCGGAACCACTCGCTGTTTGGACAGGTGAGACTGTCCGAGTACAGCCGACCCGGCCCCAGGACGGGGAAAGGGTGGCCCAACACAGGTAAGAACAAAACTTCTCTCCAGGTGTTCATCACTACAGATCATATTAAACTACCTTTGTACCAAGCTGAAGCTCTACAGGAAAAATTAGAGCGACATGCAGTTGAGGTATTTACAGTGCACAAATACTTGATATAGAAGATTCACCTAATTTCTTAACACTCTCTGTGGAAATATTGATACCAGAAATTCTTCAGTCATTTTACCACATATTTTGGCACTTGCCTCAGAATTTCTATTGAAAATGTTCACCAATCTTGGTAAATGAGGTATGTTAAGTTGACATGTAAATCTCCATTCCTATGTACTTTATTATGAAATCTCCATTCCTATATTCTTTGTTATGAAATCTCCATTACTATGTACCGTACGTTGTTGTGAAATCTCCATTACGCCTCCCTAGGCTCCTGTTCCTCCCCAGCGCCCACAAGTTTCCCCTTTGGGAGGACCCCAGCCAAAGGACCTGTGCCAGACCTCATCAAAAGTGCTACCAAGAGTGAGGTCAGAACCAAAAACTTTTGCATCAAACTCAACCTGCATACTGTAAACCAATTTAATTTTGACAAAATGTTATATCACAGATATACAATTTTAAATCTGTAAATTTTGGTTTGTGTGTGTAAAATACTGATCATAGGTTTTGACTAAAGCTTGAAGTGAAAGTATACTGGCTAGAATTATATGTGACTATTTTGTATTTGAGCATATGAACCAGATCATTAGAAAATACAAGAAATTTTAATTAAAAGAGGTTAAAGACAGGAAGTATTTTCAACCATGTGATTTCAGAAAAGTAATCCTATAGAGATTTTCTTGGAACTTCAACAAAATTTGGTTTACAGTACCTTGGTTTACACATAGAAAGGTTTCAAAGTGCAACCGTTACAAAATGTTCCTATCATTCTTCAAAAACTTTCATTTTCAGTCCAAATGAAAGTTGTCTAATCCAGAGAATGGTTTTAAAGTTTGTGATTTCTCATTTTCAAGGCAAGACGAGTCCCAAGAAACGAGAACGGCATTCTGGCGGATGGACCCTCAAGGAGACCTGGAGAACAGGTGAGTCCCACAATGTCATCATCGTCTCAAGCCATGGTCAGGAGTCTGCATAGTTCTCTCCTACCCAAGGCTGCTTAAACACCTAAATCATCGAAATTTTGAATATTCTCACCTATTGCCTGACGTCATCTTTAACCAATGAAAATAATTGTTTGTAAAACGAACAAAAGTTTAACGGATGACAATTTTTGTGTCATGTCAACAATAAATTACAGTACATGTATGTTACATAAACTGCAGTTGGATGAAAAAAGTTCAATCTCTGACTATGCTTTACTCTCATTGGTCAATAATTTAGTGAACTTAAGATATTTCTGTCTCATGCAACCATGGCCAGATGGGAGAGGAACATATTTACATTGGTCGTGGTTTGTGACAATGCAATGACATTGGAATCAGATCATACTTCTCAGGGGTTGATATAATGATGTATTTATTTCTAATTTGGTTCATAATATAGGTTCAAGCCAGGGGGAAAATGACATCACAATGCAATGTGTAAACATAAACTTTCGTGTAAAGAAAGCACGTTACAATGCAACATGTATTCAAGCTAAATTCACCCCCCCCCCCCCCCCCCAAAAAAAAAAAGAGAAGATTTTGTGTATTTAAAGAACTGTAAAGTAGTTTACATAGGAAATAGATTAGTCATTTAGGGTTAATCAAAGGTGTGCAAGAATTTACACTGGATTGTATTTCATACACCTCGAGACTTTGGTCCAAACAGTGTTTGGAATATAACCCTGAGTAAATCCATGTACCCATTTGATTGGATCTTGATAATGAATTTATTTCATATGAAACCAAATGATATTGAAATTCATGATAAATACTTTACTTTTAAATCTGAAGGCATTGCACTGTATTGTCACCTTGTATCATCATGTTTTTCTATAAACATGTAGTAACAATATAATTTTACCTACGCAGGTGTTTTGAAATTTACACAAGGCTTGTTAAAGCTGACATGAATTCATAAATACGGATTATTTTCCTTTTATCCTGACTGACCACCATATAAGTTGTCGATTTCTATTGTTACGCTCATCGCTACACACACCCCTATATAAGGCCAAAAGCACTTTTCATGCTTCACTGCATTTAGGTACATGTATTTTATTCACCTGAACATCTTACATTTGACAAAAAGATTTCTAGAAACGCGTTTTGAAAAAATGACAACCACTGCACTGGTAAGGAATATCAAGTGAAGACAAAAGAAAACAGACTGAAATCCAGGCACACATACTTCAAAAATCTTTGATCATTGTGGAACGTTTTCCTGTGTTACCCCATTCCATCCATACGTCCTTCTGTTGTTCCGTCATCATTCACTTTCCGATCATTATCTCAACAACCATTCACACATTCAATTCAAATTTGATATATGGATGTGTCTTATAAATATACAGGTTGAGTTCGAATTTGTTTCCAGTCCGATGATTTTTGACAGAGTAATGCCTCTTGAACTTCGAAAAAAAATGGGAATTTCACTTTCCGATTATTATCTCAACAACCGTTGCACATATTTACCTCAAATTTGATAAATAGATGTGTCTTATGAATATACAAATTGAGATCGAATTTGTTTCTGGTCCTATGATTTTTGACAGAGTAATGCCTCTTGAACTTCGAAAAAAATGGGAATTTCACTTTCTGATTATTATCTCAACAACCGTTGCAAATATTCCACTCAAATTTGATAAATAGATGTGTCTTATGAATATACAAATTGAGTTCAAATTTGGTTTCGGTTTAATGATTTTTGACAGAGTACTGGTAATGCCTCTTGAACTTAAAAAAAAATGGGAAATTCACTTTCTGATCATTATCTCAACAACCGTTGCACACATTCAACTCAAATTTGATGTATGGATGTGTCATAGGTATATACAGGTTGAGTTCGAATTGGTTTTAGTCCGATGATTTTTTACTCTAACTTTTGAAGGGATGCATATATACATGTAAAGCTGACATTTCATAAGAAGGTTATTTACAAGAAAATACAGATCAAGTTCAAAATTAGTTCCAGTCCAATGATTTTTAAGAGAGTTATGCCTCTTGAACTTAGGAAAAAATGGGAAATTCTTAGTTTCCGCTCTCTAACTTTAAAATTTTTTCTGCAATGATTGCTACCTTCATAACAGTATTCCATGTTATGTTGTGACATGTTTATATCAAACTTGCGACTCCTTTAAGGGGGAATAACACATCACAAAATGGTCAACCTCTGATCGAACAACATTTCATTTTATTAAAAGGATTTTATTGATTGCAACATGTAACTTACTCCATAGCCGAGTGGATAAAGTGTCGGGCTTGTGATCCGTACATCCCAAGTTCTTACTGAATTGAATCTTTTAGATATTCATTTTTTATCCCCAAACTGCAAATTCTTCGCTTATTTGACATATGTACTGTTTATATATCATTATATCTTTTATAATCAAATAATTTACTATTAATTTGAGTGACTTTTTCCAGGTGTGTTATTCCACCATAACTGATTTATTCTTGTACACTTCTCTTTGCAGAAACATGTCAAATGGGCTGATGTGTTTAATGAGTCTGCTGCTAAAGAAAAGGTCAGTAAGAGAGAGAGAGAGAGAGAGAGAGAGAGTAAATATTCCTTAATATAAAGGAATAATCAGCATGTGATATCAATAGTCAAAATCATGGAATGTCTTTATAATGTATGCAATGCCAAAAGTCCTACATGCCGTAGATAGGATAAGTAAATCTTTTCTGAATTCAATGTTTTGTTGCCTTCCAAAATAGCAATGAATGAATTAACTCAACTCTTAAGAAAAGAGTTCCTCTGAATGAAATTCTTACACATTTAAAGAAAAACGTTATTTTAATCATGATGTAACAGTATATATAAATGTTCCTTAATACTTAACATGTAGTAAAAGACCTACATGGAGCTGTCATTGCATAGTGAACAAAGCAGTGCAAAGTGTCATGTAAGCACAAACAGTTAATTTGATGGATGCTTTAGATGAAATCAACCGTGATCTGCTTTGGCCGATCACAATTATTCACCTGTGACTGGAGAAAAGGGAGAAATGAGTTATTTCTCTTATGCTGTGTTTCACATCATCTAATGATTCTGTGGGATCTTCATGTGAGAGGAATTAAACTGGTTGGTGCCAGTGTAAAGGGAAGGACAAATTATTGGTCTCAATAGAGAACTAGTCCCTGTTTTTGGTTGTTTGTGTTTGGTTGTTTTATTCTATTTTTTTTTGTTTAGGGTTGGGTTTTTGGTGGGTTTTTTTTTGCAATTTCATTAGATAAGTGTCAAATACATGTGCACTTATGATATTATGAAATGAAGAATTTGTATGCAGATGCATTTCCTTAAATTAAAACATTACATCAGATAAAATTTTGACTAAAAAGTTTCCTATTTAACAGAATAATGTTAAATTTTGAATTTCTATTGATAAGACCATATAAACATAGTGCCAGTGTAATTTTCACAAGTGAAAATATTGAAGCATTACAAAGCTTTCTTTCGTGGTTCATGCAGGGCATTAATGTTGTAAGCATTTGTAACGGATATTGTAAATAGAAAATATGTAGCCTGCTGACACAGATTAACATGTAAATTTCTTTTAATGATTGTAACTGTTATAAATCAGTAGTTATATAAAAGTCAACTTTTACTTTGAACACACTATGCATAACATTTTTTGGAGCAACTGGTTCTGTATTTATATACATGTAGTGTAAACCAACTTTCATTCGTGGGTGAAAAGTTTCCGTGAGGTTCTGAAAATTTAAGGCTTGTCGTAGCATATACTTCTTGCCACAAACCAGTCTTTGCCGTATGGGGTTTATAACAATATGGGTACGAATAATAAATGTGAAATTCTGTTTAATGTATTACATTCAGCTGTGTACTTTTTTTTAGCATTTTTGGCCAAAAATAGCTTTTGCCAAATCAGGTACAGGTGACACTCGATGGCTCGAAGTTCTTGATCTCTCAAAGAGAAATCATGGTCCCGATTTTTTTATCTATATAACTAAGCAAATTTACTCTTGATCTCTCAAACTGCAATTTCTCAAACTTCTTGGTCTCTCGAAGTCAAACCTTGGTCCTGTTATACGGTACATATTTCATTGTTTTTCACTCTTCATAACCTCGAAGTGATGGCCGTGTACACATGCGACCAATCAAGTGTATAATTAGCTCCGCGTGGACCTTACCTGGATGACCTGTACATTACTAAATGCTATTTTTATGTGTATAAGAATGGGCTAATTATTGTGTTAGTGATTTATATACAGGTACATTGTAATAGTTCGTTTTAATTCATTTCGAAAAGAAATTGACGACTCCTCAAACATGTATTACTGTAAAAGTCGTTATTTACATGTGGGGGGATTTTAAGTTTACACTAGTTTTGCGGTAAACTTTAAACCGCGTAAAATAGTCCCGCGCAAATGGTAAAAAAATCAAAACTTGTGTGTGCCAAATCAGGCATCCACATATTTAATACCCATGCCTACTGTTTGACTTCAAAAAATGCGTACTTTGCACCAGCGTAAATAACCACTTTTACAGTATTTTCTAGTCTTGAACGCACATGCTTTACAACATAACATGATGCTGAGCAAGCAATTAATAGGAAGAATATCAAAAATCATGTTTCAAATAAGAAAAGAAAAAAACTTGATTGCTGTGTGGTCCTATGGAAATGCATCACTTCAGCAGTATACATTCTCCTTGTCAGGTGTTGTACAAATAAAATGGAGAAAGAGGCAGCGTAAATTTTTTTAGAATCTTTTTTGATTGATAACATTTAAGACTCCCCCCCCTTAAAAAATGTGCCACTCATGTGGAATTTATTGGGATTCATAAGTGATTATGATGCGCTTAGAAAATTGTAACTCGTTTATTAGCTTGGACCACACAGATGCTTTAAGTAAGAGCCATTGTTTTATTGGTGGAATGGGGGATCAAAGTCATCCATTTCTGAAGTGTTAGCGGTAACCCTATATACCCACAAGGATGGCAGAAGACCATAGACTTAAGAGTGCCCTAATTACCCCTTGGTGCTTTTGGAGCAAAAAAAATGTTTTTTTATTGGATCAACATGATGAGGAACTGTGAAAATATTTTTTGCGATGATTTGGAGTAGTTTATCTTCATATAGATCACCAGTAGATGTCATTTTGGATAGTGTAGACAGTGTCTTTCAATAATAATTGATGCTGGATCCACCCATATTAATGTTGCAAGAATGGTTTTGTAGTGTCCAATATTTCATTTCTGTCTGTAGATGACATTTTGTACTCCACATGTTTTAAGGTGATGCTAAGCAATATCTTCCATTCCTATTAATGTTGTCAAAAGGGTTTTGCTGTCTGTGTCTGATATGTTGTCTTTGTCCATGTATATTCCAAGGGAATGAATTATTTTTTTTATAAATAAAATTTTTGGGAATTGCTGAATGTCAAAAACCTTGTGTCTCAGTTTTTATGAAAATGGCTCAAATTTATTTATCTTTATGGTATACATTTACATGGTGTATCAAAAATGCAGAAGAATATGAAAGGTCATAAGTAAGGCCAATGTCGTACAGGGGCCAAGGTCACATGCAAAGTTAATGTCATGTAGGGTCAAGGCTATATAAGAAAACAATTTAAGGTCATGTGGGGGTCAGTGTCACATGTAGGTCAGCTGACAAGGTCATTGAGTGTTCTCTGCCATTTTAGATTTTACTGTTGCATAAAATACTTAAATATCATTGGTATACTGCTGCAATGCCATATGAAGCAAATGTCAAAGTAACATATTCAAGTTTCTTTAAATTAAATTGATTTGATTTAATTTTCATGAATCATTAACCCAACTTTGTAGCAGAACCTTTAAATAGTAGTGTTTCTTAATGAGGCACAGAGAAATGCCTTTATGTTAATTTTACTTTCATACTAAAATGGTGCACTGTGATGTGTGTACATAATTAAAGAGCCTTTGGAAAATCCCTGATATAGTTTTAATAAAATTCTTAAAAATAAATGCATTTTATGGAAAAATACTAATTTAATCAAGAAAATTCAAAAAAAGTATTATCTTTTCAGTATGTCAAAGATATATATCATTTTGCACCTAGAATTTCTTAAAGGCAATGGGTCCAGGAAAAATCTTAATTAAGGCATAAGAAACACTTAGCTTGGAACTTTCATCTCATTTTTGACATCTCAATGGTATAATTTTGGTTTCATAAAACTCTTAGCAAGTCTATTACGGTAAACAAAGCACCCAAAATCCTCTCTTGATTTCCCAATTTCTTAATTAAAAAAAAAAAAAGACAGAGACAATTCTGAATTCTTTGTATAAAAGTTGGCATTTATTTAATTAAACAGATGGTTTTAGATAACTGCATATGGATGGCACTTTGCAGCACAATGAAATGAGGAGAGATGTGGTTTGGCCATGTAAGTAGGGGATGATATAGAGATACCTGTGTGAAGCTTTCCCTGAGTCTGGCTCGGAGAGTTTGTGGTTTTGTGGGCAGGCGTTAAACTGTCTGATGTACATGTGGTTTTAGGTTGACTCATGGTGACTTCATACAAGGGGAATGTGCTGATCAGTCTCTCTCTCTCTTTCTCTCTCTCTCTCTCTCTCTCTCTCTCTCTCTCTCTCTCTCTCTCTCTCTCTGGTTTACTAACATTCCCCTATTTGATCTATTTCTGCATGGTTCCTTTTATATCTTGTTTTCCCTTTCCTTCCTTTTAGTTTGCTCTTTTCTCCTTAATTTGATAATGACTCTCTCTCTCTCTCTCTCTCTCTCTCTCTCTCTCTCTCTCTCTCTCTCTCTTGTTTCTCTCTTTTTCTCTGATTTGTAACTTGAGTTGAAGGTTTCCAATTCTTAATGTGATCATGATGTGAGAAAAAATCAGTTAAAAGCAAAACATAACAAGAAATAAAAAAAAAAAATTGCGTATATTTTAAAAAAGAGGAAATTTTTGTTTTATTGGATGTTCCAATTTAAACTATAATAAGTATGCCCCTGACACAGAATCATGGGTTATTTGGGTGTAGACCTCCAAGAAACTCTCTTTGAATTCCCTAGTTAAAGGGAGCTAATTTGATAAATATGCAATTTAGCATGATCGTGGATATAAAAATATACTGGTATGTCTGTGCTCTTATTTTAACTTTGACATGTAAAGAGATCAGAGGCGATGGAAGTCGGAGGGAGGGATTGGGTTGCTAATGGTTTTTTACAAACAACAGGTGACTGTCGGTCCTTGGGTGTCGGAAATAATGCCTGCAATGAAAAACAAATGTCATTTTTGGCATTCCATGAAAAAGATTCTAAATTTGAGATTTGGCACTGGGGGCTCGTGCACAATTAGTCGAAGACATTGCATGTACGGCAGAAAAATTTCCCGGACGCCCCCTTTTTTTTTTGCATCATCATTTGGCGAGGGGTAAGAGAAAAGGGGGGGGGGGTGAGGTCGACTTGTCTGTGGCAAATAAAAAAAAATGTTACTCGTTACTCGGCATTGAACTCCTGGGAGAAATTTTTTTAAAAATATCTGAGAAAAATTAAATCAAACGATTGCCAGACAGGTACATGATATGCAATAACGGCAGAGAGAGAAGAAAAAAGCTCCAGGAAAAACATTCCCAGGAGAAAAGAAAATAAGATGGAAGTGAGAGACAAGAAACGCGAAGATAAAAGTCGGCATTTCTCATGTCTGATTTCAGGTTTCTCAGGTGAGAACCCAGTGATTAATACACCAGTTATGTAAAACATATTTTCTTTCTCCCCTTGCATGCAAGACTCCTGATGATGGGCTTTTGTTGGGTGTTTTTCTTTTTTTTTGAAGAAGAAGAAGCGTGGGAAATCTTGAAGGTCTCTTCCATAATAATTTACCCCCACCAGCAAAACTCTATTAGCCTGCAATTAAGGGAAATCAAGATCAAAACACCTGATGCTGGGCTGCTTCAGTGGCCCCTGTGTCTGTTGTATCTGAGGAAGAGTTTGCCAGACTCTGGACGCTGGGAAGGGATTTATATAAGATGAGGGATGAGGGTTTAATATGATCAAGTCATGAAAACCAGAAAGTTTGTTCTGTCAGACTATGTCATATCTACATTTAGAAGATAAAAAATGAGGAGAACAGCTATTTATTTTATATATGTATATCCTCTTCAATTTCCAGAACCTAAAGTGAGTTTTATATAAATCACCCATCTGTTAGAGGAAAAGAGAGGGAATTTTTTTAATTTATACTGTAATTATAACATACAAGTAGTTCCAAAGAGACTCAATCTTTTTATTTCATAATTACTGACACAATAAAGTGAATATATGTTAACCTTAGAAGTTTCAACATTGATCTCCTTTTTTTACCACAATGGGTGGCTTTCTCTTATTGATGTACACACAAAGGACCATAGTATTATATTAAATGAAATCAATGTTGAATTTACAGTCTAATCAATTAAAATGTTGAATAGGACCTGCTTTGCATTACTAGTACATAATACATCCATCTTTCTATCCAATATTACTGGTCCATAATAATATTTTCTCTCCTTTTGCCCCAATTTGGCTCAGACTTCACCCATAGATTATCTGTAGATGAAAGGTGTTTAGTGACCCTGAACCAATTATCTCATAAGGTAAAAAGGAAAATCTGTGAAAAATCCTTGTGTAGAGAGTAATTTCTTTTCCCGTGGCCATATATTGCTCATACTTTACAGGAGATAGGGTGGGCAGCAACTAAATTGCACTTATAGTTCCTAGGTCAGGGGGTCAAGGTTATAGCAGATCTCTAGGTAAAATCCTTGTCCTGAGCTTATTTTCTCTCCCCTATAAATGGCCCATTCAACTCATAATTCACCCAAAGTGTGCCTGTGGGTAAAAGGGGAAGTTAGAGGTCAAGGTCAAATCAAATCTCTGTAATATCCTAGTTAGAGGTCAAGGTCAAATCAAATCTCTGTAATATCCGAGTTAAGTGCATGGTTTTGTTTTGTTCTCTGTCCAGTGTGGTTCATATTTTACCAAGGACATCCGAGGAGGGCAGAATAAAGTGTTTGCTGTGACCTTGAACTTAAACTTATCAGTGAAAATTTATTTTTCATATACAGTCCATTATTAGTCCCTTCCTCATAGTGTCCTTTTCTGAAAGCAGGCACTTTCAGATGTTCACCATCTCAATGATATCCATTTCATCCTGGATGTCCCAGTAGCATACTGTGGAATCATCGTTGTTCATGGGGGACCAATGTTCGAGGTTTTCCTGGGTAACCCTTGCCCACAATTTACATCCCAATAAATATATATGCAAGCATTTGTTTAATATTTATTAAAAGTATCCCGAACTTGCTTACAATGCAATTTCGTCCATACGAATCAGGCAAATTTTGGCCACCCACAAACATTGGACTCCACGAATAAAAATGATTCCACAGTAGTGCTATCAGCAGTGGTTGTATGTTCAAGAAATGGTATGGTGGTTACCCGCTTGGACATGTGGGTTTTCTCCGGGTACTCAGGCTTCCTTCCACATCAACGACCCCCTGACGCATTGTTTTTCCATGCCAACAAGAGGTTCTAAAATAAAAAAAGGTTCAGTTCAGTTCAGTCCGCATTTAAAATGTGGAGAAATTACCTGTCTGTGTTGGATAATGGTAATAAGGTATTTGTATTTGTCCACCCATATTTTGATTAGACTTGTAGATTCTCTTGTTAATTAAAGCATTTGAAACCATGGTACACAAAAGTTTATTTTTATAATAATTGATTTAAACTGCGTAAGTACCTTTTCTGATGTTTGATTTAATTTTGGTTGATGCATGTCAAATTTTTGGCAGAAAAAAATTTCATAGCAATGTGGTTCTCTAATCTCACAATATGACTTTGATCATGAACATGTTGCAATTCCATTTATACATTGTACAACCCAATTCAAATTGTCATATAGAGTATAAGGTAGCTATTTAATTCATTTCTTAATTAATTTCTGATTATTGTAATGCACCTGTGTTATTTCTTATAACTCTAGTATTATGATGCGGTAATTATATATGCATTGCAAATTGGAAGTGAAAAAAAAAGATTTAAGGATTTCAAAGATTTTTATTTATTTTTTACCTTATTAAAATTTTAAGTCCTGATGCATGCTTTAGTATATTGGAAGAGGTGATAGAGTTTATGGAGGGCTAATTGATTATTAGCTGACAATTGGGATCTAATGGTTCAACTGGCTCTTCAGTTCTTAAAAGAAAATAAAAAACAAGCAGACTTCTTCTGAAGAAAAAAAAACGGCTTTGAATTAATTTACAGGATATTGCCTCGGCATAAAAATGTTAATTACTAATCGTGTTAATATAGACATTGTCAGTAAATGGAACTTTCATGGCTCTAGAGGTCCAAGGGTGGTCGAAATTAGGCTTTCAGCAGCAGTCTTTGGCAGTTGGCAATGCAAGTAAAAACTGCATCTTGGGAAATTGGAAACTCAGTGTCGTAGCAAGTTTTGCGCACTTCCATGCAACTACAAGATTTTATATATAGCAGTGAGCTGTTTTAATATTAGCAATTTATATTCGTAAGCATCAGTTGAGATGGTAGAAAATAAGGGAGAAAGAAGGAGTGTTGTTGTCTTGGATATGTGACTGCAATTAGGGATGAGAATTTTGAATTGAGCTGCAGGAGCAGAATTTGAACGGAAACATAAAATACAAAGAATTGCTGCTTCATGATATCTCAAGTGTGGGCTGTTTTGTATGTGATAATTCTCTGTATCATCGTGAGTACTACCACAGTATACGTAGAAATTTTTAAATCTATTTGTGATATTATTACATAAAACTTTTATTAATTCGATTTTCTTAATTAGATTTCTTAAATTAGATTTTTCTTTATTAAATTTTCTTAATTAGATTTTCTTTTTACACAAGAAAAAATTTTTACATTTGGAAAAGGTTTCATTTTTCACTTCAGCTCAGGGTCCACCTGATCGGACCAATTGAAGCCTTAAGTTGTTTCATTAATTTTTTCAAACAATAAAAATTGGGTTGGTACGTCCAAAAAAAAATTTACAAACACATATTTATGCTGCATAGATTTTAAAATGTAATTGGTAATACATTAAAAATAAATAAAAAATTGATTTTCAAAACAATTCTCTCGTTTAATACTTGTTCAAATCTCATTTTTATTTATGTTGATTTTTTTTTCTCAAGAATTGATTGACAGTTGCTGTCATAAAGTGAACACTGTAAACTCCTGCAATCAATTTGCAACTCTGGTTATAATGGTTGGGTCAGAGTATATGTTCAGGCCTAAGAAAAAAAAATTGTGTGTTTAGGGTAACACTGATGAAAAAATTAGGTTAGGTAGGGAGGGATTTTTTTTTCATTTTATCTTTTTTCTGCATGAGGGCAAAAATACAAATATAAAATCCTAAGAATGTTTGTTTGTGTCATATCTAAGAACATCTTTTTAATGGAAATAATATGAAAATCACAATCAGATAAAAACAGACATCTAAAAATGGTAGGATCCGGGCATTTTTGTAGGTTAGGTCGGGTTACCCTATAAAAACACAATACTTTTTTTTAAAGCCTTATGTACAGTCAAACATGTATTGTCTGCAATTGCTTCAAACAAACTTTTTTGTAGAAAAAAAAGAAGTTGAAAGAAAGTTATTTTGGATGATACACTTGTACAATTGTTTATGTGCTAGGGGTGAAGGTTATTGACATATATTTTGTGAATTTAAGGAGTGAAGGAGGAAATTTGTTTTGGTTTAAACTACAAAATCAGTTTATCATAGATAATATAAAGATATCAAAATCCCCTCCTCCCAGATTGGACCACGGAAGGAAATTACCCAGTGTTCTAAGCCAGTGCCCATTTTCAGCGTCTTTGACTGCATGAGACTGTGAGACAAATTGTATGATAAATACCCTTAGTGAGATATCTTTTGAATCGGATCTTAATTTGAATGTGAAACAGTACTTTATACAATACATGTACATTTCAAATAAGAATAAACAGGTAACATTTTTTTAAAGAAGATGACAGCACTAAAAAATGTTAGTTAAGGACTAAGCAACCTTATTAATAATTTTAGCCTTAATTCATTTTTACCCCAATTATTTGTAACAAAAATGTGGTTTCCAATTAAAAGTTGAACTAGCTGGTACCAACCAGTAAAGAATTAATGTCATAGTAGTGTTGGCTGTGTGTCATTATTACACTTAATGGTAAATACCCATTTATACTCTTGTTTATTACTTGTCATTCAGAAGAAATGATTAAAAATTAGGTTTAATTGACCCCAAAAAAGCTTGAATGAAAAAAATCAATGACAGTTCAATCCTGGATTTTGGCAGCTGACAAAAATGTCAATGTATGAAGGATACTCAATACCCGCGCAAACACTGAAATTCTACGAGTAAACTATAAGGCGGGGGTTTTTGTAATTAATTTTCCATTCAGAATAAAGGTACGGTTTATCAGCCTAAAAAATTTGCAATTGTGTGGCGACACGTGTCGCGGCAGTAACCTTATTGACACGCCAGACGCACTTTGTCCTGTGACATTGACACACTCAAGATTCTGCTTTTATTTTCTAATTGCTGGCGAAGCTGATATACACATGCAGTGACAGACAGGAAGTTTAGTTTTTGGGTAGGGTTTTTTCTCATTTTTTTCCCCTTTTTTTCTGGAGCTGTATCTTGAGGTTCCAAAGGGTCATTGGCAAGAAAGAGGTTCATGAAAGTGCAGCGAGTTTCGTACTCTTCGTACCTGATTGTTGCTCGAGATATTTACCAGGTGTTGCAGTCTGAAGAGCTGGGTTTTTATTTTTATTTCATTTTTTATGCAGTAAATTATCATATTGGTTTTTTTTTTTCTTTCTTAACTCGCTTTTTTGGATAATTTTTTTTCTAACAACAGTAACTAGCCCAATTTGAGAGAGTCAAAAGAAAGTCTTAACTTTTAATGTGCAGTTACAAAGCAAAAAAAAAAAAAAGGACAAGCATGAAGTCTTATATTTTAATTATTTATGTACAGTTGCTAAGTAAAAATCAGGATAAGAAAAGTAAGGGATTTTACAGGATAAAATGATGTGTCATTAACAATATCCCCCAAACAGAGAAAAGTCTTGACCGCGTCTCTAAGCAAACCTCTTTGGAAAGTCCTCCATTGTAAGGCAAGCTTGGTTATAAGCTCTGCCTTTTATTGGATAGGGGTTTTTTTTCCTTTTTTTTTTGGTTTTTTTTCTAACAACAGAAACTAGCTCAACTTGGAAGAGCCAAACTTTTAATGCAATTACAAAGCAAAATAAAAAGGGGGGGGGGACAAGTTTGAATTATTTTATTATTTTATTTAATATAAACAGTTGCCTAACAAAAATTGGGATAAGGAAGGTAAGGGATTTCACAGGATAAAATGATGTGTCATTAACAATATCCCCCTAAAAGAGAAAAGTCTTGACAGAGTCTCTAAGCAAACCTCTTTGGAAAGTCCTCCATTGTTAGGCAAGCTTGGTTATAAGCTGTGCCTGTTATTGCATAGGGTTTTTTTTTCTTAACTTTTTGGAGTGTTTTTTTCTAACAAAGGTAACTAGCTCTAATTGGAAGAGCCAAACTTTTAAGGTGCTTTTACAAAGCAAAAAAAAAAGGGGGGGGGTGACATATTTTATTTAATTTGTACAGTTGCTTAGCAAAAATTGGGATAAGAAAGGTAAGGGTTTTCAGAATAATGATGTGTCATTACCAACATCCCCCCTAATAAAAAAAGTCTTAACAGAGTCTGTAAGCAAACCTCTTTGGAAAGTCCTCCATTGTTAGGCAAGCTTGGTTATAAGCTGTGCCTGTTATCAGGAAATGCAGCCACCAAACAGATGGTTGAAATGCACAAGGGATTAGCTGATCCTCCAAGGTGGTAGACTGATTGTTTTTATGATGTAACAGAATGATGATGCGGTCTTGCAGGTTCTGCATTTCTTTTAATGAACTTAAGTAACAATGTATTGTTACCCAGAATACCCCCCCTCCCCAAATTCTTGATAGCCACATGCAGGTCATTTGATTGCAGCCAGATCTTGTGTAAGCTTACAGTGATGAGCACTATATAGATTTATATATAGACATATAGTTATAGCTCAGTTAATGGGATACAAATTGTTTTGTTACATTTATTTAACTTGTGATGTTGCTGAACTTAGTGAGGGTCACATAGTATTGTCACATTTATATAACTCTGGCTTTTGGTACTATTGACCTTGATCAGGGTCCCTTAGCACTGTGGATGGATATAGAACACTCTTTCCTACTCCGGAGGAGATGATTACACAGAGTTTCCAGGACTCTGGAAGATTACTCAATGACAGTCCTGGCATACCCTAACTATGTCACACAGAGGGTACCTACGGATTATTCTAACTATTCTGAGTGGAGATTCTGCGGAATTTCTGGGCCCAGATCCGATTGATCAATGACAGCCATGGCATAGCTTTTCTATGTCAAATGGAGCTTCCTCCGGGAACAACCGGGGCACAGAAGATGGCTGCTAATTGTGATCTGTCATGTTCTCAGGAACCGGCACATTTGTTTGGTTTGATTAAGCTCAGGAATAAGACATTTGGGCTGGAGATGAGGGAACTTTATACATTTATTCTGTCGATAGGAAATGAAGAAGGGGAGGGGGGTCTAACACAAGGCCAACTGAGTTTTTCTCCTTCCAAACAATGAATTAATTCTTCCTACAGAAGTTATATCAAAGGAATTGTTAAGCAATTGTGTCTAGTTTAAAAAAGAAACTGGAGGGGTCTTTGATTGATGTTCTTTTTTGAATATTAGAGATACTAGATAATTGAAGCTTTAGGATACTTTTCAATTGAGATTTTGATTTATAGGTCAAGGTCATGAATTTGACCATGTGATTACTCTGAGCATAGGACAATATTGCATTAATAATGTTAACAATCTGCTCTCTGTTTAGATATTTGTCATAAACTATGCTGAAATAAATTGTTGGAAAGAAGTAGCAATTAAACAAGGAAGTTCAAGTTTTATGATGTCTGAACATATTAAGAGCTTGCATGCAGTAAGGATCCAGATTTCAAAGGGCGTTGAGTGCATGCAGCTTGTATTGGAGACTATTAATATCAGTGCTTTTATGACAGAAAATGGGACATCAATATTGCGTTTATTGAACAAGGGGGAAAAAATCTAAATTCTATTTTGTAATGACTAAGCTTGTTAATTAGTAGCAGTCTTACAAATTGCCTGCGACCGTCAACTAAAATGGGACAGACGTAATAATCTGTTGATGCCATTAAAACTTGGCTGGGTCGCGAAGTGCAGGCATCTTGGACAGTTTCTCCATCCCAAAGCACTGAGTCACAGTTTGCAAAGAGAGGGCTCATTTGTTTGTTTTTATGCTTTTCGATTTGTACAAAAAAAAAAAAAAGATTTAAAGAGAGGATAATTAAGATATGAAATTCTGCTTTTTGGATTGATTGCAATCATGTGTTTTTAAACAAATTTAGGTGAGAGGGAGTAGAAATCTGTTAATCATAAATAAACCACCCCACCGGTCATTGTGTTCACTAAAGTTGTGTACCATACTCATGATGCCCTGGTCCTCCCCTCTCTCTCTCTCTTTCTCTCTCTCTCTCTCTCTCTCTCTCTCTCTCTCATCATAATCTTACAATATTGTTACTTTTTCAAAGCTCCTGAGCATTTTCCACTATTTTCCACTAGCACTCTCTCTCTCTCTCTCTCTCTCTCTCACTCTCTCTCTCTCTCTCTCTCTCTCTCTCTCTCTCTCTCCTAAAAGTAAATGCATTTCCGTGAAATTATTTTAAGAACTCCCTCCCACCCCCCTCTTTCCAGGAATGACCCTGTCTTTAAATGGTCCCTTATTTCTGTAGCATAGAGCTGACTCACTCCAAGATCCCTCTCATACTTATTCTTCAATAAGAAATCAAGCCAGCCTCGGCCGGCATCATCAGATATGTACACATGTTCGGGGTCCTTAAATCAAATGAGTGACTCAGGGCTTTTTTATTATTGAGTTTTGTGTAGTTTTATTGAAGAAATGAAATCAAAGAGAGGAGACTGCCGTTTTTTAGGGTTTGGTGTTTTTTTTCTTGTAAGTTGATGGAAAATTGGAAATGTATTCAATGTTTGGCATGCAAAATCCAAAGATTCATTTGTGTAGCTTTTTTAATGATGTTTTAAAGTGGCTAATTATTTTCATGATTAAAATTACATACAAAAAGAAAATTACACAAAATCTGAAAAAAAAAAAAAAGAAGTTCTGTAAAAAGCATTGGTACATTTGATTTAAAATAAAACTTCTTTTACTCTAAGAAGTTTTGATTATGACTGTAAACAATTATTTTACTGATATTTTCTTCTCTCTTTTAAACTTTTCTTCTCTTCTTTTTAAACTTTAAAATTTTACACTGATTTATTTTCACATAAATATATGAATGTTCAAGAAACACGAAACCATAAGAAACAAATGAATTTCCAACTTTATCTCATAGTCTTATCATGATCATAGAAGAAAAAAATATCTTAGCATTTTGTCAGATGACATGAGTGATGCGAGGGAAAAAAATCCTGAGAGGATGAAAAAAAACCTGAATGGTATCAGAGAGACGGAGACATAATTTTTTTTTTTTTTTGCGATGTAGAGATTTTGTATTGATAGAGTTGTTTTCTGGTCGGCAAGCAGGTCTATAAGCACCCTATTAACAGGTACTCGTTATCCAGTGTAAGCTCCGCGAGGCATTGTTTTCCATTCATTTGTATTGATCTGGGGTTTGGAAACAGCCGGATTCTGTGAGCCCATAAACAATTGTATTAGGTCCTGCACACCCAAGCATGTTAATCAGCAGACGCTGCGTTTCAGCCAATTAAATCTTCTCTAGTTTTTTATTTCAGCTTTTATTCAATAAAAAAGTTATTTAAGAACTGTCAAATAATCACTTTCAATATACCCATACAATTTTATGCAAGTAAGATGAATTTGAAAACTTTATACTTTGTAAACTTGCAATTTTTTTTAATTCGAAAATTGAATTTTGATGTTTACTGTATGGATTATTTTTAATTTTTTTAATTTTGATAGGACAATGTTCAGAAGACTTTGTTTACAACCAATGAGGATTCAGAGGAAGAGGAGGGAGAGAGCAAGGAAAATATCTGTCCACTGATCAAACCACTCACCCCAGGCAGAGTCTGCAGGCGCAACAGCGACTCGGCAAAATCAATCCCAGAATTCCCTAGGGAGAGTGGTCAGTCTCCGACTGTCCAGTCTGACACTGGACATCGTGCCACTTCCAAGGCATCTTGGGGTCAGACCCTGACTAGTGGCCACGGGGGTGAGAGAGCTGGCTCTGGCCCCAGTGAGTTTGGGGAGGGACTCAAGTCTGGATCGAGCTCTGATGGGGAATCTCGGGTCCCTGCCAGCGGCACGGATGGAAGTGTTTACAAACGAGGACTTTTTCCTACCACTGCTGATAAAGCAAATTGTCACGATGATTCACCCCATGTTTCTGAAGATGTTTTACCAATATCTGGAGATCGGAGCTGCATTAGAGAGGGGGTGACTCATTCTTCTGTTGTACTACCGCAAGCTTGCAGTCGCCAGCTTGCTGGAGACAGTGAATGCAATAGTAACCCCAGAAAGGATACCTGTCTTGTGCAGGAAGGACCTCACTCTACTGATTTAGAATCCTCCAAAAGACTGCAACACCCTTCCTTGATTGTAGAGCAAGGACCTAGGAATCCTGCACAGGTGCTGCAAAATTTACCTGGAAATTTGTCGGAGGACTTGATCTACAGGTGGGAGAATCCAGTTGTAAGAGCCGAAGCCCTGCAATCAAGAGATGTACGGGCAACTTCAAATGCTTTCATAGAAAAGGAAAACAAGATTACCAGAGATGATGGCGTACATAGAGACTGTACCCTAGAACATGGGAACCTGTTAGCGTCAGCTCCATCAGATGGTTTCAATGTAATAAAAGAAAATCTAGCAACATCAGGCATACCTCTCTTTCCCACCACAAAAGATAGCAAAGACCATGGAACCTTGGATGCTTCGTCTCTCAAACACCCCCCAGCCCAACGTGAACAGCCGGTGCTACTCGCAGAACAAAGACAAAAAAATGCTGGTGTCCGGAATTCGGAGTTAGCTGGTCACACTGCTTTGGACTGTCCCCGGGATGAACTTCGGGGCGAGAAACGTTACTTCGGAACTTATAATTCTACGGACGTGCTGAGATCCCGAGCTCAAAGTCAAGAGAGACAATGTGAAACGAGACAATCTGTAATTAACAAAGTAAGTGCAGATTAATGAGTTTTAATTGATAAACTTTGCTCTTGTAATTGAGATGTTCACTTTCCTACTTAAGCCGTCTGATATACATCATCGTGGTATTCCTTTCAACTCTTGTATAATTCATAAGATAAATCATAAAAATTCTGGCTTATTTAAACCTGTTTCCTAAAGATCAGATACAATTATTGAATTAAGAGATTAATTGAAATGCTTTGATGTCTGGTTTTTTATATTCCAAAAGACCCAGGATGATTTCGTCATAGAAAATTATTTTATAAATGATGTTATCTTTTAACAAATGCTTAGACAAGAAAAACTGAGTAAATATTTCATTAATTTGGGGTTTTTTATTTCCGCAAATGAGGGGTCATTATCAAATTATTTCAAATACCGTCTCATTATTTTACTCATTGAAAGGTCAAGTGAATCGATGCATTTGCTGCATCATAAGTTAACCCTAAAAAAGAACTTGAACTTGCTGATTGAATGTGCTCAAGATAATAGACGAGACATGATTTAGAATGAAAAAGCGGCACATGATGAATTGGGATACCAATGTTAGCAATAGTTTATCAAACCCTCATTAATGTTAAGAAATATCTGTACATTGATTACCTTGGTTGTAGGTTTCTAACTTCTTAAGTATTTACGTATTAAAACCCAAGATTTATGGAATTTTTTTTGAAAATTTGATGGGAAAATCGTTTTCCTTAAAGCACTGCTTCGGAATCAAATTAAGTTAATAACTATAGAAAAACATGTTTATCACTTATTTTTCTGCTCTGCGGTTTATTTTCCATTGATAATGGCAGAGATTGCAAGGTGCGTAGATCAATATTTGTTTTTGAATTTGTTTGTTTATAACAATCCCTTGCAGCCGCTATTCAAGGATGATATCTAAGGGATTTTTAATTTTATTTGGGGGTGGGGGGGGGGGGGGTTCAATTCAAACCGAACGACCTCTCTCATTTGATAATTATATTGGCACAAAAAAATGACTGAACTGACAGAAATACATTCAAATCATTTTTATATAGTATCTAATAATTAGTTGTAGTTTAAAGTCATCATCTTATAGTAACTTCTTTGGTTCTTGGTCAAAACTCAAGATTCTGTCTCTGTTGGCTCAAATAAGAAATTATTTTGTAATATATATGTATGAAAGTAAAAGATACAGCCTGAAGGATTTCTGGTCCCAACGAGGCACGTGAATTTAATAACATACCAGTTTTTATGATGGGGGGGGGGGGGGGTCAGAGGCCTTTACTTTAACAGATGTAGATTTGAGTATCATTGTCAATAGCTGCTGTTGAAATGGCCAACATTATTTCAATTCTGTATCGAGAAACTGTCAGTTTTATGATGTGGAAAAATGAGCGCTGAGAGATGTTATGTGAAGGAAAAAAATAATATGCACTTTTGATGGATGATGCTTCAGATAGCATGAAAAGTATGGAATTTTTTTTTTTTATTTTAATAAAATATCTATTTTTTATTTCCATTTTATAAGAAGTTTGATTTCAAGAGTTCAATTTTTTAAAAATATTTTTGGTTTTAATGAACATGATGAATGAATTTTGTACAACTGTTTTGAAAATGATACATTTATGTATATTGAAATTACCTTAGAAATTCTTTACTTTTTTTTCTTTTTTTTTGATTTCAGTTAGACATATTTTATTCTTTGAAAAAAGCCAGAGCTAGCATAACCCTGACAAATTGATAGTTCTTAGTTCAAATTCAAAACAGCGGCAGGTTTTTTCTAACACAGATGGAGATTGATTTGGCAAAAGTAGTGTTTGGTAATGATGTTCAGGCAGGGAACTCGATAGATCGTTATTTGCACAATTACATGCGGAGAGATTTTTTTTTTTCTTTCTATGTTTGCGATAATTATTGACTGAATGACTCAATATCAATTTCCAATTTATCTAGTGAAAACTGCTCCATTTTCTCTCTCGTTAAAAACCAAGATGGAAGATTGGATAACACACGGCTTTCCCTTGGAAAAATTATGACAACCCCATCAAGACTTATTGTTTATTTTCCATCGCGCAATTTTTCATGTAGAATCTATTACAGTTCAAAGCGCTGAAACTTTACTTTATCAGAGACAAAATTTATGTGATCGTTTGATTTTTCCCTCCTTTATTTTCTCCATTTATTCGGCACAAGGTTTGCCCCATTTCCCTTCAGTTTGAGCTTTATCTCGATGAACTTTTTGTGCTTTGGAACAAAATTAAAACTGCTCGATGCAAACAAAAAAAATTTCTAAAATTAATTGTGATCAGGTTTTTTGGGGAGAAGTTGGTTTTGTTATCTACATGACCTCCGGCCTCTTGATGTGTTAATTATTCATAATTATCTGACAGCATGCTTAGCAGAGCAAATTCAGTTTATACAGATAACAGGTTTAGCAGTGAAATGATATAATTATCATCTATTGGTTCTAAATACAACCACTTTTGATAAACTTTCCTCAGAGCAAGCAATGTTAGTTCCAGATTGTGGATGTAAATAGAATAACAAGCTTGTTGTCATTATTTCTGTTTTAACTGCATATTGAATTATTTTCTGCATATGCTCAGATGAAATGATAAAAACCATCTACAAAATGACAATTTTTTTTTTTTTAATGTTCTTTTTGTTAAAATATCGCATTATAAAAATTACTGTGTTACAAAATGATCTGTTCATATCATCTACAAAATGACAGTTTAAAAAATATTGTTTTTTGGTAAAAAAAAAAAATGTTGTTATTATAAAAATTAATGTATAACAAAATATTTGTTAGGAAGAGTGTGTGGACAATAATTGCTCCATATAATGGTCACTATATAAAGTAATTTGTTGGTTAAGATTAATAAGATTAATACTTTTCATTCTGTTAGATTATTCATTTAGTTGTAGATTTTTCAAATTTTTCCAAATCATACATTAGTTATAAGGTGTAATAAAATACTGAAAAATGGCAGCAAGTCTAGCTTCATAAGTGAACTTTGATATCAAGAATGCCATATTATAAATATACAGACTTATAATTAAATCAAATTTTTCTAAAAACCAAATAGACTTAAGTCACAATTTCAAGTTGGTTTACATGTACCTTTTAAAATACTTATATTAAATGAAATACGTTTTTCATCATGTTTTACTTTTGAATTAATTAAAGCTGAAATATTGTAATTAAAATTTAATTATCGCTGTTAGAAATAAATCAAGACATTCAAAATTGAGATTTTACTGAAGTCCGTTTTCAGGTCGTGGTCGTGGAGGCACAGGTCAGCATTAAGAGCTTCATTAGGTCATAGTTGTATGAATTATTGAGTCCTCAATTAGGGTTTATATGTAATATGTGTAAATGATTTATTAGTTAAATCATTGCTTGATCAGTGTATATAAGTGTCGTCAAATAAGCTTGTATTAATTTCATTGTAGACAACACACCAGGAGAATCGGACCATGGCAATGTTCACAGAGGGAGACCAGGACGAGGGCAGTCAGGGACCCACAAACTCGGCCAGGGACCAGAGCGCGGGGGGTGGGAGCGAACACACTCGGGACTCGGTGGGGAACTTTGTGGGGCGAGTCCAGAAGAGCAAGAAGCGACAGAGCATTGCTGAGCTCAATGAGAGCATTTCTGAGTCCAATCTACACATGCAGACACTGTGTCAACAGGCCCAGAGTCTCAGAAACCAGAGCAAGACCAGAAAGAACAACAATATCATGTATCAACTAGAGCTGATCCGGAAACAACAGGAGGAGCTGCTCAAACTCCAGAGAGAGCTACAGGAACAGCTCCAGACGGAGGCCGAGGGTCAGGAGGTAGAAAGTCATACAGATAACCAGTGGGGCGAGAGTGGGCGTGGCACAATGGACGCACAGGTCAGTGAGTTGATATCGTCGTCTGAGCGCATGTTGTCTCTTCGTGACGAGGACAGGTTGACGCAGAATCTGGAGAGCATCGTGGAGGAAGAGAAAAATAACAATGACTCCTCGTATAATGTGAAGTCTCCAGTGAATCCGCTTGGGTCCAAGCGTGAGGATTTATCTGTGATGGAACCATTGGGTCAGCTTTTGGCTTCACAGACACTGTTTAGCACACCAAGGACATCTCAATTCTCGCTCAGTATACAAAGTCATCCATTAACACCTAGTCTTCAAAATCGCATTTGTGACGCACAAAGTTCTATTCCTCTAATTCAGTCCCCCAAACCAGTAAAACCCGCTTTGGATGTTCAGAGGGAGGGGTCTAAGTCACCTTCCCCCCCTCCGATATGGACCGCAATGGCACTTAAGAGTGAGGCAGAGCGTCAGACGACCCCTGAACCCCGGTCCACGCCCAGTGTCAAAAGGAGGCTGGAACACGACCCAGACTATGCAATCTCTGTCCCAGAGGAACCAATGGACCTCAGTACAAAGTCTGTACCGGAATCAAGCTTTAGACAAGTCCCTTCAATTGAAACAATTGTGACTTCTAAAAGACCTCTCCCTGCTACATCCTCCTCCTTCTCCACTCCCAAACCATTTCAGTCGCTAGAAATTGGGTCGCTCTCGCTACGAGCCAATACAGCAAGTTCGCCATTGCACACACATAAACCAGTGTCCCAGCCCCCTCTGACCAGCAGCAGACCCTTTCAACCAACTCAGGAAATCCCCTTGTACAAGGAGGTGTTGTCGATAGCTAATGAGCAGAGGTATCGTGAGGCGTTGCTGGACGATGAGTGTGCCCGGTACTGCTGTAGGCTTCAGGCTACGCAGCCTCTTAGTTTCTGGTTCAATAGAGGCTATGTCAACCCTGTAGCTACTGTGCTATCCCATGGAGATGAAATGGTAAGATCCTCACCTAGTCCCTCAATATATTGCACCTAGTCCCACAATCCATTGCATCAAGTCCCAGAATTCATTGCACCTAGACCCACAATCCATTGTACCTAGTTACACAATCCTGATTGCTATAAGTCCCACATTACATTGCACCAAGTTCCAGATTACATGGCACCTACAATGCAGTCCCAAAATATATCATACGGCCTAAAAAAAAATATTGTGTGTTTACAGTAACCCGACCTAACCTACTAAAATGCCCTGATCCTACCATTTTTAGATGTCTGTTTTTATCCAATTGTGATTTTCATATTTTTTCCATTAAAAACCTGTTTATAAATATAACACAAACAAACATTCTTAAAATTTTATATTTGTATTTGTGCCCTTATGCAGGAAAAAATACGATAAAATTAAAAAAAAAATCCCTACCTACCTAACCTAATTTTTTCATCACTGTTACCCTAAACTCACAATTTTTTTTCTTAGGCCTAATGAAAAACTATTATTGCATTGATCGATTTGAAATGCAAAATATTAACTATTGGTTGTCACAGCCTCACTACTGATGTGATGATATTGCACCAGTTTAGTGGAATAAAATTGCTTTTATCTTGTTTTCATTGACAAATCAATTATTTCAAAATTCACTATGACTTTAATTTTACATTTACACTGAAGGATCGAGGCATCTGTAGATCTAATGTATACTAGTACTTAACTTTTGGTATGAAAAACAAACTAAGCAATGTACATGATGTATCCTGCACTTCCTATCATACGCTCCAATCTGAATCCCAGATTTTTTAGTCTTGCTACAATTTGGATCATGTAGACCTTGAAAGTGTTGTGCCGATGAATGATATTGAATAGAGGTGAAATGTTACCAATAATGTGGAGTTTTACTGTTTATCTGGATTTATCTTCAGATTGAATATTCTGCAAATATTGTGAAAGAAAGTGTTGGCAGTAGTTAATATTTTGTTAGATTTATGAGGAATTTTCAAAGATAGTGACTGCAATGGTTTTTATAAAAAATATTTCCATATACTATAGCTTAAAAATTTGAATTGGTAAATGGGCCAGAGGTCAAGGTCACAGCTGCTGGAATAGAATAGATGCAAGTTGACCCATTTTTCTGGAATTTTCTTTTAACAGGTGCAGTTCTATTGAAGCATCTCTTGATACATGTATTGCCAATTTTTCTCTTAAAGAATTAGTAATCTTTTAGTATGTGAAGGTATCTTCAAGTGAAGGCAAAATATGAAATATACATGTAGCATATCAGCTGGTGGTATTTTTAAAAAAGAAACAAAAGTCACTTTATATTCGTGAACAATAAAAGTTGAGACTAACAATTTTGTATTGAATGTAAATGCATATGTTTATTTAACAATGTTAAAGCTGGGCAATATGATGAAATACAACTTCACATTAATGTGTGTTATTTTTGAACCATCAATAATGAAAATAAAATGCAATCGAAATAACATTAATTTGCAATAAAAAAAAAATACTTGAAAATTTTTTTTAAATAAGGTTAAGCTAAAGATAATCATTATAGTTGTTTCGCTGCGGTTTTTGGGTTGTTATTTTTTCGTTACAGTTATCTGTGTAATCTGATGCACAATTTTGTTATTAATATGCATTATTAAATTTTACAGTAATTAATTTTGCATTGATTTTATCTGAAGTGAATTTTTATGCAACATTAGTCAACTTTTCAGGAATTTGATGTGAAGTGAATTTTAATCCTCTGTAATTTGTTCTGACGAGGAAGCAGAATAATTTTGTCTTTTCTAAACAACTACTAAGTGGAAACTTTCCTTTTATTAAATCAACGCAGGAAGTCCTGAGGGGAGAAATCATTAAAAAGAGAGATTTTTTTCATGTATTTTTTTTTATTGCAAATTAATGTTATTTTATTGCGTTTTATTTTCATTATTGACAGTATAAAAAATAATATCATTAATATCATTATAGTTGTTTCGCTGCGGTTTTTGGGTTATTCTTTTTGTAACAGTTATCTATACACTGACATCAAGAAAACGAGGTCTCAATGTAATGTTTTGTTCTGAACTCTGCCCCGTGATGAATTGAATCATTGATCCCTCGGAAAAATATCATCGCTCTCCGTTTATTTCCTTGGCTTTTGGGAGTGCAAAAAGGTGATGTAATTTTTCTGTAACAGAGCTATGTGAGAAATTCACGCTGAAAACTTGCCATCCCAGGAGGAAAAAATGCTGCGCTGAGGATTTTAGAAATAACTCATCGTAAAATGAGATATTTTCTTTCTCGATCATTTTCTTCAGTAATAAATGTGATTAATTTGTACCGTAATGTACTTGACAAACGAGAGAAGGAACCTAGCTTAACACTGACCTAATTGTGTCATAAAACAGGGGTCAAGGTCATTTGGAGTGTCTTATTTCACTCGCACAATGAAAATGAAAACCAACGTGTAGCATCATCGGTCATAATCTGTTTTACATCTGTCGAATCTTTTAGCACCCGATAACATGTGTCAAGTTATCAATTGGCTAATCATGTCTGCCAAATCAATGTTCCTCAATAATCTGCTGCGGTTTTTTGTTTTATTTTTTTTTTCTCTTGGGGAATTTTTTTTTATTTTTTTGGTCTTTGTTTCTATATTACATGTAAAGACAAAAATAGAGTGTTATGTTTATAAGGTTTTTCTTCAATTATTAATGCATAACTAATCCATTTTCTATTTGGTTTTTGAAAAAAAACAAATATTTTCAATTTGTACTTAATTGGCTGGCATATTTCATCATCAATGAGTTGTCTTAATATGAAACAAAATTAACTTAATATCACCTGCAGCCATGTGTTTAAAAATTGCCTTTTTTATTCTGTTGCTCATTTTTTACGAGTGCCTAGTTTATCTAATGAAGAATATATTTGATGCTTGTATCAATTTCCCTACCAGGAAAACACAGATAGAATCTTAGTCCTGTGAATGGATTCTTTTTAATTTTGATATTTTCTTTTTTCCCAGCAGTTTGTCTCCATCAAGCCTACAAATACTTCTAATTTTGATATTTCTTTCTTTTCTTTTTTTCTAGCACTTTGTACCAATCCACGAGGATTTGCTACCGGTGGTGTCTGTTGGGGAGGGGTCAGCTTTCTACTCCTACTCCCCCTGATTGTGAGTGACCATTACCCTAATAACCAGACACATATTAATACCGGTACACTGCTCTCAGAGAACATTGCTAATGGAGATTTTAAATTTACATGCACTGTTTTGACTTTGAGAAACACAGAAAGAAAAGTGTGGTAACAGAACAGCTAAGGGACATCCCAGCACAGATACAGTGAAAAACTAACTTGACCTTGAAAATCTGGGCGATGTTCCGACCTTGACCTCAAAAGAATCGTGATTGTTGAGCGCTGTGCTTGGAACTTATTAAAAAAAAACATGAGTGTGGAGGACAAGGAATTTTTACTCAATTTTTTACATGGCAGGGATTGTTGGATTTCTGTTTTTTTCACTTTTTGAGATGGATTTTGTGATGATACGGGTCAAGGTTCAAGGTGATATGTGTTACTGCGGTGTGTTTTGTTGTGGTCGTTATACGGTGGATTTGCATATAAATGTGTATCTAAAACGATAGTATTATGGATGTTGTTTTTAGTGAAATGTTATGACATGTACTGTAGCACTGATGATTCCAGTGCAACTTTTTTGACTGGTTCCCTTGCTATTATGTCATTGTGTGTGCTAAGGAGTGCCCAGTGGAAGAGGAACTAGTCAAAATTAAGAGGTTTTGAGCTGCTGAAATTGTGCATTTAAATTCACTGGAAAAGCCTGTAAAAAGGAATTATTATCTAAGTAGCCTAAATGAAAAGTATTTGCATAAATTCTGTTGAAAGAAAAGAACTATTTTGACAACAGGGCATTTTATTTTTCTTAAATGGTTTTGTTGAAAAATATAGCTAGTATGTATTGTTATACAATGAAAAATAATATTCTAGAATATTTAGCAGCATTTGCTTGATATTCTGTTTCTTTTGAAATTTTCATAAATAAATCGCCAATCAAAATTTTGCAAACTATTTCTTTAATTTGTTAAAATTATGATTTTCATCTTTTTTCTCTCTTCCCTTACACTTTTTTGAAATATTTTAATATGAAGAAAGTCTTCAATGGTCAAACTACAAATTTAATGAAAAAAAGTGCTTATCAGTTATTCTCATTAAATGGCTTTGATAATTGATTTTCTTTGTGTTACATTGGTGCCGCTGCCAGGATAGTTTTGACTGTTATTTGCATCAGGAAAACTGACAATCAAGTGTCTAGTGTATTGCCATATTTTTCTTGCCTGTTGAATTGATAGTGTATAAAAAAAAAAATATTCTAATTGTTGGCAGTGTTCACGGTGATTATAGAAATGTATGACCCATGTTGTTTATAAACCCATATAATTCAAACCCTATGGTACTCGCATTTTGTATTTAAGTCACTTAATTTTAAAGATGTTAAATTGCCTTTGTAGATTTTGACTAGCTTATAATTCTCATAGTTAAATAATGCCACTTTCATGCAGTCAAATTGGATGAGAAAGAGATAGCTAAGTTCTATTGGTACACAAGCAGAGATATTGAAAGAAATGCCAGAACTTTGAGAAAGAAAAAATAAAGTCATTACAACTCTTATGACTACAAAAATGGCAAATTTTGTCAAGTATGCAACATGTAATCAAATTTTTTTTTTTTTAGAGAAGTTCATGTATCAGTCCAAAAAGTATAAACATTACGTAACCAATGCATTACAAGTGGATGAATATTTGGCCAACTCAAAATCATGATTAAGTAAAAAAGATGATTCGGTAATGCATTTCAGTTCTGTAATTGTAAATAGTCTCAAAATATATTTATTTCTAGATCATAAAGATATATATAATGCACATAATTATAACTTTTCTTCAGCTAACTATAGACCACTAGCCAGAGCACTACGCACAGTTTTGGGTATCGATAGTGTATGTCATACATAACATGTCTGTGTATACTCTGTACAGTGAAACCTGTCTATAGCGGATAATCCAGTGTGGGGAACAAACTATATATTGTAATGTCCTTTATTTAGTTCAGGTTGTGCTCATGATATGCCCTGTTCACAAGGTGGAGCTTAATTTTTAATCAAATGAATGAATTGCATTAATATGAAGGGTATAAGGCCACAAAAAACTAATATTTAGATTCTCATCCTGATTTGCAAAAAAAAATATGGGCAGGTGGGCGGATTTTATTTTTTATTTTTTAAAAAATATCTATTTCACCGTCCATGTTCATGAAATAATAACTGCTCTATTTTTTAATCGTTAAAGCTATTATGAGTACATGAACCAATTTGTAATCTTTTACTTCCATTTTATTTCAACTGATAATTCATGAAGACATTTGTATCCTTATGATTACAAACATGACTGGAACTGGAATCAAACGATAATCCACATGTCAAGCAGCCATTAAAAAATACCGAGCCCAAATATTTTTCCGGAATTTTTTTTTCCACACGATTGAAAAAAAAGAAATAAAATGAAATGCATTGGAGCGGGTCACTTTGGGGGTGGGGGGGGAGGGGATCTGTTAAACACTTTTAAAATGATGTAAATTTATTAAATAAGTTTAATTGAACATGAAGTAAATTTCAATTTGAACTTGTTTGAACAGATTTATTAAGTACCTTTGATAAAAAAAATTTGCCAAATGTGATCATAGGGTTGTAATGTACGTCAGTGATCTGGGTTACACAGGTGTCGGTATAGACAGGTCTCACTGTATCTTGTCTTGAGTGGTAGTCTTTATTTGTACATGTATTTCTGAAGTTTGTTTCATTCAGAAGAGCTGTGATATATTCACTGTAGCCTTTTTTTAGAACAACATCTTATTAATAGGAGACATGTATTAGGTGCTATAATACCACTCCATTACTAACTTCTGTGTGTTGACTAGCCAATCATGGGAATGTATCAAGCAATACAGGAGGGGGGAAAGGGTGGAATTAATCTGGTATCTACCTGGAAATTGCAGAGTACTGTTAGTATCTGAAAATCCTATAGTTATATACACTTTTAGAAAATATGATAAGAATATTTAGGTAACAGAAATTTGATAACGCTTTATTATGTTTTGGATGTATTCTCTATTGTATTGAAACCAGTCACTGAAACTTAGTGTTCTACTTTCAGTATCTGTGAATCCTGCTGTATTTCTCTCTATCCCATTTTCCATACTCATTCGCCCTTTCTGCCTCTCAATTTCCATTAAGTATTTAATTATGCACAATTCTATCTTCTCACATGGTAGTATTAATACATCTATAGCACAACCTCTGATGATGTGTTAAGTGTAGTGTAGAAGATATCCACGGCTTAGGTGCTGGTCACCTCTCTAGCTAAGGGTACATGTAGAACAGTTTTTGGTTTAATTCAAAACGAGGTCTTTTTACAATATTGCTCTTGGCTCAAGCTTTCTTACCTGGTTTTTGGCTTTTGGTACCAATAAAGACCCATCAGTATTTCAAAATGCCAAAAAAAAATAAAAATATTACTACCGTACATAATGAAAAATTTGCATCTGTCTTTCATGATCAATTGCACTTGAAAAATCATTTGTCACAAAACATGCATGTTGCTACCAGTTTCTTAGATGTAATGGAGAAATTGATTTTTTTTTTTTATTAATTAAGCTAATTGCAATTTGTAATGGACTGAATTATGTTTGTGTTAACATAGTGCACAGTTCACTCAGTTTTCTGTGATCTCAAGTTGTATAGGAACTTTTTCGCTTTCTTCGAGAAATTTTTTCTTTTAATTTAATGACATTCCCCCCTAACAAGTAGTTCCTCAATTGTGTTTGTGACCAATTGTTGAGTAAACATGTATCATATTATATTTTTCCCTGTTAAATGTTTTATGCCGAAGCTTTATTTTTTTTTCTCGACTTTTTGTTTGGGAAGTTTTTTTTTGGTTTGGTATTTATTTTTTTTGCATATTAATTTTAGGCTGGTCAAATAGATCACACGACAGTGAAAATTTAACGCTTTGTGTTCATGATAATGGTTTTGGATTGTTCAGAACTTTAAAGAGATTTATGTCATGATTAGTTTTTCTTTGTATGTGGCCATATTATTTGTGATTTAAAGTGGAATAACACACCTGTCCAGGAAAAAGTCACCCAAATTAACAGTAAATTATTTGATTATGAAAGATATAATGATAGATAAACTGTACATATGTCAAATAAGTGAAAATTAGTTTAGGGATAAAAAATGAATATCTAAAAAATTCAATTCAGTAAGTAACAACAAAAGCCCCCGCGGGATTCGAACTCGGGATGTACGGATCACAAGCCCGACACTTTATCCACTCGGTTATGGAGTAAGTTACATGTTGCCCTTGATAAAATCCTTTTAATAAAACAAAATATCGTTTCGATCAGAGGTCAGCCATTTTGTGATAATGTGTTGTTCCACCTTAAAACAAATTACATGTACAAGTAACATTACTAGAATTTCCATCTCAATAGAGTTCACATGTGTAGACACATATATATATAACATGGACATCTCTACAGTCTCTTCAGGTTAGATAAAGCCATGGTTTTGTTTTTCCTCAAACTTACAAGAATGAGAGGAATTTTTTTTTTTTTTTTTTCTGTGTTCTTTTTTCAAGCTTGAGCCCCTGAGGATTGAGGGTTGATAGAGAGAGATTGATATATAGAGATTGCTGAATTTCTGTTATCGGTAATATTAAGTGTACGCTGTAGAGATTTGTAGACCTCTCTATACCTCCCATTATTCCAGTGTTTTGTGTTTGTTTTTCTATCTCAGTATATTCCCTGGAGTATTTTTGTTATTGTCAGTTTTTTTTTATATCTTGTTTCATTTCACAGTTTTGTGGAAAAAAGGCTTTTATAGAAGAAAAGTGAAAAATGTTTCTAATTAATAAAAAACAATAAATGTTATCGCTTTAATTTTTATTTTTGTACTTGTGTTTAAACAAAAATATGAAATCAGGCCATGGATTATGCAAACAACTAGAGGTTAATGCAACAAGATTGACCTTGTTATAAAAGTTCATACTGTAACAGAATGCATGTTAAGGCTGGATGGTCAACAAACTAACCATAAGATCTCCCTATAATTTTAAGAAATGATTTGTTAAGCTGCTTCTGTAAACTATAACTTACTAAAAAAAACATCCATTTATTTTATATTTTAAATCTGGGTATTTTCCTATATTTTGATATGGAGGTCTTCTTTTAAAGGAGTCCAATAGTCTAAAAAAAGCCTGAAACATAAAAGATCAATATTGGGGTTCCAGGAGAGGTTGAAGTTCAACATGGAAATATATTTATGAAAAATGTTTTAATATTTTATTCTTATAAACTACAATGCTACATTTTGTGTAGCTGCAGGTCTGTGCTATGTAGCTCCCAGTCAGAAAAATTTGGATGATCTCAGACCAGGAGCTACAGACCTGCAGCTACATTTTGTGATATTAGAATTCAAACATCCTCATATACAGTAGATTCTAAATTGTTCAGACTATGATTCTGGACAAATACTCAGGAGGGGTTCAAACTTCAACATATGAAATATATAGGTAAAATGTTTAAAATATTCTTGTCAAGAAATAAAATGCTACAATTTGTCTTATTTTTATACAAGCGTATTTAAACGGTGTATATTCCAATTTGTTCAAAAACCCAGGGACAATACTAATGTAATCATAAAGAGATTAAACAACTTGTTCAGTGAGTAATGTGGCCCATGAGCCTCTTGTTTATTCAAACAATACCGTGTGTCACGTGATAACAATCGCTATTTTAAAAAATGGTAACAATAAAATTGACAAATTAAAGTATACCTTAAAATAGTAATAAAGGAATTAAATAATGTTGTAGAATTTAAAAATTTATTTGGTGATTTTTGCAAAAAGAAAAAAGAAAAAAGCAAGTAATGATTAGGGAACATACAAAGAATAATAATTTTGGGCCTGACGACAGGCCGCTTACGCTCAAATGCGAATTGGTTTAAACTGGTTATATCGTAATTCATGTATATGATCGAACACAACCGCGGCTTGAGAAGTAGGGAAGAAAATACTCAGTAGATGTAAATGTAATCAATCTGATTAAAATACATACCTCTACAATAGCACAAAACGTTTTGTGCTATTGCAGATGATCTGTATTTTAATCAGATTGTAAATCATTAGTTTCTTATACACAGAAAAATAATGCAATACTGATTTTTATATTGGACCGCTAGACCGGTCAACATCAAGTTTGTCAAATTTCTTTATGTTGGACTTTTTGTTGGTAAGGATCATATAGAAGAATATTTATATGGGTATAACAAATTACAGTAAGAGGGTTCGATGGTCGGGGCCATTTGTAGACTGTATTGATCTCCTTTAAAGGAAGAGCTCTATACAAAAATAAAGAAAAATACCCAAATTTAAAAGGTAATATAAATATATTTTTCTTTGCTAAAAAATGGTTTATGCCTAAACAAATCATATCTTACAATCTTACACAGATTTGATAGTTAATTTGTTGACCATCCAGCCTCCTTATTACCCAATCAAAAAGTAAAAACCCATATTACTTGCCTGCATTTTATTGCTTACCGCTTGTCTACATTATAATGAAAACGATTGGGATTACGACATTATACGAGTTTTGAATCGGGAAGATAGAAGTCGTCGCGTGACTTTATAAGCAATAAAGATGAATGCGTTCGTTCGCGTCAAACTTTAACTATTAACTTTTACAAGTCTTCCCTCGTGAGAAAAATTATGGTTAATGTGTAGGAATTAACTGGTAAACCGAGGGCAATATATTTCATAACTTACTAGTATGCACCGGTTTCATCTTGTCTTTACAAGAATTCAAGAAGAAGAACAAATAAAATGCTCATGCATTTTTCAATTGCCTGTTCTACAAAATTCATGCAGAAACTTTAAAGAGAAAAGAAAAAAGGCATTTCTTTTTTAGTTGTTGGACTGAAATCAATATTTTTTTTTGGGGGGGGGGAATTTTTTTGTAGTTTACTTTGAATTCAAATGTACTAAAGTATCAATATTGTTATGCTGTGAATATGTAACCATGCAGGCAAAGAATAACTATTTAACTATTGCTTTTAGGTAATAGGATATACTTCATTAAATGTAGTACAATAAAAAAAAATGGTCAGATAGATATTGATTTTTTTTCCATGGGCCTCTTTTGATCTAAAATAACTAGTATCAAACCTTTTTAAAGACAATAAATTGTGTCATTTTAAAAGTTAAGGCTTTCAACTTTTTTTTTTCCAATTTGAAACGTGAATTTTATTCACTCACAATTTTAACTTGCATTGCAAAATTCATATTCTATGTCAACAATTATCAAATAAACTTATGAACATACTGTTTTTTTTCTCAGTTTGCTTATATGAATAGACAACAAATTAGGAGTCACGTTGGGCTCAAAGTTAATTCCATATTTAACCCCAATTTTTAATTTTATTTCTTTCCAGTTTGATTTTACTTTGTAACTAAAATACTGCAATCTGTAGAAATACAAAACTTAGGACACATTATGGATTATATATCAGAAAAATGGAACTGTCTTTAAAACTGAAAGAAAAAAATCATATAAACGGTTAGTATACGTGTAGCTTGAATACTCACTGTATTAAATAAAAATCACTTGTTTGAAAGCATTTTTTTTGGGGGGGGGGGGGGGGTAGTTTTATTGATCACGCGTATGTTTGGTATTTTGAAGGTGAGTTAAAAACGTAGAATTAACATTGAGCAGTGTTAAAAAAATCAAATAGATAATGCCTGAACTGAGTTATTATTGTCCTTGTAGAAAGCATTTCATTTCTGCTATTATACATATAAAAAATTATAAAAACAGACAATCAATCTGTAAAGTATGCGCTGCATGTACATCGCATGTAGTTGAGGACGACCGATACATATCAAATGCACACAAAATTTCTATTTTTTTTTTTTGGGGGGGGGGGGGGGGGAGGTTTACACCCGTAACCGTTTGATTGGTAACTTTCTGAAAATTGTTTATAACTTTGTGAAAATATTTTGTGACACGTTTTTATGAACGTCGAAGTATACATTTACATACTTATTGTTTAAATATATTTCTATTGTTAGATATATAGTGATAACAAAAGGGTTATATAGGCACAAGTTCAGAAAACTTAGAAAGCCCTTTATATGTATTACCGAGAATGAACGTACCGCTGGTTCTGAATGGTACATGTATTTCTTACGCGTGAAAGGGGTGAAGGTTGTCAATACTGTAAAATAGGGTTACATCACTCGGGAGGTCTCAAGCGTTTTTGTTTACAAGGAGACTGGGTGGTCAACAAATTAACCATCAGATCTGCCTTAAACTGTTAAACATGATATATTTGGCCATGCACTAACTATCATATAGTAAAGAATAAATTCCAAATATTTTAACTTTAAAATTTGAACACTTTCCTGTGTCTTTATCCAAGGCTCTTCATCTAACGGAGGTAAATATAGTGCTTAAAAATGGCCACGACCATCCAGCCCTCTTAATGTTATTTGCCATGATGCACTATATGGAGCACTAATGGTTGTTTTCAGAAGGACAGGAGAATGAAGGGTGCAAGGAAGGAGGGGACCAGAAAGATAAGTACAAATTACAAAAGTGACCCATCATTAAAAAAGCTGTAAAAATCTCACAATGGATAAATATTGCATAGCTTCAATTATAGAATGGATTTTGTATAACCATGTTGTTCGCGCCCAGTAGCTATATATACAACGTAGGCAACAAAGACATATGGTTGTTATGTTTAAATTTTTTGTATTTACTGCGACAAATTGAAAAAAAAATTGCCATATGACATTGAACTTCAAGTAAATGTCCTTTATGAATGGCATCATATTTAAATTTTTGTTCTTTTTGGTCGTATTTAAATTGTGCACGAAACAACCCCAACTAAGCACTTTGACTTGATAACACATCAATCTTGCGTCATCCTATGAGTAATAAAAACTGAAAACCTGATGCAACATCCGGAGCTAATGCATTCTACAGATCAATTAAAATGATCGAATGTGCACAACTTGGAGATAATATTGCATACATGTACTTTTATTACAATAAAATTATAAACTGCGGCCTGATTTCGGGACATCAGTTTTAAATAATTTTCCCTTTTGGGTCCGAGAGAGAAATTAATTAATGGTGACCGAGAGATTACTTTTTAAAAAATTGTCAATTGAAACGCAGTTCCCCACTAGATAGGCTGAAATTGTGTAAATTTCAATATTATGGAAGTTCTTTTAAACGAGAGGCCAGTGGGCCACATTGCCCACCTTAACAACTGTATTGTATCTCGATCGAAATTTTCAAGTATGAAACTTTCCTAAAATAGTGTAAAGCTCACAAATATGAGCCTTCTTATCTGGACATCTTATCATAAGATCTAAGATGCATCATCTGACCAATTTTATTATCATAGGCCTAAATGTATCAAAAATGACAAAATTGGATAATGAATCATAAATGAATATAAAGAGTGTTTAGAAGTTCACTGTGACCTTGATATGAGGACAAGAGGACGCTTAGATAGTAATGCCACAAATTTTAGCTTTGTAGTTCTTCAGAAGATTTTAACATATTTCCCTATATGTTTTTATGTTGAGCTTTGAACCCCTCTCCAGTTCATTGTATTGGCCTGGGGTCACAGTTTGAACAATTAGGAATCTACACTATCTGCGGTTGCTTGCATAGTAATCTCAAATTGTAGCATTGTAGTTCTGGAGAAAAATTTCCCCTAATATGTTTCTATGTTAAACTTTGAACCCCTTTTCTGACCCCAAAATTGGTCTGGGGTTACAGTTTGAACAATTTAAATCTACACTATCTTAGGATGCTTGCATAGTATTATCACAAATTGTATCATTGTAGTTCTTGAGAAGAAGAATTTTAATTTTCAATATATATTTCTATGTTAAACTTTGACCTCTTTTAGGGCCCATCCCCAGTTTTGGCCAGAGGGTCGCAGTTTTAACAATATAGAATTTTCTCTATATATATAAGCTTTGGTTTAAATATTGGCATTTCTAGTGCAGTGGTTCTTGAGAGGATTTTCAAAACATAAACCCATTTTCATTGTTTTGCAATTATCTCCCTTTTTGAAAAGGGTTTAGCCTTTTTTAAAAACAATTTAGAACCCCCTTCTTATAAAGATGCTTTGTACCAAGTTTGGTTAAAATTGGCCAGTGGTTCTGGAGAAGAAGTCAAAAATGTGAAAAGTTTACAGATAGACAGACAGAGACAGACAGACAGAAAGACAGACAGAAAGACAGACAGACAGACAAACAGATAAATGAATGATGGACAACAGGTGATCAGCAAAGCTCACTTGAACTTTGGGTTCAGATGAGCTAAAAACTCTTCAGTGAGAAAAAATTATGGCTGATTTTTGGGATAATGATGTTAATAATTAGCAGGGATAACACATGTACAAACACATTTACATTGATGAAAAAAGAAGAAACTTAATTTTTTTTCTCAAAGATCAATTTTATTAGAATGATAAATAATAGATATTTTGCATACAAATGTTTAAAAAACAGTTGGAGAAAAAAAATCACATCAAATTCTCCATCTATTGTCCATATTGCCTTTATTCACTGAAGGCTACAAAACTCATTCCATTCAGAACTCCTTACTCATACACTAGTATCTGGAAATTAAAAAAAGTTCAAAAATTAAAACAAAGCAGTTTTATTTAATTTATATACTTTTTTTTAATGTGTGTGTGTGGATCTTTATATCTACTTATAATTAAATATTCACTTCAAGAGAACCCTTTCTGTAACTTTGTAATAAAGTAATTCAGAATGTTGTAATGTATTTAATTTGTAGTAGTAGTCATATTTCAAACTTCAAATTCAAACCTGCTACTTGTCTTTTATATATCATTTATATAATTATCTTAATATGATGAAAACAAATCCATAATAAATATGGAACCATATCTACAAATGCCCTACTGTATGATCACAAAATTCAGATGATAAGGGACAAATTGCATATTATTTTAAGAACACTACATTTAATATGTACGTGTTTTAAGCGATACGTATGTGCATTTATCCCTACTAAGAACAATTTCATCATCCCCAACGCCCCAAGTTTCAATTCACACAAATATCAACACCCTTCCAAAAATTTGTCACAAAATTTTATCTCCCCCAGGCCCATTCCCGACATTAATACATGTGGCTGGTACACACAATACTGACCTCATCATTTTTTGGAGCTCATGGTGGTCAATTTCTGTTTGAGGATTTTCCTGGACTGGGTGGTTCCTAGCTTTGGGTCGTACTTGGCCAAGGGGCCACCGGTCAGTGACAAGGGAGTGCTCTCCACGGCCACAGTCTTGTTACTGATCGCCTGGGGGGGAAAAAAATGACGTATATTTATTTTATAAAAATCCTTAAGCTGCACACTCTGTCAAAGTTTTCTTTAATTGGAGATGTTGTTTGCTGCTTGTCTTATCTGAAGTTTTTTTGGTTTTCTGAGATGTCTGCTGTTTTTGTTTTTATATTATCTATTTTTGTATTAATTAGTTTTCTGATCATCAAATTCAGTGATTATATTTTGCTGAAAAAATCTTTTCTTTAAACCAAAAAAAACGATTGAAAGGTCTTTACAAAAAAAAAAAAATTACATAATACCATGGTAATCTTTAACAAAAATATCAATGACAAAAAGCACAAGACACCCAAAAGAGATAAAAAGTTTGATTGGAAATCTGATCTGCTGATTAATTTTTCCTGAAAATCTCTTCGTTAGAAAAAAAAATTTAAAAAAGAAAGCAGAATCTTGCAAAATAAATTCAATCATTAAAAAAAAAATCAATGACAAATGCACTAAAAACCCCAATAAAGATAAAAGTTTTATGTTCTATAGAGAAAAAAAAATTTCTGCTACCTATATGCTTCCCATAAGAAAGGATAATAAGGGACTATTACGTAACATCTACGTGGTCTCAACGAATCCTGGAATCTACTTCCTGGAATAATTGCGTAAAAGTTTCCCGGCCCAATTTCCCCCGGCAATATTGACCTTGTACGGGGATGGAGATAAATCTACGTTATGGCGGAACCCAATTAAAATCCTTTGGAGGACTCGAGTAACAAATGAGTCATGGTACGATAGAAGCTGATCTCTGCATTTCCAATATAAATGTTAAACAACTTTATACGGCTTACGTTTTTTTTTTCTCTTTCTCCACTGTGTAGCTAAGATATTGATTTGCAAGGGTGACTCATTCATTTAATTTTGTTTTTCTGCAACATTTTTTTAAGGCACTTTCTTTCTCGTAATGAGCCCCTTTTCCCATTTTAGTAGCACTATTTGGACCTGCCTGAACCGCAAAAATCGTGTCAAACGCCGCAGCATCATGAAGGCTTGAAGTTTTTTTGTAATTTATGGGGCATTTGCTTGCCTTTTTGTCTTCAATTATTGATCAGTGTTAGTGCAATTTGCAGCATATAGAAATGTAGATGCAAGCATATTAAAACAAAAATGGATATCTCAAAATCATGTACAAGACTTGGCTAGATAATTATAGGTTTGGGTGTACACAACTTAACAAAGATTGGGCTTTACATACTAGTGTGTCATTCTTATTGTGTACATAATTTTTTTTTTGGCAGCATTCTGCTCTGCGTTAGAACTCCACATTTAGAAATCGACATGACATTTTATGATAAAAAGTATCTACCTGTATATCTGAATTGAGCCTTTGTTTCATGGGGGTTAGTGGAGTGGGGGTGGGGGGACGCTTAGTAGTCGGATCTAATAGATACTATATGTATACTGTAGATTCCATATTTTACCTGAGTATTTAGTTCCATGATTCATAAACTGTTTTGCATCAAATTGCGAGAAAAAAAATCCCCAACGCCAAATTTTTATCATAGTTTCATTTAGTTTACATGTCCAAAACATAAAAGCAAGATTTAAAAATCCCCGAGATGTGCTCCTCAAGATTTGATTCGAATATTAATTCCTCACATTAAATTACGAATCTACAGTACCGGTATATGAATGAAGACTATGATAATTGCTTATGTGACTATAGCATGCAGTAATTAAAATTACTGCATTTTAGAACCATTTTAACAAGACCTTGGACTTTCAGTAGGACGTAACTATCTATTTCTTGCGTCAAAACAAGTTAAAAATGACGCTGGTTTCAAGCAAAATATACACAGATTGCGTAGTCTTAGCTCAAAAGCCAGACAAATCTTGTTGATTTCACAGAGCCATGACTGAGTGGTCAGCAATGAAATAGACAGGCCTACGTCACATTGCCGTTTGACACAACTACCCAAAGTCCTTGTTAAAATGGTTCTTTAAGAAGGTAGCTTCCCTACTTACTGTGGCATGGATATTCTTTAACCCTGTCTCGTGGAAGTTGTCTCTGAAATTAAAAACGAAATAAACCATCGTGAGTCATTAGCCAGAAATTGTAACAGTTCAGTCCATAAAATAACATACGATACCATTAGAAAAAAAATAGATTTTCCCACATTTACAACAGTCGCTCGCCAGCAATTATGCAAGATCATTTTGAAATAATCTAATTATAAAACAGTAAAACAAGCAATCTCTCTCTCTCTCTCTCTCTCTCTCTCTCTCTCTCTCTCTCTCTGGCTCTCTTTTATTCAATTGGAATATTAGGGTCTCTTTTACTCTCTATTCACCTCACTCAATCCTCACTCTTTATAAATTTGAATAAAAGGGTCTATTCTCTATATCTCTCTCTCCATTTAATCTAAATGCAAGTAACATTGTTAAATGTGTTACTGTATCGAATCAAGAGCTGCTGATATTGAAATTCTGATGTTTGACACAAATTGTCGTCACTGCGCGGTTCATATTATCTGGTTTTTGCACTCTGCTACCTTGTTAACATAAACACAACAAATTTGTATGCACGCACAACTTTACTCCTGGGAATTCTCGGGATGAATAAAAAATTAATCAAACATTCCCTGCAGCATATGTAATGCTTCAAATTTTTATTTTTTTTCATAACTTTTTGATGGTTTATCAAGGTTGAAATATATTGAGTCAGACAATACACCCCCCGCCCCCAAAACAAGCACAAGATAAAAAAATTACTGTAATGGTAGAATATAGCAAAGGAAAATATCACAATTCATAGAAATTTTAATGATATGCAATAAAAGTGCATTGTAGATTACCGTGGAATCATTTAATTTCATGGGGGCAAATTTTCGTGGATTGTGGGTTTTTGGCTTATTCGTGGGGATGTAATTTTTGTGGATGCATCGGTTTTCAGTTTCAGAAGGAAAACACTAAATCTTTTTTACTTGATTTTCATCAATCATGTATTTTAATCGTGGGTGATGGCTACCCATGAATACCACGAAAATTGAGCCACCACGAATTCTAATGATTCCACAGTATATGACAAAATGCATGCAATAATTGATTCATCATACAAAGAAACAACATGTTCAACATAAGTAATTGAGAAAAAAAAAGTCTTACTGTTCTCTGTATTTGTTTCCCATCAAAGAAGCCTCTATCGACAATGCCTGTCTTTTCTTGGCCGCCTACAAAGGTTTAGAACACAACAGTTACCAAAATTTAATCCAAAGCAATTGTTTTTGATTAATTAATTCTAAATTAATAAAAGTTATGAAAGAGATGAATGCGTTGACTTTAACACACACAATCTACAAACTATGAAACATTTCCTTTGATCTTTGCTTTATTCAAACTGCATTAGCAGAATAATTTTTTGAAGATTCAATACCCTCAAAACAATACAAGTAATGACTTTTCATTATAAATCTAACTAATAATCGAAATGAACTCAGTTTCGGAATACTTTGCAGGTTGAAATTTCATAGAGATATTCCCTTTTAAGCTTGACAATTTAAAGTAATTTATCCCAGTTTAATCTTTCTTAAGAGAGAGTCGATGGACCTTAAGAGGAAGTCTTGACCTTAATTAGAGTGATCAAAGACAAATTGGTCATGCTAGTTTTTTGCATACTGGTTCTTTGGAAGTCCAGTTTGAGAGACACCAACTGCCAAATTAGGTTTGTTATAACATTTTCATTTTCAAGTTGGTTAATCAACACTTTTCAGATTTTATTTTTCCTATTCCTGGTCTGAAATCCAACAGCCTCTAAAATATCTTTTTTCATTTAAAGAGTATTTAAGACTATTAACTGCATAGTAGGAAAAGCTTAAAGTCTAATAGAATAATCATCTTCACGTTTAGATTCTTGGACAGCACTTAATTATCAAGGTGTACTCTACATTTAAGAGAGGGTTATTTTCGTTCTACTTGTATAAGTCCATGTATACTGTAAACTCATTTTACACAAGTACTTAATTCCGCGATTCCACTATTTTGAATAAAATCACGAGAATGTAAAAAATGCGAGCAGCTATTTTTTTGTTATAATTTCTCATACTTAAAAACTGTCTTAAAAATAAAAACAAGATTTTAAAATCCACGATGGTTGCTTCTCGCGATTTTACACTGATATATAATCCTCGCATTTAATTAGGAATCTACAATACATCAGAGCGCTTCTTACCTTGAGAAGTTGGAAATTAGAGGTACGAGCCACGAAATCTGTGAAGTCATTCATTGCTTTCTCCTTCTGTCGGTGGTTCTCGCGAATCTTAGAAAAAAAATCATATTACCATGAGTCTCTGTGATTTTAAAATGAACTGCAATAATGACTGAATTCATGAACTACTGTGGTTTCATTAATATTCGTGGATATCAATTTTCCTGGATTCAATGAAAATCATAGTTTCGAGGTACGTAAATTCGTTTTCAATGATTTTATTAATTAAAAATGTTAGTAGAAATTGCATTTCAATCAACATTAAATTTCGTGGATCAACTTAACAATGAAATCCCCGAAAATTGGCATTCAATGAATATTGATGAAACCACAGTACCAAAACCTTTCAAACAAAAATTTATGCATGTAGATAAGTAAACACATCTCTTTACATTCTTTGTTTAAATTTAGAAAATTTTCAGAGTTGGCAAGGATATACTATAGCTAGTTACATAGAAAATTTTAAAAATAACAGTATTAATTTTGTGAAACAACAACTTGTCACTTTTTTTTATATAGAAACAGAAGTGATCTTTTAATATCCAAACAATAAAAATTATAAATTTTGGACATTAAAAATGTGTAAATTTCGAATAATTCTAGGAAAAACTTTTTAGTTTTGTCTATTCAGTAATAGAAGTGGTCATTCAATATTCAAATAATAAAAATGATAGTTTGAATAATTGAATAACACAGGAAAAACTACTTTCATCTACACTGGAACAAGAGTGGTCTCTTCAATATTCAAAGGATAAATTCTGTTTCCATTACCTCTGCATAGAACTCTTGTTCGTCAAGAGCGTCTTGATTTTGCTGCGCCTCTAGCAGCTCATACTGCGTCCCAGCCACGATCTTGGCCCGCTCCTCGATTCCGCGAGAAATGGCCTCAATGGCCTCCATATCGGGGGTCACAGGGCGGACATTTTCCGCATGGAGCTCCTGAATTATCTCTGTCCAGACTTCTCCCATCTACATCAATACAAATATTTTTAAATGAGAACCTTAATGAAACTTTGACATGGAAGAGTGGGAAAAGTCCAGATGAAGGTCATTTAAAAATAAAAACCTTGCACTGAAGGTTGAAATTGGCATCGGAGAGTTACCAAGTTTTGAGATGATTTTATTTTTTTTCTGAGAGACCTTGTGTTAATCTAAATTTTTCAGATTTTAAAATTAAGATACACAATAGACAGTAGCAAAAATAATAAAGAAATTTCAATAATGTGTGTATAGAGTAATTTCAAATTGCAAGAACAAATTGCTTTGAATCTAGTTCTGTTTGATTTTTTTTCTACCTTTTGAAATCCTTGTTCGGGGTATTTATTTAAAACAAGAAAAATAAATATCTACCTTGAAATCCAGGTATTTTTCCAAGACAACCAGAGTCACATGATCCTCTACTGTAAGCCCAGACAAATCAGACCATCCTAAAATAAAAATTGATAACAAAGTCTTTTTAAAAAAAAAAAAAAATTCAAATATATTTATAATTTTTTTTTATGTTACATTTTTATATCAGTTTGAAACATTCCTAAAAAATCTTTTTTCCAATAATCTACTTTAATGAGAACCATAAATATGAATGTTCTACTTTACAGTTAATTTCTTTTTTCTGCAAACAAATTTCCAAAGTAAACATTCAAATTATCAAATAATTAAAAATTCAAAAATTTTTTTTTATAACTTTTTAAGGTTAAGAGAATATAAATTCAGGTTCATAACCTGAGGGAATTTGTGCTTTTTTTTACAGATCCCCCAAGTTAGAATCCAGTTAAACGATAATAATATTTCTTAAGTTGATAGGAACTTACCAATCTTACAAAACAGGGAATACAGCTTAGCCCTCATGTTTTCCGACACGTCTACGATGGACTGGCTGGGGTTGCTGGCGGGGAGCGGAACCACCCCCTGGAATTCCTGCAGGGCCCCCATCAGGGGCTTGGTAATGTCGGCTATGGCCCCGTCCTTGTCACGCTTCACCCCCATGTCTTTCTCCTCGTTCCTATAGATTTCACAGAACAGGTGGGCGGCCGAACAGTTGTCCTTACCCCTCCAGGTGTGAATGTGGTGGATGGTCTTTGGGTTCTCACACAGGTCCAAGAGGCAGCCCAAAATCAGGTTGTGTGTGTTTTTAGGGCAGACCTAAAGAATTAAAATGAAACATTTGTAAAATATACGATTTGATTACTGCTTTTATATATAGTAGAAAACTATGATTTGTGGTGATTTTTGGTTCACATTGAGTAAAAAATTATCAAAAATTGATGTTATCATAAGATTGACTATATATTTGCTTTGCAGATAATAACATGTATAGGTAAAATATTTATTTTCGATGTTTTATAACTCCAAATTTGAATTTATATTTCCTACCCCCCCCCCCCCCCCCCCCTCCTTTTTTTTTTTTTTTTTACACTTTTTACAGATGCACCATTTCACAACAAAAGGCAAGCACCTGATAGAAGAATAATTGTTTTATTTTAAGACAAACACAACATAAACTGTCTATTATGCTCGAGAGGTATTAGAAAGGATGTTGCACTCGAGTCGATCTGTTTATCTCACCTCCAGAAGGTCTATGAGTAGGAATACGCCTTCTTTCTCCAAAAAGTAGTCCTCGGTGATGTAACAGCCAACCACAGCACACCTGTGTTTACAAAACTAATTAAATTAACTTTGGCTGTTTGTTTTCAACAATGAAGTCGTTTCTTTCATCACGTCAATAACTGTCTCGTCAATTACGAGTACAAGAGCGAGGTTAATTTTCAAACATGGCATTTCCTTCTCAATTTACCGAATTACAAAATTTCTCAAAGCATGTGCATTAAAGATTCTGTATCTTCAGATAATGTCCTCTTTGCAAAAGAAAGAAAGAAAGAAAGAAAATGAAAGAAAGAAAGAAAAACAGAAAGAAGACAGTAAAAACCCCCATTCCAGTAGCTCATTATGAAAGTTAAAAATACAAAATGATTAACTCACAAAGCTTCTTAACTCAACCCCCCCCCCTTCAAAAAAAAAATTATCCACTCCTTTCCTACTCACTTGACCATGAACCTTGACCCTACAGGATACTGACCAGACACAGTCGACTGCAGACAGCAGTAGGCGGTGGTGGCCAAGGCCACTGTTCAGGAAGCTGGAGTTTGTCCTCAGGTAATGGATGACCACCTCCACACCCTCTGTCCCAAACAGCTCCTGAAATATACACAGATCTCAAGGTAAATATACACAGATCTCACAGGTATATATACATAGATCTCACAGGTAAATATAAACAGAGAGAACTCACAGGTTTGATTTTAACAAGATTGATTTTAAATTGCATTGCACCCACTCCTTCTTTTCTCTCTCTCTCTCTCTCTCTCTCTCTCTCTGTATTCACTTTTCTGTCTTTTCCACAGACAATATACACGGTATCAAGAACTCTCTCTCTCTCTCTCTCTCTCTCTCTCTCTCTCTCTCTCTCTCTCTCTCTGTACTCACTTTTTTGTGCATGTCTTTTCCACAGACAATATACACAGGTAATCAAGAGAAACTCTCTCTCTCTCTCTCTCTCTCTCTCTCTCTCTCTCTCTCTCTCTCTCTCTCTGTACTCACTTTCCTGTGCATGTCCCCTTCACACAGACAGGACAGAATCAGCAACATGTCTGACTGCATCTCAATGTCCACAGCATCGTCCTCCGTCTCACTCCTAATAGCGTTCTTCAAGATAGCTGTAAAATAGAATTCAAATACTGTAAACCAACTATTATTCGCGACGACTTTATTTCGCGATTTACCCTTAGATGAACTGGTTCGCGGCGACTAAGTTTTGTGACCAAGTCTTATCCACACAATTTTTTAAAATTTCAACTATATGGCAAATACTGTTCGCGACAATAAGGTTCTCGCGAACCTCGAGAAAATTTCTCACTGGCGAATGAAAGCTGGTTTACAGTACATCATAGATCTGTCAGTTTGGTTCATATGTCTAGCTAACTCATTAACAGTTTGACAGAAGTTATGTGGAATGACTTACTTACTGTTAATTTGAATTGTTTTACTTAATGGTAGTTTGTTGATATCTAGATAGTTTGACAAAGCCACCTATTTACTAGTATAAATTGACCTGATATTTTGACTCACTGATATTTTTTGACTTATTAATATTTTGACTTACTGATACTTTGACCCACAAATATTTTGACTTACTGATATTTTGATACTGATGGTTTTACTGATACTTATTGATGATTTTACTGGTACTTATTGATGATTTTACTGGTACTTATTGATGATTTTACTGGTACTTATTGATGATTTTACTGGTACTTATTGATGATTTTACTGGTACTTATTGATGATTTTACTGGTACTTATTGATGATTTTACTGGTACTTATTGATGATTTGGTTGGCTTACTGATGATTTGGTTGATGACGCCTTGGTCTGACAGATCCTGTAGGACGCCTTCGTCTCCCGTGGATACCACACTACGCAGCAGACGCAGACAGTGCCTCATCTGTCCTCTCTTGTTTCCACGCCCACCTTTACCATGGAAACTGTTTCCATGACCACCAAAGTCCTCTGGAAAAAGAAGGTTCCACAAGTTAGATTAAGATATCTATGCATATGCATTGTATAAGCATAATTAATATTGAAAATGTTAATAACGCTTATTGTTTGGTGGAAATATAATGCTTATTTGCTTATTTGATCTCCCAAAACATTGCTTTATTTATTTGAACAGAGACTGATCAATGATTCACTGAACATTCAAATAAGTCAAGTATAATATGTTATTAACTTATAGTACATACATTCTGATACAAAAAAAATAATTATCGTTAGATGAGCAGTCAGAATAACAGACAAACAATCAGATGAAAGGATAGAGAGATGGATGGACTGATAAACAGTAGAAAGACAGACAGAGACGATGCTTACCTTCTCCCACACACCACTCCAAGAGGAGGAGCAGACGTGTGCTGCCCTGACAGGTCATGTAGTCCTCAATCATGAGGGGCACGAGGGCACACAGACAGGACATGGCGTGGAGCTGGATCTCCTCAAACTGGGCCGGGGTCCACTCCCGAGGACCAGAGGTGTTCTCATTGGCCCGCACGAAGGAGAACAGGGCCAGCATCAGGTGTCCCTCAGATAGAACCTGTAGTGGATAGAAACAAAGGGTAAGATTTGGGTGACTTTGTTCTATACTCAAAAGACAAAATGGTCAGAGTTGGATCAATTTGTACAATCAACCAAAAAAAATTCAGAATTGGGTCAATTTGTACTATCAACAGAAAAAAGATCAGAATTGGGTCAAATTGGGATTTGTCCAGAGATTTTACTTTACAAAACACTGCATTTCATTTATTTATAATATTTTTACATAAAAAAAGGTCTTTAATTTACATAAAATTGGGATTAAATAAGCATTTGATTGTTATAAAGTATTTCATAGCTGTACTAAGTGCCTGATAACGGGAAGTTTTTCGTTTATCACTTACTGGGACGACTGAAGGATCCCTGCTCAGTGTCACGAGGATACTGAACAGTAACTTCTTCAACTCAAAGTCTTCATGACTCTTCATCAGCTTCAGATGCTTCACCAAAGCATTGTGACTCTTCACTACACACAAAAAAAAAAGAAACTCATTAAGAGTAATTTCCTTTCATTTTACTTTACAATTCAATGTAGTTAGTTAATGTATATAAATTTATTATGTTGAACTACTGCATTTAGCAGATATATATGACCATAATACAATGAATTTAATATATAAATTAACTTTTTTGTGAATACTGTGCTACAAAAATCTAGCTCATATATAATTCTAATCAATAGGATAATAAATACTTATTTGTTGTTGCATCAAAATCTTTTTAAAATCATTTTTGGCATTGCTGATAAAAGGGAGGTAACTCACATAGGTTATGTTAAAAAAAAAAACAGACTCAAGAGTCCTGTTACTTTTTTATATTATGAACACTTGATAATGATTGAAAACCCAGATAGAAGAATCTTTGTTTCTTATATTTCATAATTGCAACTTAAAATGCTATGTAATTTTTGACATGTACAAAACAACTCATTAAAATTCCTTTACTATACAAATCCTTCATAAAAAATACTGAACATAACTTGTCTCAAACTAATCAACGCTTATTACCACCAATGTAATAAATAATCAATCGCCAGACACAAGCATGACCAATTTGACAGAATGGGTTTGGCATGCAAGACATATCTCCACAATTCAATGGTACTCCAAAATTCCCCCCAAATTCTCAACAATAATAAATGTCTAGTGGCAGTAGGTACTAAAATCATATTTAATTAAGCGAGGAAAAAATGCTTGATTTTCTGTATAGCCCAACAAATCTTCTTCACTGTGAAAGTTAAAAAAAAAAAAATAGCCAACCTTGGGAGGTATTTTTGTCACATAAACACAAGCTGATTTGTTTGTTTTGATGGGGTTTTTTCCCCTCCATTTACAATACTTAACACGATTATGACATCGTTTAAGACACAAACCTTCCTGGAATGTTGCAAACAGCGTCAGCTGTTTGGCGAATCCCGTCTCTACAAACGGGGCATTGGGACACTTCGCCGCCACTAACATTGCAATGACGAGGAGGTCGTTACGGAGTTGTCTCCCATAATGACTGTAGCTTTGAGTCAGCTGGTACACAAAGGCATCACGGAGTTGGCTGTAGAGAATGGAAAGCAATCATAAATCAATTCAATTCTCGTAAAGTGTGGCATGGAGTATTTATGAAAACACTTTTTTATCACTTTCTCAGGTTAAAATATCTGCATATATTTCATGGAATATTTTGTAGTATGTGTCAAAAATGCTCTTGAGAGCTGTTCAAGAAGACAAATACACAAATATTTATGGTTAAGTCTCTGTTTGGACATAAATATGAATATCAAGTTGTAAAGATACATTAATATATGTATGCTTAAAGGCAAAGGCAATTTAAAATCAACATGTATTTATGAAATCTTTCAGGACACTGTACAATGCATCTTTAGAAGGGTGCTTATTTTGGCCTATCTTGATAATGAGAAATGTCAACAAGCCAAATTAGAAATCACTACCAGATTCTAGAATGCTCAGACATAAGGCCATAAGAAATTAATGTTTTGTTACTCTGGCCAAAAATTTCCAAATATAATTGGGCAGACAGGGTTTGGTTTTTTGGGTTTTTTTTTTTTTTGGGGGGGGGGGGGAGATTTGCAAGGGGGAATAACTCAAATTTCATGTTATATTCATGTTTTCAATGTGGCAATTAAATTAATAAATGTGACAACATTTGACCTTAATGCAGTGGTTCCTGATGAGATTCAAAACATTTATATTTTTTTGGCTTAACAGTACCTGATGCAGGATAGGTTATTCAGTTGCTCAGCGAGTTGCCCTTGGTCTCCATTTTCCAACATGTTCCAGAGAATATCGACGGAGCGGAACAGAAGTTGACCTGTGGGGTCAGGGTCCATCAAGCGTGAACAAACTGTGGTTGCAGCTTCAGCTCTCAGCATCTGATCACAGTTCTTAGCTGTAATACAGACAATATCTTAAAATTATCATATTTTATTGTATGAATCGGCCATGAATCATTACATTTCTTATGATCTTTATAAATTATATTTGATCGTATAATAGTAACTGCTGGCAAAAGTAGATTTTAAAACATTACTCAATTTTAAAAAAAATGAATGTTTAACTTTAATATTAAACTACTGGTATATTTTTCATTTGAAAAACCATCTTTTAGTTCTCTTCATTGATTAAAGAAGAGCACAAAATATTTTTTAAATATTTACCTGATCCTTTTGAAAAATGCTGTAAGACATTAAGCACTGCCAGTTTGATGTCCACATCTTTCTCCAGCAATGCCAGGGACTGAAAAAGTGAATTAAAAACTCATGGTTAGTATTCTGACAAAATTTCTGTGAAGCTCTCAACTTTATTTTTAAGCTAGGAAGAAGGAAGATAAGATTTCAAAATGCCCTAGCTACTGTTCAATGTCAAGGAAAATGAATTTAAAATTTCAAAACACTGCACTGACCTTGACTAAGGTTTCCGATACGTCACTGTTCTCAATCACTGCTTTGTTGTAGGACAAACTCGTAGCTTGTAATTCTGTATGAAAAAATATAATGATTATAATTCAAAGTCCCATCAGCAAATTGAAGCATATCAATTTACAGGCTGGTAAAAATTGAATAGTTTAGCTGGGTAGACAATAATTATAATCAATCTCTAGCTCTTAATTTTGATTTAAGAAGGAAAGAATTTTTTTTATGAAAGTCAAATTAATTCTACTTACTTTGAACATCCTGATTGGTTGGTTTTTCACTGTAAAATGCCACCAATGTACTGCAGATCTGCTTTCTTATATCCCTTGATGGAACTCGCATTAAATAACCTACAATGTATTCCATAACAATAAGATTATAAAACTCTTCAAAGAAAATGCACAAAAAAAACAACTCTTTATATTGTAAGTTCTTCTTGAAGATAATATATCACTGCTTTCAGAAACAAAATAATTTTATTGAACCAAATCAATATATGTAAGTTCACATTTAAATGAAATATAAAATAAAATAACAAACCTAATTGTGACACAGATTCTGTCACGATCTGTTCGAAAACAAGCTCATCTGACGACTTTTCTTTGAGGAATGGTAAGCTACATATTTTGAGAATATCGCAGATAATTTTTTCAAAGAGAGGCTCCTCGTCTTGGCCGGCCACTCGGTCTGAGCACACGTTCAGGATCTTGAAGACCTGAACCAGATCTTTCATGGGCTGAGTTATAATTAAGGAAGAAACCACAAATCACATCTCTTATACAATGTATACTTGTGACTAATGTATCAAATGGTTCATTTAGTTGTACTCTTTTTTGATTTACTATACTCTGTCCCGAGTTTTTGCTTCCACCACTTTTCGCTTGATATTTCGATAATCATAAATACCTTTGTGCCCAAAGTACGTTCAACCACTAATATGAAAAATGTCCAGGTTATCTGTTTTGAAACGCCTCCTCTAACGCTTCAGGTTTCAATACACAACCCAAAATAAAAAGTCTATGGGATTTTGCATTACATCAGCCATGAAATAGCCTGGATGATAACGTTGGAAAATTGTGCGAGGTATTCTGAGTAATTCCAAATGGAGAAAAGATGTAAACATTTCCCATTATAAATCTCCGTAAGAATTTTTTTTTCGTTCCTGTGAATTTTTTTGAGTGAAAAATGAAAATGTGTCAATGAAGATATCTTGGATATTTTCCCTTTTATTGATTCCAACTGTATTTCTTTCCCAGGTATGTGTATTTCTATTAAAGATCATCAAAAATTGATGGAAGCAATAACTTGGGACAGACTATAGCTGTGGAATTGAATCCTTCTTTGTGGTGGCTAAACGTTCATGGATTTTGTGTGTTACCACTTATTTCAGAAATAAACAGCATTAAGTTAAAAAGTTTATCAGAACATGAACATAGTTGGTCACATGATCAAATTTTGTGAAGCCCAAAGGGCTTCTCAGAAAATTAACAATACAATTTGTTTTATCTATAAACCATCATTTAGTAAAGAAAAATTGCAAATATTTCAGCTTAATAATTTGATTATTTTCACTCTTCTTCTCAAGGAGATTAAGATATAGTCTTAAATTGACCACAACCCTCCACCCCTCATAACCTAGAACAAACTGAAAAATAATGACAAACTGAAGGAAGGATACAAATCCCTTTTGATAATGTTTCACCAGTCTCTGTAGAGCATTGATATGTCTGTCAATTAGGTGAACCTGCAAAAAGAAGTAAATTCAATTTATTGAATCTTACAAATATTTTCAATATCATCATGCATGCAGAGCATAATCCATATTGAAAAATGAGAAATCTGTGACATTAGCTGGTATGTTGCTAATTCTTCCAACTCACAACAATGTCATTCTGTATGTGTGTTAAAATTCAAGAAAATAATTGATTTTGAAATTGCACTTTGATTTAATTGACAGCAATACGGACCATTAGGTGAGGAACATAAATTCCTGCTTTTTATATAGCATGCCTTTATATCTCTGGTATGCCCCATACATTACTCCATGTATAACAGACAGATGTAAATATCAGAGATCAAAGACTCAGATGAAAATGAAAATATTATACTCACCGAGTGTGGATCTGTTAGGAGTTTTACAACTCTGCTTAAGTTGATTGGTTGAAGCTTTGTTCCCTGCAAGATTTCAATATACAATCCTATGCTATTTTATCTTATTATTATATTATTACATGTATATATTTCCCGAAATTCCAATGCTATTTAGTATTTACAAATGGTATAGGACTATACACAATCATATTCCAAGATTTTAGCAAGACGTCTTAGATATGATCAACCCCCTATAATATGAACTATAGGATAAAGTTACCTTTAAAACGCCTATATCATCATCTGTGATAATATGTGCTACAATAGGTACTCGAGGTTTTTCGGGCATGATGGCCTGTGTGGTAGTCAGAGTAGGGTTAAAAGCGTGATGTTGCATTTCGGTTGCCGCCATTTTGTCTATCTTTGTTCAAAACACAGCAAATATAAATCTTCTTTACCAGCAGGTGTTTTAAATCAAGTCCAATTCAAAGTAATCCAAGAATATATTGAATATTTATCCATCTCCGAAAGGAAAGATGGACTCCATTTTATGTTGCTAGGTAAACAGGAAGTCGGAATAAAAATAATGAGTTACTTCCCTTTAAATGGCGCGCGGATCACAATACTTGCGTGATTTGTTTCAGCATTGCATCTGGAATTGCAAAATACCAATCAATTTCTAAAGATCTTAATTTAATCAATCTATTAATTTTTGTTGGTTGAACATGTTTATTAATGTTTTTGGCGGGTTCAAGATCAAATTGATGTAGACAAAAACAAATTAAAAAAACGTGCACGGGCACTATATATGCTTGACGATATCGCATTCTGTAGCAAAGATTTTCTGGGGAAATCTCTGTTGGCCAAAATGATGTCAAATCATAATGGCTCTTCGAGAGGAGAAAATATCAAATGTTACCTCCAATAGTATGCGTCCTTTAAATTATATTTGATTGTAATGTACTGCAAACAATATTAATGATGATTTTTATGTTTATCAATAAATACTGTGATAAGCACTACATGTATGAGGCGCCGTTATAATATTTTTGAGTTATTTTCTGATTTCAAAAAATAAATATCCGATATCAATAACTTGAATTCTTGATATCAAAAAATAATTCCTGATATCAAAAAATCTCTATTTTGTGATATCAGAAAATCATTTTTTGATATCACAAATTCGAATTCTTGATATCAAAAAATGATTTTCTGATATCACAAAATAGATTTTTTGATATCAAGAATTAAAGTTGATTTTTTTATATAAAAAAATTGAATTCTTGATATCAGAAAATTATTTTTTTATATCAAAAAATCATTTGTATTTTTTGATATCAGAAAATAAGACCTACATAAAATTACTATCAACTTAATGAATGCTCCCTGTGATGCAACTTTTGTAATTTGTAAGAAATTGTGTTTCAATCTTGTAGATGCCTGTTAAGAATAATAATGTATGCCTAATTTTAAACCTGATTTCATTTTGGCAAGTTTGTCCACATAAACAATGATTAGAACTGCTTTCTTTGCGATTCGCTGTGACTATCGAATGGAATTCCTTTACAAATGATGGCGTCGCATAATATAAAGGAATTATACTGGCGTACAGTTAGCGCTTTTAATACATAAGACCAGAATTATCAAAAAGACTTAATAAATTTTTACATTAAATAAATAATCAAAAAAAAACAACAACAAATATTAAAATGCGAATCGGCTCTGTAGTTCAGCAATTTAATTTTGGGTCAAGAGAGTATTCATTAAATATGTAAAATTTATTCGCCATTTTATTTGAATTTCTGATATCAGAAAATATAATTCTTGATATCAAAAAATCAGTCTGAATTTCTAATATCAAAAAATCATTTTCTGTTATCAAAAAATCGAATTTCTGATATCAGAAAATGATTTTTTGATATCAAAAAATGGATCGTATTTTCTGATATTAAGAATTAGAATTTCTGATATAAGAAATTCGAATTCTTGATATCAAAAAATCATTTTCTGATATCAGAAAATACCTCAGAAATATTAAAACGGCACCCCATATACATGTGTCACGATGTGGAATTCAATCTTTCGGACTATTTGTTATTATCGTGTAAATGTTTTTTTTTCTCCGGATTTTGTGTAATTGCTATAAAAAACTTTTCTTCTATTTCGACAACTGTTTTAAAACGTTCGAAATTAATCTCACCTGAGGCACAGTCAGAGATGAACAGTTAATCTTTTGACTTCTGTTTATATTTATTGACACTTCATCTTTCATCTTTAATCCTTTATGTATATGCTACTAAAATGCCACGAATTAATCAATAGCTGTTTGACATCATCATAACTGATTTCTTTAAATTTTATGTTAATCCTTCATTATGTTATTTCCTTTGTTTTGAATTGTAAATTTTCGTCAGTTGGAATCAGACCTATGGTGGTGATACAATACATCCCAAACTTATGTAAAAGTTTATTCCATGCAAAGTCTACATAAAAATTAAGTCTGACAAGTATAATGCGTGTTGGTTTGTTGGAGGGTTAATGAATCAGGACCCAACAACAAGAGATAAATAATTTTTTTTTAGTTTAAATGTAAAAATTTTAACACTGTTGCATCGGCTCTTCCATTAACTTGAACTTACCCTTAGGATAAAACAGGAATTTTGACGTATTAAACACATTTGCAGACGCGACAAGAAGTTAAAAAATGTAAATATAAGCATTAAATCATTATTTCTTTAAATAGATAGTCTCATAACTGCAGCGGTGTGTGCATACAAATTGAGTCACGCGCTAATAATATAATGACTCAATGCTAAAATATAAGCCCAATTATAGAAATATTACTTTCGACATTATGTGGTTTATTATTGAGATAACATCAAATTTAGCTGTGCTCTTATTTATGTAGGATTAAATTTTAAAAATAATTCTTAGATGTAGAGGAATATATTTAATTTTATGAATCTAAATTATTTGAAACTATTGCTAAATTATGCCTTCCAAATTTAGTAATAATATGACGTTAGTAAAATAGATAGGGCAAAAGTCTAGCCGGAAGAACACTATGAATAAGTCACTTTGCAGAAATATGGTATAGAAACACAGTTTGTCTACAAGATATTTTGGATTTTCTTCACTACACCAGTGCACCTCTCAGCAACAAAGAGGTTGTCTTTGTTATCAACAGTTAAACCACACGGCTCGTCTAAATCATTGTTATCAAAGTAGCAGAGAAACTGCCCGTCCTTGTCCAAGATGTGAATACACCAGTTGTTGCAGTCTGCTATCAGAATACGACTATGGCTGTCTGTAGCGATGCCTACTGGACCAAATGATCCCTTGGTAGTTGAGGGAGAACCAGTGTAGGTCAACCGGAGTTTCCCAGCCTTATTGACAACCACTACTGCTCGAGCTTTATAGTCTGACACACAGATATCTAGGTTCTTGTTTTCGCTGATGTACAATTTACGGCTATAACCAGGTGAAAAGAGAGGCTGTCCTTTGTCGTTGTATTGGATACTTTGTTTTTCTTTCGAGCCGGAAAAACGCACTACTTTTGTTTGTTTTAAATCATCGCTCTCCATGACAACCAGGAGGTTACCATTTGAGGTACTACATACATTGTGGGGTCTCCATTCGCGTAGTTTGATAATTTTCTGTATCTTCTTTTTCTTCACTATGTTCACAGTGCTTTCCTCGTAATCAGTATAAACTAATTCTCCACTCCTTGTCACTTCAATGTCTTGTGGTATATTTCCTGACGTTGTTTCTACTGACTTCACTAGTTCCCCTTGGAGGTTATAAAGTCTCATTATCTTGTCCCCACCACACGTCCAAATTTGATTATCACTTAGATAGGACACACTGCGTAATTCATTCGATTGTCCATACTCAGTTTTTATCTCTGTGATAGTCTGTGGAACATCGATGAGTGCTTTGTCCGAAAGATAGGAATCAGCACTTGAATCATACATTGTGTAATCCCGTTCTTCTATTTTGATTGATAACGTTGACAGAGAACCAAATTGTTCATAAACATGTTCTTTGTTAATTTTCGGTGGGGTAAAACTTGGTAAGGTAACTGTAAGTTTAGGAGGCAACCTTTTGAATTCATTATTCCTGGATCTGTAGGCAGAGACAAGGGTGACATCGTTGGAACGCAGTAATTTCTTCTGACGAGCAATGCTCTCTTTGATTTCAGTAATCATGTGTGTAATTTCAGCTTCCTGTTTATCAAAGACATGTAGGTGTTCGGAGTTCATTTCATTTAGATCAGATTTTAGTTTTTCGATCACGATGTCTACTTCTCTGTGCAAATCCTGTCCACGTTTGTTGATAGCTGTTGTCAATGTCTGAAAGTTTTTATTCTGATTACTTTTCTGCACTGTGAAGTTAGAGGCAATCTCTTGATATTTAGGATAAATTGATATCTCTAATTCTTCTAAATCATTCTCTATGACATCCTTTTTGTTTTCTAGCGCTGTCATCATGTCAACAAATTTATGACCGTGATGTTCTTCAGAAGAAACACACTGCACACAAATAGGAATGTCGCATTGTTCACAGTAAAGTTCACATATCTTTGAAGAATGTTTTTTACACTTAGTAGTTGTTCCACGATTTTCAAATTGCACCGCTTTGTGCTCTGTGGATTGATCCAAGAGATGTTCCCCAACACAAGCTTTACACAGATGTATGTGACATACATCACAGTACATAAGAGGACCCGTGGTTTCGCAGAGATGGCACCGTAACTCATCCTGGGCACTAAATCGGGGGTCCATGGTTACTCAGCTTGGTGGAATTTTAGAGAAGAAATCTGAAGGAAAATCGATTTTAAACTCACTTTTCGTAATAAAATTAATTTTCATAGATTATATATTGTGATCAAATATGTCAAGCAGCGCACGTAACTGACACCTTTCTCTACAATAAAGGTTTACTTGAATAGCATATCTATAATGCAATGTATCATCTTTATATTACTATTATACATGTACAGTGAAGTGTACCATTTACACTTTCAGAGGAAAAGCAGCAGAAAAATTCATCTAAAAATCAGTGTGTTTCAACAGGGTCAATTTTCATCGTGTTGAAATTAAAAGAATTAGAACCAATATCAATACTAATATTCAACAACTTGATATCAATTCTAATGGCTGATGATTAGAATCAAAATCGACTTCGGCTACAGAAATCTTAGCTGTTAAAAGTTTGATCTCACTAGGTTTTTGCATATTTTTTTTTTAAATTCTAAATTATTGTATTTTAATAGCATATTAATTTTAAATTGCTTCACATCTCTATCGATTCAGAAAATGCCTTGATATCTGCAGCATTGACAATTATATTGTATAGAATTGAAATATTAAAAAAAGCATCAATTAAGAAGAAAAAAAACTCCGCCTTTTCAAAGCCCCGCATGGAAAAACAAAACTTGTTTCAAGCGAACATTTTTTGCAAGAAATAAGAAAAAATTGTAAACTGAGCTGTTAAGTTATGCAGAAATTTCAAACCTACTTGACGATTTCAAATCTTTTTCAGTCGTTTTTTTTTTTCACCTCGATAGCTCATCCTGGAAGATCTCACGTGAAGAATCTCATCTACAAACTTTGGACTAGGCTACCGCACATGCGCGAAAATTTTTTTAACAGTCTGTAGTTCGAGTGTGTTCAATATACAGTAGTTATATATATACGTTATCATATATATTGAATTAAACATTGTAGGGAACATCTAAATTAACAACACGACTTCGCGAATTATCGGAAAACTTGTTAGAATTGCAACTACGACCTTTTTAATTAACAAGTTCACGGTCATTCGATTCAACTATAACAAATCAAATGTTTCTGTTTTCCAACCTACATTTTGCATATTAAGTCCCAACACTTTTTAATCTTGGCCCTGATATACAATTCTAGGTTCCTGGTGCTGTCTCACCAAGTCCATAAAGGTGATTCGCTACTAGGTATGCACTGTAATAATAACTAATGTAACACAAGGTAATTTTTCTTCTTCACACAAGTTTTCTACATCTTGAACACTTGCCAAAAACTAGGTTATCTTCCTTAAACTCTTATGTACATACATGTATCTTTTCATCTTGACACGATTTTTTCGTATCACAAAAGCGACTTTTTTAAGTACATGTATATATGTAGATTAAACTAATATTTTAAAGTTGTAAAAGTTTCATTAGAAGATGCATCTTGTGACATCAATGTACTTGGATTCTGATTCTGAGCCAAAGGGTTCAAATTTGAGAAGATTAAAGTCTTTGGAGAAAAATAATTTTTACAGGTCACATATCTATCAGAATATACTGATCTTTTCAGTGAATGATTCATTTAACTATGTACATGTATATAAATGCAAAGCTAGCTTAAGATATATGGAGCTTGATCGATCTCAGATATCAGGACGCTAAGACGTGTTTAAGTATTTGGAGCAGTGGTAAGTAGTTAGTTTGAACAGAGTTTGATCATAATCATGTAATTCTAAGGCAGATTAAATTTTTGAGATCAGTTTAAACAAGTTTTAATGGTTAACCTGGTAAAAATTTGTAAGTAAACAATTGTCCTTACAGTAAAACTCGGTTATAGCGAAGTTCTAGGGACCAATGGATTTACTTCGTTATATCCGTATAACGAATTCGTAATAATAACTATAGCGAATTCACTATATACATGTTTTCTTTCACCAGACTCTAATTTTTGTACCAATCAAGACACCAATGGTTCATGTTACTACGATTATGTAACTTAAAGTAAGCTTCAGATAAGAAGCCCCATCAATTGCTTTTAAAAAAGGGAGGGGGGGGGGCTATCAAAATCATACACCCCAGATTTGTATGTTTTAATGATTATTCAAAGCATGTGCTTGAATGCAAACTATATGATCTTTATTTATTCCTGATCTTTATGCTTTTTTCAACTACTGGTCCCACATAAATTTGTTCGGTGGATGTGATTGCTGATATCATTTGATATATATCATATGATAACCAATCAAATTTTATTGCAACACACTATATATAATAATTAAAGATAACCAATCAAATTATATTGCATCACACTATATATAATAATTAAATGATAAACAACATATCATTCATCATGAATATATACTGTGGAATCATTAGAATTCGTGGCGTTTAAATTTTCGTGGCATTCGTGGGTAGCCCTCTCCCACGAATTACATCCTCGACAAAATCAAAATTTGAAAGAGTTAGTTTTCTTACTGAATTAACTGAAGACCGACGCATCCATGAAATTACGTCCCCAAGAATAAGCGATAAACCCACAATCCTCGAAAATTGGCCCCCACGAATTTAAATTATTCCACAGTACAACATGAGATTCAACGCAATGATACAATGTGATTTTTTTTTATATGATTGAAATAATTTGAATAATTTTATCTTATCATTACATTATCCTACGATATGATACTAGTATTTTATTTAATCATAGTTATGAAACAAAACATTATATAAATCATGATATTATATTGTATAATATAATTCTTTATCTTGTCATATGATTGATTTTGATTTCATGTGTGATACAATTTACTGTAGATCGGCAAATAATCACGATGTGTTTAATGATTCATCATTTTCCAGCGAAATTAAACCAATCGTGAATGCACAATTTGAAATAAATTTATTCAATTTCAAATTAACTGATTTGATTTTGATAATTCTGCATTGTGAAATTAAAACCATTGCGATTGGAATTTTTTGAGAAATTTAAGTAATTTTAACACCTTTGAATTAAAACGACTTACAATATAAAAATATAGTCATATTATTTGGTTCAATTTATGAGATAAGGTATTGCATGGGGTTTTAAAAAAATTTGAACCCGTACACCCACTTTTAAAAAAATTACTTAATTAATACACATAGAACCAAAAAAAAAACAAACTTTGAACTGTTATATATAGAGATATCTGTCACATTCATCACAGATTATTTGGAGTTAACGTATTTTTCTATGAAAATATAACATCAATGTGCATCCATAAACAAAACAGGTATAGACTGGATTTTTTCTTGTTCTAAAAATAGAATCCATGCCGACTGATGAAAATAGGATGCCCTATTTTGAGACAAAACTAAAACTGAAATGTGCAAGGTTCAACCTTTTTCTCAACAGTAAAGTGGACACCAATGACCTCCTTTTGTATTTTTGAGATTTTTAAATCGTCAATATTAATTTAATTGCAGATGCCCAGTTCAAGAGATGGTCTAAGTGATTAAAAAGGGCATTGTTTAGTACTTGTGTGCGTATTTTGCATACAATAAAACATGTAAAACCTCATATTTATTGCCTTTTATCTTTTGACAGCAGTTTTTGACAGTTTTTGGCATAAGCAAGTCATGCAGTTGAAGATTCTGGCTTAAAGCTTCAACCCTTTTCTCAACAAATGGTATAAAGTGGGTATTTGTATACAGAATTTGTATACAGTTTGTACACAAAATGTGTATACAAAACAATACGTAAAACCTCCTATTTATTGCTTTTTATATCTTTTAACAACAGTTTTGTTCAGTTTTTTTGGTAAAATCAAGTCAGTACAAGAATGTTTACATTTTGGTCCTCAAATGTAAAAGATGGCCGGACATTCCCCTTAAAGGAATACACAGGAGAAAAGAACATTTTTGTTAAAGTCCAAAATAATACGTAAGAACAGCAATAGGAAACCAGAGCAAACTGTGTTGAAATCTAAGAGAATCATAAAGAAAAAATAGAGTTTTATGTTGGGATTCATAATTTGTCATATCATTTTTTTCCGTGCTCTTTGTATATATATGTTATAGGTATTCAAAGTATAATGCAGGGATACTGAACAATTTTGAATCCTTTTAAATTACTATTAGTTAAATATGTATTGCTTGATAACAATGAAAGTAAAATGAACCAAATCCACATGGCTGAGAACATATAAGAAGCCAGTCATTTTACACCGTAAACTTTTTAGAAGAGTTATCTTCCCTTGATGAAAAGAAGAAAATGTTTCATTTTGTCAAAAAAACTGCGGTAAATGATTCATTTTATTTCATATTTAAATAAAACAAAAGTTTATGCATACATTCACCAAGAGATTTGTATGAATTCCAAGTTACTTTTTACAATAACTTAATTAAACATGCGTTGCCCATAGATTTCAATGTAAATTAAAGGTGCAATTAATTGGACAACTATCAACATTTTGAAAATTCCTGTGGTGGAGTATTTTTATTTGATAAAAGAATGGTTAAGAATATCGGACCATGCATTTATTCGGTACAAAATGTGGTCGTTGTAAATTTAATACCTTAAATAATATTATAGTCAAAATATTTCCAAAACAATTAGATTTGTGCAGGTACATGTAACATTAGGCTCGTTGAATGAAAATGGCATCAAGCTAGTACATGTACAGTGAACTAAATTCCATGTGCTTAACATTGAATTCATGCTAGGGATTTTAGATAAGGTAATATATATCACCCATTGCCATGCAATGATGCCATACTAAATTATTACACTAAAGGGGCTGGTTTCAACATTTCGGTAGCTTTTATTGATCAGAAGGCTAGCTAGCACAGAGTATGCAATTTTTCTCACACATGCTTTTCCAGCTAATTGATGTAAATAGTTTCTTATGAAAAAAATATATATATTTATAAATGCTTTTTTTTAAATTTAAAATTATATAGAAACACAACAAAAGGGATGCATCCAAACATTGTCTATCAAATTTGATTTTAAAAAACCCACATTTTGAATTCAAAGGAATTCTAAGTACTTCTAATATTCTTTTTGTCTGTCAGTTGCATCTATTAACTCATTCATTTTAAGGTTTAAATGTAATTCTAATGTGATGTAAGAACTTTAATTGCCTCTGAGTTAGTAAAAATGTTATGGATATGAAAAATATAAACATTTCTCTGTTAGAAACCTTACTCTTAGCAAATGACCTTGAGTCAATGTCATGAATGTCACAATATAATGTCAATAACAAACTTTGTGTCAAGTAGGACCTTCATGTGTTTCCTCATTCGATAATCAATATTCAGACACAAACTTTTTCTTTTGTCAATGACCTTGGCTTTGCCTAAATGGTCGAGTCATGTAATATGCAATCTTGGTGTACAGCGTGACAATTTCCACTTCAGTTTAAAAATAAAACAGGAAACAAATTATATGTTGTTCAATTGACATTTACCTTGCAAATATGACCTTGAGTGAAGGTCATGACAAACTCTCAAGTGACAAGAAATCTTTGTTTAAAGTATCATTCCAATAATTAACAATTATTTAATAAATATGGTCTTGACAAAAAAGCATGGCGATACAAACAAGATGACTCCTATTTACCTGTAACCTCCAAGCTCCCTTTGTGAGAAGGGGTGTTTTTAAGTCTATTTCATTTTATACTGTATTTTTTTTTCCCATTTTATTTTTTAAAGGAGGCTGCATGTAAACAAATTAACCATCAGGTCTAGCTTACAATTTTAAGCATGACTGTTTTGGGCCAAAAACTGTTATTAAGTAATAAAAAATGTCAAAATATTTATTAAACTTTAAAATTTGATTATTTCCCTATATTTTTCATATAATAGGTTGATATAGTCTAAAAATTGCCATGACCATCGATCCAGCCCTCTTAAACTAAGGATTATCAAATTCTGTTTTCTAATAATGGTATATTTAGCCATTATGTAAAGTTAATACATGAACCACTCCATTTTAATTTACTGACATTATTTACAGAATCCAGATGGATGTTGATAACTTCACATATGATTTCATTTATCCTCTTTAATTATAATACAAAGGAACAAAGAATCACAAAATTCTCAATAATGTTAATATTTCAGCAAACAGAACATAGTTTTTCCATCAGGCTGTAGCTGCTGTGTTCGTCCAAACACAAAATAAAAGAGTTAACTGTATTGTATAGTTTATTCAAGAAAGTCTGTTTACAAGTGATGAAAGCCAACTCGATAATAATGTGCTTCATTAACATGCAAGTTTCAAGAAAAAAAACAAACGAACAAAAACTCAATTTTACCATACACAAAGTAAAAAATAAAATTATGATTGCACCAAATAATCCAAAATAAAAAGGAAGAAGCAGCAAGTTGTATTTGTTTGATTGCGTCCATCTTGTTGTGAGATATGTGTAAGTTGGACTTTATGGAAAAGAATTTTGGCCAAAAACAATAGACTCCTACTAATCTTTAATTAATGTTGATTTAAAAAGGGTAACAGTATTGAATTTACACAGAGGAAACATTAAGTACTGTATCGTTATTCTTTAACAAAATGAGTTTACCATTATTCTTTAACAAAATGAGTTTACCATTATTCTTTAACAAAATGAGTTTACCATTATTCTTTAACAAAATGAGTTTACCATTATTCTTTAACAAAATGAGTTTATTGTAAACAGATCAACAGGGGGGAAAAAGAAGATGTTATCATCAAGTACAATATGGATGTATTATTTATCATCATATACAATACATAGTGTGTGTAAATAAGCTAATGATTTAAATGGGATATAAAAAAAGCCCAATGAGATTATAATTTATGAAAACAACGAAAAGCATCAAAGGTACAATATTCATCTGTAAACTCACCAAAATGTTTTCTTTGATATAATATTCTTAAAAAAAATTTAATTGCAAAGCTTGCAATTATTGCAGATGGTTTAAATTTTGACATGGTTTAAATTTTGACAATCTTTTTCAGGAGATAATAAAATGATTTTTCCCCAATGTGAACTTTTATCACTGGAGATGGCTATTGTACCTTTTTTCCCTTATGCATTACATGCAAAAGTGGCAAGTATAAGGTTGATACCAAACTAGCACAGCGTTCCCACACAATCAAAGTGAGTAACTTAGTTCTGTAAATGCTCAATCAAATATATAATTATTTTCTCAAAGATAATACTTTTATACTAAGCACTTGCAAGATAGAACTGATTAATTGATATATAAATTGTCCCCTGGCCAAAATATTTTCAAATTTTACAGAAGGCATATAAAGTTCAATACCAATTTCAAATGAAAATTTCAAAGCTATGATTGAGACTGCATTTGTTATCACTTTCCTGATAAATTTAACTGTTATCAGCTTGGATAAGCATCATTACACTACCAGGACACATCCACACCCCTCTAGCATCTTTTTACAGGGGGAGGGGGAGGGGGTGGGGGTGGGTATATTCTAGGCTGCGCAGTGATCAAACCTTTATTTCTGCAAGTTTGTAATGGCTGAATTTTGAATCAGTTAATGTTATTAAATGATTTTTTTCACCACCTAGATGTGCAAGGCAATGAATATATAATGTAAGTTATGCAATGGGTATTGCAGTCACGTACTGAAAACAGGGAAATGTTTGGGGTGGAGAAAACATTTGAGTGGGGAAAATGTTTGCGATTTCATGATGAATACCCAAATTCTTGCAAAATTAAACTACATTCAAATTGTACCATAATGTACACAATGAATTACCAATCACACATTTTGGGATTCACTACTAGGGCAAAACATTCCCCCCACAAAAGCTTTGTTACATATAAATCTACCAGGTAAATGCTCCCCCATAAGAAGACCCTTGTTTACAGCAAATAAAATTTCATTTTTCCATTAGACAGCACACCACTGCTAATGATATATCTGTGTCTCCAAGAGACACAACTGTGATTTAGGAAAAAATCACACCAAAACTCCCACCAGAAAAAAAAAAAAAAAAAAAAAAAAAAATTCCAAGGTTCATCACCGTCCCTCCATAAACTCAAAAATTTTGTGTTTACGTTTGCAAAAATAAATCTTAGGAATTGTACAGAGTTTCAGCTGATTTGCAAAAATTGCAAAAATAAAAATTAACAGGAACTACTGCAATTCAAATTAAAATTACTAGTACATGTAATTGAAAAAATGGGGGTAGGTGGAATTCAGCTTAGTGAGAATTAGAGGGACACTTATGTTTCTTAGAAAAGTTTGCCCATGCATCTGCTGTGCACAGATGCTTGGCTTTATCAGTACGATACTTAGATGCACATCACACCCTAAAGTGAGCAACATTATTTTACTTGGAAATCAAAATTCGGACAATACTCCTCAAACTTTTAAATAAACCATATTAATAAAACAAAAGATACTCCAAAATATATACAGTCATTCATGTTTTTTTCCCATGTGTTAAAGATTCAAATCTGTTCAAACTTAAAGTGATCAGATTTTAAATAGAGCTTATTAATCTTGATACAGATGTATATGCAAAATTCATTTTACTTCAACAAATTGATAGTGGTAAAAAACAAGAAACAATGTTGCTTTCACTACCCTGGTAAGTAAAAAATGTCAGCTTGGACAAGCATCATAAAAATACCAGGACATACCCCCTGGCCCCACTAACATTTTTTTACAGAAGGGGGTGGGGGTGGGGGTGGAAGTATGGTAGGGTGGATGGTAATCTGTATCAAGTACTTAGTGATGTGTTTCTCATTTTTGTGCATCATTTTGATATTATTATATTAAAGTTACAGTAACTGTAAACATTACCAAACTCTGACCTTCGGTCTGTAGCATCATCCTTTCAGATACCGATACAGAATCGAAGATCTACTTTCAACATTACCTAAGATCTAGTGTAAACATTACATCATTTAACAAACTAGAGTTTTTTTCTATGAAACAACCTTAACTCTCAGTAAAATATATCATTCATAAAAATTTTTTTTTATCAAAAAATACTAAAAATTTCTGCTTTGATGAATGTAAACACCTGTTCGGCAGCTATCATACATAACATTATTTCAAACTATGAAGTCCATTTGCAAAGAACAATTTTGTATTTGTCAATATCTGACAGACATGTTTTGTAATTTCATTAGAAATCTGTATCCCTAATGGAAATGAAGTTAAAAGAAGACGAAATCTAGAACCCCCCCCCCCCCCCCCCCCCCAAAAAAAATTAAAACTTGTGTATAATTTTCTCTTAGATGTAGTTGGTAAAATATGTGTGGTACATTATCTCTAAAATTATTTACATGATGAATGCAAAAAGACTATCATTAATACTTTTTATACCATTAAAAATTTTATGCAAGACTACTTATCTGATTTAAATTCAAAAATATTTTTCATACATGTATACACAAAAAATTAATAATGACATTGTAAGAACCTTAAAATTATTACCCAACAAAAACCACACACCCCAAAATTAATGAATTTCAAATGAACCTACAATATAAGAATCTATGAATGATCACCAGGTAAAAAAAAAATTATAAAAAATGTTCAGCTTGGGTAAGCATCACATAGTACAAAGAACTATACAAACAGAGAACTATACCACCAGGACTTACCCTTCCCGCCTATCTAGCATTTTTTCACTGGAGGGGGTGGGGGTGGGGGTGGAGGTATAGTGGGATGTAAAGTGTCCGGAACCAAGGACTTGAATCTACAGTTTTCGTGTGGTTTAATTTTGAATGAATTACAAAAAATCTGAATTTGTGATTTTTCATCACATATAGTAGGATCAAGGTGCTCTCTTAAATTTGAGTGATTCTCTGAACTTTGATACATGTACATACTGTACAGCATGGCATAACAAAAGTACATTGTATATCATATGTCATATAACCCTCTCAAATTTAAGTTTTAAGTTCTTTACCAGCTTGAAATGCATGTTGCATTAATTTTGTGAACGGGTGTGTCAGTGAGTAAGACTGTCAAAAGTTAATTCAATGAATAACATCACTTTGGTAGCAAAACAAACTGAACTGGACAGAAAGGATAATATTGGAAATATAGTGATCAGTCACCCCAAGTAAAGGTCTGCATAAGTATTTATGTTTAGAACTATAATTTGATCAACAGATTCAGAAGAGATATTGGACTGCAATGAACTAGCCACTTAAAAAAAATATAGCCAGGGGCATGCACTGACACCTGGAACAGACTGTAATTTACAAACCAAGATTGCCAAGAAAATGAAGCTGTTATTTACATTAACATTTGTAGCCCCAACAATGATGTGGTAATAAATAAAATAAAAATATTTCAATTGTTAATATTTTGTTACGAAGAAAATTTTAGTGGATGATCAGTATAACCGAGGGAGTTGAATACTCGTTGACATCTCTTAAATCCTAAACCTAAATGGGTTGGTGATCTTACAACATTGAATTAACTTTGAACAGCCTTTAATATGTTTAAGTACAGACAAATGATTTGAATGCATTGGTTAGCATTGCTAGTTTTTAACATGTGAATAACATGTCCCCAATTGTTATGACCCATCTACATCTTGTGTATTAATTCAACTTCAGTTCAGGAAATTCTTTGTCATTCTTCATACCAGGATTAAACCAAGATCCATGATTCCATGATCTAAGCTTTTCTGGTCGAAATGCTACCAAGCAACTTTCAAATCATATCTCTGGAGCACAAAAGAAGAAAGTTTAGAAAATCAAGTGGGACAGACAGTCAGAAGATAGACTTGGAAAAAAATTTACAGTCCCATCCAGTGTCACTGGAAGAGAACTAGTAAATACCAATAATAAATATAAATTTGATAGAGCCATTAGTACTTTCAAAATGACATTTCCATCATACAAAAATTTGATGAAGAATAAGAGAAGCCTATTAAAAATGCAACCAATTTTTTTTTTGATCCATCAAAAATTTAATTAACAAAGGATGTAAGAGAAAAATTGAGAAACCATCAAGATTTCTCTAAAGGTTGTTTTTCAGGAAAACATGAACGAGTGATCAAATTCAACCTGATTTGGTCCCTTAATCAAATACTTATAAAATTTAGAATACCCTTTTAGCCTTATCTGTAAAATATCATTAATACATTTGAAACTTGGGTGTCATATTATCATTTCTGATTCTTCCATATAGAAAATTATTCATTAACAATTTCCTGAATTGCTGAGCCCTTAAAAGTTTCATCTGACAAAACCACATAAAAAAGTTAAGGTTTTCATTAAATACAGAATGTCAAAGTCCAAAATTTTTCATAAACAGTTTTAATCTTATATATGAGGCTTTGTACGTAACACAAAAGTTAGGCCTGAAGGATGGAGAAGTCGGGCACATTTCCCAGAAGGCCGTTGTCCACCACGACCGGTTTCGGCTCCTCTGGCTCATAGGGACACATTCTTTTTCTTCCCTTGCGGGGGATTTTCATGGGCCCCGGGGACATGGGCTCCTCCATCTGTGAGGTGTTGCTGCACACAGATGTCATCGTGCTCAGCTGACGCATGGCAGACGATCGGCGGCGACAGAAGGATGACATTTTGGTTGGAGCTTCCACTCTCGCCTCATGTAAAGGAATGCAAGTAATCATGCGTTTCCTCTTCATGGCTGTAATTTAAAAATAACATCACTTTCATTTTTTTTTTCTTCCTTCAAAAAATGTTTTTTATACTGATTTACTGTAAAATCAACTTTTATTCCTATGCCAAAAAATTTAAAGAGGTTCCAAGATTGTCAATATTGCAAACATTTCTCATTGTAAACTAGTTCTTTGACATCTATTGTAAGTGTATTTTATTTTCAAAAGGACTTGGTCTTGAAAATTAGTTGCCGTGAACCAGTTAACCACGGGCAAATTGCCTCAAACAAAAAATGCAAATAAAAATTGATTATTGAAATAATAATCTTAATTAAAGCATTTTCTTCCAAAGTATACTGCTGCAGAGTACATTTTTCAACTTTTGTCACTTGAATGTTTATAACCCATACCTAGATTTGACTTTCACAGATCTTTTAAATGAACTGAATTAAAAAACTTCTTTATAACGTAAAGGCCAAAGGTGATGACTAAATATATAATCCACATACTCAACATCCAAATAATGCTTTCTTCTTACCTTCAATTTTGAGAAGCCCCTGTTCTGCGGATAGTCGATTTTTGGGAACACCCTGTAGAAGTCCCTTCAATAGCTCCTTGATAGCAATGCTGCCTTTGTCTGTTAGCATGTGCTTCAACACCATGTCTGGGTCCCGTGCATTCTGTCAAAATCAAAAATCTAAAATTAAGAAAGCTGCACTGATAAGCAATAAGAAAAATTATAAATTGATACTGAACTAAATCATCAGCAAGCAACATTTTTTTATTAATTTTTATTATGCTCGAGACTAAATAAACCAGGAGGATTTTTTTTATCAATTGTTTCTCTATCAGAAAGTAATTTCTGACATATTCAAATTCTTCAACTGGTCCGTTAATAGTAACCATGTGTCAGTCATATATCCCCCCCCCCCCCCCCCCCCAAACTATCATGACATATCAAAATTCTTAAACCAGTTACATTTTTTTAGTCAACACCCCATTTATAATAACAGAGCACTTAGGAGGAAACATGTTTTACAACAGTGATGCTTTTCAGTCTATGTTTGTTAAAATAAAAATAAAGCACTATGGAAACATATTTAAAGAGAAAGAAAAAAAATCAATAAGATATAGCGTTTATGAGGAGATAACATACAGCGATGATGATGTTGAGCCTCATTTTGTTGACGTCCTCCACGTTGGTGTATGAGGTGGCCCCATTGGTGATAAACTTCACCAGTGTGTGTGTCTTCTCAAGCATGAACTGCAGAACCAGGCCAAACGCGAATACGTCCACCTTGCCCGTCAGAGAGAAGTCCTCCGTCTCGTTCTGGAAGACGTTGGGATGGCGACTCTGGAGGAAGGCGCGGCACATCTCGGGGGCCATGTACTCTGATGTCCAGCCCTGATAGTCTTGCTCCTGGGTTCCGATCTTGGCCGAACCGAAGTCCGTTATTTTGATCTTAAGGTCGTCGGTGACACAAATGTTCTCGGCTGCAGAGAAAAAAAGCAAAAGTTTATTATTAAATAAACACTATCACAATCGATAACACTGTCATTTCAGCTGCGGAGAAGAAAGACAAACATTTAAAGAACTCATCCATAAACCAGCCTCGAAAAGCTAGTGTGATGAGGTTAAAGAATCATAAAACAGGGGCAGACAAGTTTTCTAAAAAGTTGTACCTTTTTCTGTCAAATGACCTTGACTTTTGCTACACTTCTTTTGAAGAACAAAAAAGATTCAAAATACAATGCAAGTTAATAAATTCACAATCTTCTTTTCAAGTAAGTGATTTTGCAGAGTGGACTTTTCAAGGCATCAACAACAATAAAAATCAGGTTTTTTTATTTTGAAAAAAAAAAGATTAACCCCCCCCCCCCCCCCCCCCCAAAATCCGCATCACTATGGAATAAAAAGAATCATCTTAATACTAGTACTCAAATATGCCTTATATCAGGAAAAGAAAATAATCCAGAACAAATCAATCCATTTCATTGATTTTACAATTAGTGCGTCGCTAAGTTCTTAAATTATTTAATGAAAAATAATACATGCAGGCATAAATTAGTTTGTCTTCATGTGTAAGGTATCTCTTTCTTTCAGGTATAAAATTGAATACTCCGATTCATGAAAATATAGGTGTTAATAAGGCAGCCAGGTTGGGGGGTGGGGTGGGGGGCGGGCCTTAACTTGGATTTATGAAAATATATATTAATAAAGCAGCCAGGTTTGGGGGGGGGCCTTAACTTGGATTTATGAAAATATATATTAATAAGGCAGCCAGGTGGGAGGTGGGGGGGGGGATAAACTTTGATTCACGAAAATATATGTTAATAAGGCAACCAGGTGGGAGGTGGGGGGGGGGGGGGGGGGTTAACTTTGATTCATGAAAATATAAGTGTTAATATGGTAGACAGGTGTATAAAAATGAAGGTGCTGCAGTCTGAGATGACTTACGCTTCAGGTCCAAGTGTTTGGTTTGGTGTTCGTCCAGATACTTGAGGGCTGACAGACACTGGGTCGTCATGCTCCAGATCATTGTCTCCTCCATGGTCTGTCGCTTCAGGACAAAGTTCAGCAGGTTCATCCCTAAAACATGTAATCAGTTATGCATTGTGACCTCTCTTGACCTTTCAACTCAATGACCCCCAAATTTGGACCTAAAACATTACACCAAAAAAAAAATTCTTTAAAATCTTTGAAATAAAATTCTTTAGTCATCTTTTGTAAAATGTTAAGAATTTACAAAAAAATTCAAAAAGGGTTTAAAAATAAAAAAAAATGAAGTTGAAGGTGATTCTCTTTACTAAAATAAAATGTACATCAAACTCCTTAAAAGCAAATTGATGGATTGACAAGAAAACAAGAGTATTTTGTACATTATTTCATTTTTTTAAAATGCAACTATCCATTAAATTCACATCGACAAAATATTACATGCATTTATGTTTTATTAAAAATCAACAAATACCAAGAAAAATTAATTTGGTTCTAACCTGCGTATTCCATCAGGATCTCGGAGACGCTGTCCCTCTTGATGTATCCATAGAGAGCCGTGATGTTCTCATGCTCCAGGTACAACAACACCACCACCTCTCCCACCTTGAAGTCCTTCTGCACCTGTCAGGTCAAAAGGTCAAAGGTTGAAGGCAGTCATGTTTAAATGCAAAATGTGCAATTCAAAGGGCGTAAGACAATGTAATATAAGAAATACAATCTGAAAAGTAATATATCTCTTACATTGATTCAATAGTGAAGAATAAATCTGGCATGTAACACAAAAAATACAATTTGCACTTACCTTCTTGAGAACAAACTCCTTGTTGGTGGCGTTATCTATACACAGGTCGACAGAGCCGTACGAGCCGGTCCCCAGCTGTTTCATGATTGAGTAGTGGCCCTCGTTGTATTCATCATAGTGAGAACTCTTCATTCCCTACAACAAAATGATAGAAGTTCCATCATAAAAGAGATATTAAACTCTTGCTTGGCTGAATGACTTTCTTTTATCAACAAAATTATGAACTCAATGATTTCCTATTTACTTTTTTGTTTTTGTGAATGTGGGCACAAAATGGCCCATTTTTTGCATTGCAAAGTGCTGAAAGTGGGCAAATTTAAAAGTCTTATTTACACTTCTTTTGGAATATCATCATTTCAAAAGGAAAATTGTTATTGAATTTGTATGTGGGTGATAGTACAGATAGGTGTTGTACTTAAAAGTAATGGATTTTTCAAATTCCGAGAATGACTTGAAAGTCATAACTATATTGGATTTGTTGAAAAGTACATTTCTACCCAATTCGAGAGTTTCTAATCTGCTCCTCTCCTCACAAACCTTCAACAGATTTTGTTTTAAAAAAATTTGGGGTTGCAAGTGAATGATTATAATTGGATGGGCAACTGTACATTGCTTCCCTCCTCTGGCGAAATGCCTTAGAAACAACGCACATCGGTAGATACATGACGATGAAGATGGCGCTAGCATCAGCCTGGGTTTTCTTTCCTAGCTAAATCTGTTAAGGGTTTGTGAGATATCAAAACCCCTTAACTTGGGAAGATGATAAGGAGATTGAATGCAACAGGTTTCTACAAACAGTTGGAACTTACGGAGCACAGAACTCCGGTTACTCCGGTTGTCATCCGGCTCTCATTGTTTAATAGCTCTACCAAGGCTTCCTTCTCACCATCTACCACTTTCCTGAAATAAAAAAAAAAAAAAAAAAATAATTCAATGATAATAAATAGCTGTTAGTCTTCCATAACTAAAAACTAAAATCAGTAGTCTTACAGTTGTTTAAATCTTAATTTCACTTTTAGAGCTGGCTAATTGATAAATTGGTAAAATAAAAATCAAATTAATTAAATCATAAGTTTTTTGAAAACTGAAATTGTGCAAGGTAATACAACAAGTACGAGAAAATTTCAGTTAATATTTAACCCTGAAAACAGCTTACCCCACAAAAAGATTCTAAACAGGACGCGACGATCATAAAGAAGGCTTACCCTTCCTCAAAATTTTTCTTCCTCTCCTTTTGGCTTGGTTCTAACTCGCCAATCTCTTCCATCAACTCAAGAATCTCATTCAGATCCTCAATTCCCCCAGTCCTCATATGGATTCCCAGGCCCCCTATCTGACCAGTGTCTACGGCAAAAGTTGGATCCACCACTAAAGCATCCGAATCCTCTTTAGTTTTCTTTTGCTGGCTGATGAGAAAACCTTGATCCTCCTCTTCGGGGGCGACTTTCGTTGACATTCGGAGCTTCTTTGTGGGAGCAGGCTGAGAGGGTTGCGTCCATTTTGTGTGCTGCGTAGCTGATACTGTGGTCTGTATGTCTTTAAAAGCCTCCGGAGAAGTGATCTTGGTGGAGAATTTCTCCCCTTCATCGTCACTGTCGAGTATGATGACTGGGGAGGAGGCGTCAAAGACCTTGGTTTTCTTGGAGATGTTCAATTTCAAGCCCCCTGATCCATGGCCGTTTGAGATGTTCAAAGAGTGTCTCAACTTTTGTAGGTAATGATCATACCCTGGTAGCATTAAAAAATATATTAACTTCTATGTTGATGCCACGTCACAAATCAGTGAACATATTTTATATTTTCAAAATTTTTCTTTAAAATAAAAAATTAATAGAGACATATTTTTTCTTTCTCCCTAACCATGCTAACTTTTTTTTTACATTTAACATATTAAACACAGCAGGATCATCCAAATTCATGTTGGCCAATTCAGATGGACTATTAATCACTTTAAAGATTCATAGGAATGTATCATTTAATTAGCTTGTTATAATTATTTCAATAGTTAAAGAGTGTGTTTCATAATTCCTTGAGAATGTTAATTGGTATAGGTGAGGGGTAACCACTAAATTCATGAAAATTAAGCTACTCTATTTACCGAATGTTGTTTTATCAGGGGGAAATTTGGGTACTTCCCGGCCATCATTCAACAACATGGGATGATGTTCCTGACCGCTGTCATCCATGGGCTGCTGGTGGGCCAGCCCCTGTGAAACTACGCTCTTTTTCATTTCTACAGAGACTGAAAAAAAAAGAGGTTACATTACAAAGACAGAAAATTATGAGGTAACATTACACTCTGCATTAAAAGAAATGAAACTTCCAATTCAAATGTAAATTTAAATGCATGTACATTGTATCAAAATTAGGATATTTCTGACTAGTAAATTGGAAAAAAAATTCCCCTTGTTTTCCAAATGGGAAGGGTTCCTCTTATTGGGCCAAAATAAGATAGTAAGACCGATGGGACAAGATTCACTGTCTAGGAGGAGGCTCTGCCAAGTCCTAGGCCGTGAATCTTGGCCCCGAGGTGAAATTTCACTATCCCACACCAGTATATAATGAATGATTATTTTTCTCGCATTATTTTACATAGAAAAACAATGTCTGACTACTTTCTGATATGACGTTCAAAAGATTACTTTCGGTTTATCCCTCCGCATACTACAAATAGTGCAGGTCAAGAAGAAATCATACGACATTTTTTTTTTCACTTAAATCATGATAAATTGTAATCAATTAATCAAAATAAGGATTTAATGGATCAGCTCATTCTATCATTTATCATTTACCTACAGAATACGATGTTTGTTTACATTTTACGGCAGCGTAGTAATACACAGTGTAGGACAGAAAAATCTCACACTGGTGTCTCACACTGGATAAACCGATCTCACACCATTGATAATGTGAGAAAAGGTTTTCTCTACTGTCATTTCTAAAGAGACTGCAAATAAGAGGTTATAATATGCGATGTCTATTACATGTATGTTACACCTGAGGTCTAATACATTACTAACACAAGGTTTACGACATGTTCACTACACATGAGGTTGTTTATACTGTAGAATATATCTGCAGGTTTTAACATAATTTCAACTTTAAGATAATTTTTCGTACTAGATTTCCAAAATTAATGGACTTGTGTGAGAATTGCAATAATAGGCATTGAATCTAATTGCATCAGTTATCATTAACAATTTGACACTGTGAACATGGTGAAATAAAACCTATTTGCATGTGCAGTAATTTATTCCTCTCTGTTTTAAAACATTGAAAGTCTCAATTCTTTTGTCATGTCAGATCATAAATGAACCTCGGAATTAAATCTATTTATAAGACAGTGTCATTTCCCGCCACAAGTCGATTTTCATTGTACAAGAATGGGTGTGGCCCTACTTGAGCTATCACCCTTGTGTGTAGCTCTCATACAATAAAGCAACATATTCTTTAACACTCACATGTTCACTTTAAATATTCTTCTTTTCATTGAAATTACTGGGTTTCATGATACAAAATTACTAAAATTGAGTGAATATTGCATCATATTTTTCACATTTCGAATCTAATAATCTAATTAATCAGTTCGAGACCTGTGGTTCATTGTGTTTCAATCATATCTCAGGTTTTCACAATAGACCTAAGAAAACACACTGTACGTCATTTCAAAACAATACATATTACTTACAGTTTTACAGTAGGCCCACTTCTCAATACACAAAGAAAAATTTCCAATCGGGAATTTCCAATATGGGAATTCCCCTTCAAAATGGGTGCCCGTCAAAACAAAACAAAGGTGGTGGATTCAGTATACTTTAAAATGAGCCCAGATGACAAATAGAGTAATTTTGCCTATTTGGAAGGCCTGGTAAATTCACATTCACTGACAATAAGTCAATTTGATACAATGTATAGTACAATGTCAAAATGGCTTCCGCAACCGAAACCATTCGATTCCGCCACTCAATATTTCCGGTCGAGACACACCACTCCTCTGCAAGTAAATGACAATGTACGGTAAAATAAAACCTCATTACCTGGCTTATCCTCTAAAATATCTTCTATGTCCTCTTATTAATCGAATATCAAGCAATCACTAGATTTTTTTCCGTGTCTTGAAATTGCGCATTGTTTTGAGAATTGTCCTAGACAACTCGTTCGTTAACTCTTCTTTCCAATCGATGTCGGAAAATTAAAGTACGACTTACTTTTTAATGATATTTGATTAAAAGGGGTGATCTCAAAATAAAAAAAGAAGACGATATTAATGTACTTATTGATATTTTTATGGGTTGAATGCCTTCACATAATACATTTTAATTTTATTGTTTTCTGACCTTTCACCCCTTTATCATGTTTGTGCGGCACCAAAAAATAAGGCTAACACAGTTTCACAATTCTGTCTTAAGGTAAGGTTTTCGGCTTGCATTTTTTAGTTAAAAAAGTTACATACCATTTTGTCCACTATACTAAAGTCTTTTTTCTCATGAAATTCAAATGATTTTGCCGGTCCCGTTTTATAACTACAAAAGATCAAAGTTCATGTTTTCAAATTTTCGGCATGTTGATGAAATGTAAATAATTATATTTAAGGAATAAGGAATCATTCTTTGAGTATTATGAGGTGATAATTTTGGTCGGGGCGTGGTCAAATCCAAATTTTTACATTTTCCAGTGTCTCTGTCTGTGATAACACTACCAATCGATTTTGTACTACACAGCCCAATAAAATTCAAAAGACGTATTGTTGGGGGCGCAAGCGGGTTTGCATAATTAATATTATAATATTTAATCGTACAACTGCTGAAAATTATATAAGTAATAAGTAATCATTCTTTGAATGTTATGATGTGATAACCTCATAATACTCAAAGAATGATTCCTTATTCCTTAATACAATTTACCGTTTTTCAGTTATGCTTAAAGTGACACGGTGAATCAAAATACATGGTTTACTTTTTGATTACGGAAATCAGAAGAAATATACTAAATTTCATCATACGGAAGGTTTCACGCACCATAAGTCATCATTTAAGTATCAGTTTACAAGTCAATAAAATTCATCCGGGAAATGCACATGTAAACAAACCGAGTTGTTTTGGACGTCATGTGATTGCGATTGCTGTCTAAAAATAGTAACAGTGGGATTGACACACTGAGAAAAGAATTTGAATGTGAAGTATTCGATGTCTGTGGTAAGAAATATGCATTCATAGAGAGTGCATCTGAATAAATTTATTGTTCTTGAAGACATCAAGTTTCAATGAGAGTCCACTAGCTCATGATATATGCATCGCTGCATTATTTACATTCCCCTGCGCTTGCGTGGGGAAACTCAATATTTTTGTGTTGGCCCAACACTTAATTCTATTTTTCTCTTTTTAATTTGATTTATTTACTTTTGAATACTGTAATTTTTCAAAAGTTCACCTTTTCATATGATAAATTAATAAAAAATGTGGAAATCGTGTAAAAATTCGATATTTGCTAAATCATGGGTTTGTGCGTCACCATGTCTCTTTAAAGTTATATATATATATATATATATATATATATATATATATATATATATATATATATATATATATATATATATATATCAAATTAATGTATGTCAGTTATACGTATCTATAAACATGACCTAGGCTATGAAAATTTTCTTACATTTAGGAAATATACTATGATTTTTTTTCTCTATGCTTTTCGGTTGTATTTAAATTCTAAATAAGAAATAATGACTGAGACACGATTTTAGATCAAAATTTTATTTTTCATCTTTTATGTATAAAATGGTAGTCAAGTTATAGGTAAGAATTCATTGTTATGTAAACAAAGCTCGAGTCTTATATTTGCTAACAAATAATGTAAAGTATGGAATTACCATTTTTTTACATAATGGCTCCCGACAAACTAGGTAAACTGATTCAATGTGTTCATAAATAATATTATCAACACAGAAAAGCAACATTTGTTTGAAACCTATACCAACAAAACACATATGTTAACAATAACAAGGATCGAGCTTTGTTTTCTAACTTATCTTGCTTATATATAACTCAATATTTGACTTTCAAATTTTGACAAAGCATAAAAAATACCCATATTTACGAAAGCCCATTGAGCTCATTTTCGTAAGTAAAAAAATATTTTTTTCGCAAATAAACGCGTTAATTTCGCGAATAAACGCGAAACTTTCGCGAATAAACGCGTTAATTTCGCGAATAAACGCGAAACGTTCGCGAATAAACTCGAAACTTTCGCGAATAAACGCGAAACTTTCGCGAATAAACGCGTAACCTTCTCGAATAAACGCGAAACTTTCCCGATAAAACGCGAAACCTTTGCGAATAAACGTGAAACTTTCGCGATATAACGCGAAACTTTCGCAATATAACGCGAAACTTTCGCGATATAACGGGAAGCTTTCTAGATAAAACGCCAAGGCTTCACGAATAAACGCAAAACGTTCGCGAATATACGCGTCACCTTCGAGAATAAACGCGAATCTTTCGCGATATAACGCGAAACCATTATTAATAAACGCGAAACTTTTGCGATATAACGCGAAACTTTTGCAAAATAACGCCAAACTTTCGAGATATAACGCGAAACTTTCGATATATAACGCGAAACGTTCGCGAATAAACACGAAACTTTCGCAAATAAATGCATAACCTTCGCGAATAAATGCGAAACTTTTTAAATATAAATGTTTGTTATTTCAAACAAGAGCCATCAAAACTAAATGAATTAGATGTAGCACTTTCTATTTGTAGTTTACTTATTATATAAAATTCAAGCATGGGAAATCTTCAAACCGTTGTTACTTATTTTTAAAAGATATATTTCACTTACATGGACACAGACCACAATTATTTTCCCCTCTTATTTCTTTATAAAACAAAAAATCATATAAAAAATCCCTCAGCTCAAATCTAATCAAATTGGGCATATTAACAGACAAACATTAGTCCAACAACATATCCAGAGTGCAGGAAAATCAAACGATAGGGGGTTGAAATATGGCCCCTTCAATAACCCCTACCTTGCAATATCCACTTTCACTTCGGAATATTTGTAAACATTGGCCTCATTACACCCTTCCTATTGCGCCTTTAAAGATCGATTTCCCCCCTTTTTTCTAGCTAGTATTTTTTTTCAAACCTTCTTCTTTCCATCTATGCCCTAAAAAGAACCGAATTCGCCCATCTAGCACCCCTGGGAATTTTTGGAAAACACATACATTTTTAGAATGGAACTACTAGCGTGGTCAATGAGCACGGGGTAAAAACAGTGGTATGTGACCTAATTTGATACATTTAGAGGCAAAACTACGTTCTCTAAATATGAACAATGCCTAGAAAAAATATGTAGATTGAAACTTTTTTCAAATTCTTTATTAGTCATATTTCTCTGAAATAAAAACATCACACTAGACCTTATTCATTGCACGGCGATATCACATATGTATAACGTTTGAACAATTATATCCTTTCAATTTACTAATGATAATCTATAAAGCTTGTGATTATACAAAGTTGATCATTTCTATAATACAGTGCTCATGAAAAGCGCGATGCATAATTATGTGACAGGTTGATTTTAGATCACCTTTATAGTTTGATATTTTTGTGAATCAATATAAAAAATTCTTTCGATATATATGCATTACAACTTAATATTTCATATACATTGTATTATTGGACCTTTTACTATTTTGGATGCACGTGTTAATATTTAGATATAATCACTGTGGAATATTTATATGCTGACAAAATAAAATAGTTTAATTGTCAATTTATTATAAACTGTTATAGGAAGTATACTGAACATTAAGAGAATTGAACCAGCAACCGTAAAACATTTTTTTTATCAAACGCCAAATATAAAATAAAAATTGAACTGATATTGATTGGAAATACGCTAAAATATAATCCGTACTGTGTAGAATATGCAAAGTTTCGCTACTTAACGCAAATTTTATGCGTTTACTCGCGAAAGTTTCGCGTTTATTCGCGATTTTTTTTTTACCTACGAAAATGAGCTCAATGGGCTTTCGTACATATTAACCATTCTAAACATTAAAAAAAGATAAAAACAAAAACAAAAACAAAATTGAAAATATTGAGCTTAAATCGTGTTTAAGTCCCCTCCAAATCAATGAGTTAATCAAGAGATAATCTCTTTTCCTTTTGAATGAATCTCAGTCTCTTTTGCATAATTGGTATTTACAAGAATAGTAAAAGTTATACGTGTAAGTGACAGAATGCGACATATTTGGCGGTCAATTACGATAACTATATATGTATAAATAGTACGTGAATTAGGGATATATTTTTCATATTTGTTGCATTCAAACATTCATGAAGTTTTCACACAATCAAACAGACAATATGTAATAAACTGATCAAAATTAGAAATTAAATTTGGCCATTTTATTTTCATCGTGCCTAGGTCAGGTAAAGGTCATTGTCTGTTACTGCCTCAACTATACGGAAGGAAAAAAATCTTTTCAACTGTAGCCAATCATTTCACAAGTATTTCGAATTTTTATGCAAAAAATTTGCCTGATTTTTCATTATGCTTCATCACATCGTTCAAAAATTATTAGATAGATAGATAGATAGATAGATAGATAGATAGATAGATGGATAGATTTATTTCGTATCATGTAATCATACATATAAACATACATATTGTACCTACTATGTTTTAATATTAAAGGATTGTAATTTCATAAACAAGGTGTTTGATAAACATAAATATGATACCAGGATAACCCATGAAAGCTCGAAAGCTTATTTCCAATGGGGTCCTTTTACTAATATATGAAACATTACTTATTTAGTTTGGCTTTTACACATATTTTTACACATAATAATGCATAATACATGTACATAATATAATTACAGTACATTGGCATTAGAAAGAATAACAACGTTTTAGCAATGTAAATACATATATTTTCCTTTAATCAATAACATTGTTATGACAATTATATAGAGCAATCAATATAATATAATGAAAAAAAAAAGATTCAAAATTCAACATGTTACATACGAATAAAATATGAATACCAATTAAATACATTGAAAGTTAGATATATCAAAAAACTGTATACTTTATCTTATAATAGAATTTGTTTACAATTAACGGTAGCAATTATTTCAAATAAACAACTCGTGGTGTTCATTAAAAAAATTGAAACACTGAATCTTTGTGTGCTTGAAAAGGGCAAGCACAATAAAGTTTTAAATCACATCTATTCATGCTTATAAGCGAATGTTTGAACTGTCTCCTACAAGTATTGTACACTCGAACACTCTGTAACACAAGCTTACTTCAAACTACCAGCTGCATTTATACCTCCATGTATTCAATATAACAGTTACTGATTGTCACATCACAAGATAATAAAAATTAAAAAATTAGAATCCAATCATAATCAGGGAATGAGCACCATGAAATATATCAACAGACCAGATCAATCGCTGTTTATTGCGTCATGTTCACGGGATAGTACACTCCAGTAACACCATGATTGCAATAACTGATTGTCACATAAAAAATTAAAATGCGATCATTAATAGTAAACTAGCGCAATGAGGCAAAAAGTACATGTATACTGCAATGCTATAATATTCATTATATAAGCCCTCTCACTTTTTGGCACTGATAGTTACCCTTTATTGACATATATGGAAACATATAATTTTGTAAAAATATGCGTTCTCATAAATATAATTATAAGTTAATTATCAATCTGTGACTTTTAAATCATATGTAACTTTCTCAATCGGCCCATCTTTTTCCAGATTTCAGTAGAAGTGTACATAATGACTGACATTTATATTTCAGAAGCTACACAAAATGAGTACATATACATACTCTTTAAAATAAAGGTAACATTTAGATGCATTTATCACACACTTATATTGTACAACGAGTTTGATGCGATATCACATTTTTTAAAATTTGGCGCCACAGCCACGTCATAATTACAGTTCCCGCTATATTTGGTTGTTTACACATCCTCAGTTCCATCCAGGAAACAACATACATGTATATTAATTACCCTAAAAGCCCATGAGATCAGCGATATAGAAAATGGAACTGGCACATAATTAATATAACAGCTTTAAGCTTCTACAAGGGCAAGTCAATGACTGTCGAATTCAACATGGCGGCCATTATCATATCTCGTTCGCCTCTGGGTTGTCCTTCAATAATCTGTCCTTATCTCTGGTGATGTCGCCATTGCTGAAAAAAGAAAGGGCATGAACCATATACATCTCGTGATACATGTTGCATTTTTGTGTTGTTTTTATGTATTATGAACTTCATCTCACGTGATCAAATTCTATAACTATATATATCTTGTCTAATCTTGTGACCTATATCGCCTGACCTTGTGGCCTATATCGCTAGTCTTGTGACCTACATCGCCTGACCTTGTAATACATATACATTTATTGCCTGATCTTGTGACCCTGATCTTTTGACCTATAACACCTACATCGCCTGATCTTGTGACATATCACCCAGTTGTTTGACTAATATCGCCTGAACTTGTGAACTTTACCACGTAATCTTGTAACCTATATCCCCCAATCTTGTTTCCTATATAACTCCTTATCTTGTGACCTTTATCATCCAATCTTGTGACGCGTATCGCCCGATCCTTAACCTACATTTCTATATCCTTTGCCTACATCGCCTGATATGTTTTTTTATATCGCTCGATTTTGTGACCTATATTGCGCGATTTTGTGACCTATATACTGCCCGATCTTGTGACTTAAATTGCCCAATTTTTCACCTGTGTACCACTTGATGATGTCCGATCTTGTACACCTTTCTTTTAAGTAATATTGGAGAAATTTTACCATTTTGCTCGAGTTCTATGACACATATTCTGGCCATGTCATCAATACCGTTTGATTATGTTATCGATATTGTACGACCTGATATGTCCGATATCACGGGATTTTGTCACCTATTTATATCGCTTGATTGTATCACCATTATCGTCTAGGCAAATTAATTAGTACACCCGGCTTTAATACCATCGCCAATTATACAATGAAGACTTAATTAGTCTGAATTACCTTTCCCACCTGAATACATCACCTAATCAAGACCTGCATGACCATAATGTGACTATGTTGACTTATTATAGATAATCTATGATTGTTGTCTAACAGCCTCACAACACTCTTTACCGAAGATACATAATAATAGGTACTACATGCATAATATTCCAACAGCGGTATTTTAATTGCATGTTGAATTGTACATGTACATGTATGATTGGATGATGAGCCTTACAGATATGTTACATTAAAAGTTTGAAATTTATCAATTTAAACATAACTATAAACTTTTAATGTAACAGATACACGCTGAAAAGCTCAATTAGTCTGGCGGCTTTTCATCAGCAATGGCGACATCGATGTCTTCATCATGCATGCAGATTGTACTACTTAAAGTGGGAGTTATTGTTTTGAAAATCTTATTAATGCCAAATGGTACGCACGTTTTACGAGAAAAAAAAAAACATAAAAAAAAACAATATTGACGGCATTGAAAGTAGGTGAAATACATATTTTCGTACTTCATTTTTGATTTCTTTTATCAAGTAAAAGCTATACTGGTATATGCATATTTGCGATGAAATGATACAATGCACACTGGCATCGGATATTAATTTGAGGTAATCGGCAAACTTTGGTCAAAGAGTCTGCATGTTCGTGTATGTCTTTGTGTGTTGGGGGGGGGGGGGGGGGGGGGCGGGGGGGGGGGAGATATCTATTGTTTTTGAACGCGTACGTATTTCTTATTCGTCTGCTTTCATCTGACATTTAACGTGGATTCCACCCAACACACGCTTTTTAAAATTTCTATATACCAAATTCTCTGTTACACAAAATTGTTATTAACTTTTGCTGTTTCATTGTACATGTTTTTTTCCTTAAGTATTAACTTTTTCATATCATAATTGTTTCAACGTCAGTTCTGGGTCGATAATTAAAAAGATATAGACTGATATATCCATTAAAATATTGTGTTTCTACTACATAAAATGTTTTTCAAGCAATAGCATTATAGTACGTTTTGAAATGCGTGAGAAATTCTATCAAATAGAAAGGGAAAGGGAGACGGTGAAATTTACATATATACTTTTGACACACGAGTATACCATAAAAACTTGCACTATTGGGGAATATGTACAGTGTAAAAGTGAGAAGAAGATGGGGGGATAAGATAGCGCAAATGCCCATTTGGTTTAGTCGTAAAATACAATTTCAAATTTATTTTTTTCGCCCTAAATATATTTCATAATGCTATAACACAAGTTTATAAAAGGGCAATTTTAAGCTATTACTAGTAATATATTCAGTTCTGAATATTTCAACAAATGATAAGAAAAAAATAAACCCTAAAGTTTTTGTAGTATCAAACCCACAATCTAAAAACCCTAGCTCTATAAGGTTACCTTATGTCTGGTGCTCTAACTATTGAGCCATTTCAGTCACAACAAAGTGCGCTGTTTAAATGCTATTTGAGACTTTGGCCACGAATCTACGGACTTGTATTATTTTTCTAAGACGTTCAATATTACTGTTGATAAACAAAATTACATTTTTAAAGTATAGTGGGTCACCTCTCCACGTTTTTGTTGATTGAAATCGGTTTGATTTCCATTAAACCTTATTTAGACTATTAAACATATGGAGCTCAGACCCAATCTATAAAAATAAACACATTGAAGTTCTAAAAAATGACACTATTTGGAGGTTTTGACACGCATACACTATTTTAAATCAACATATTCCAAGTATTTAACATATTTAAGGGTTATAAATCGATTTTATGTTAAATATCAATTGTTGGGTTTTTTTTTTTTTTTTTTTTTTTTTTTATAATTTTGAAACATAAAGTATCAGATTCGTTGATATTTTAATTTACAGTATCTTATCTTTTCTCATATAGGCATTGCACACGCCTTATTCACTCATCTTCTTTAATAATTATATCGTTTTTACCCACCCAAGCTTTCAGGACTTTGTAAAAAAAAAAAATAGACAAATCGTGACCATCTTAAAGAGCGGCCGTTTAAATAAAAGACAATTGAATGAAAGGCATTTTAGAGGACCTTGCTTTGACCTTAACCTATGACTTTGAAGTTTTGCATTTGGCTGAGAACTTTAATTCAGGGTTCTTGTATAAATTACACCAAAATGCAAGTCTATTAGTTCACTCTGAGCAAAAGTAAGTGGGCCAAGGGGGGAGTAATTATGGTCCAAAACTAGATTAAAAAAAATATCTACTACGACCTTCATTTGAACTAGAAACGTGGTTTAGTCAGATAGTGTTATGAGGGGGAGAGAACATTCTGGTCAGGACAAGGAATTTTTAACAAGTTATATGACCTTGACCTTTGTTCAGTCATTGGCAAAAAGCAATCTATGAGCAATAATTGTCAAAGGGAGAGAATATAGGATTCAGACAAGGCTTTTTTTTTTTTTTTTTTTTATATAATTCTGATATGACATTATCTTAGACTTTTGAATATTGGTACAGGGTCATTACACATCATTTGACCAAATGGGCTCTTTTCGTGAAGTATAATTATCTGAAGGACAAATATGTTCTGCCATGACCTTAACCTTATACCTATAAAATTGGTTCAAGGTCACTCTTTGGCTATGGACACTCTTTGAGTGAAGTATGAGCAAGATGAGAGAAATATGATCTGAAGGACTTGACACGTGATTCAGCTTTGACTTTAACCTTGAACCAAGAATATTTGTTCAAGGTCATTCAACACCAATTGATAAAAGACACAATTTGTTCTACTGTATCACTGCCCACCATACCCCGCCTCCTCTAAACACAATTCATAGGAATCAAATGCAAAACTTCACAGTCAGTGTAACATTTCGGTGATTTGGGAGAGAGAGAGAGAGAGAGAGAGAGAGAGAGAGAGAGAGAGTTGCAAGAGAAAAATATAAAAGAAAATCAGCAATTTGAAAAGGTTCAGCATGCAACATTCATTGACAATAGATGCACCAAGCTATTCAAGGAAAAAGAGAAGGCATTTCATGAAGTATTCCTGTACATTTTAATATTTTCTTCTAAATATGACAAAGACATTCGTTCAATACATATCAAGTTCATGGAATAATAAAGCGTCAGGACCAATAAGAAATATGGCAGGCCACATACACAACAATTCACTTTCATTATATGTAAAGATTTTCTCACAACCAGCCCTGGTTCAGATTTGACTGATGTCTGGTCATAAGATGTAAAGTTTCATTTCTGAACGGTAGAAAAGTACTTGTAGCAACAATATATGGCGATATATACATAAAACTTGGTACATATAAACAACACACAATCACAAGAATTTTGCAAATACATGCAAAAAAAAAAAACCAGAAAGGAAAATATCATTCATAACAGAGAAATTCTGAGGATTGAAAAATAGAGCAGTATGCACTGCAATGAGAAATGATATACATACATACATAACACGTCTCATCAAAATATGGATGGAGAAATTTTTCAGCCATACTCAAAATAAATATATATGTAGTAAATATTGCATGGAAGTTTTGCAATGGAATCTAAATCACTACAGTATAGTGTAAATTCCTTTTCTCCTGAAACGAATGTAAATTTGAGTTTCAATGCAATGTTTTGGCACAGCCAAAAATGACACACACAAAAAAAAAACCATTCAAAAAACGTGAAAATTAACAGCCAACCAAAACCCATGGCACTGTGAATTATTCACTCAATGTCTAGGCAAATTCACATGATGTTGAACCTTTTTCCAAACATACAACATCACATTTATAAACACCAAACTCAATGTCTCAAGCAGTTTCAAATAAGCCAATGAGCTTTCTTGCTTCAATTAGGCATTCACACACCAGTTCAAAGTCTCAACTCTCAAAAAAAAATGATGCGAATAAATTTTCTCCATTTCAATTTGTTACACTACTTGCTTCAATACGGCGGGCGAAATTGGGCAGTTCATTATTTTTCCTCACACTGTGATTGAGCGTTTATGCATGCCAAATTTGCGTAGAAATGGCTGCCTAGTCGTGAGTGACAGCTGAAAGCGTTGCAGAGTGGCAAAGGGGTGTGTCATTTTATATCACTGTATTTTCTTAATATATTTTCTTGATAATGTGAAGTGTGTCAAAGGTTAATAACATCAAAGTTTTTTTTTAAAGAAAATTTTAAGGTCGAATTTAAAATTTTCATTAAAAAGCATGGAAACAGGATCAATGCCAAATGTGATTAGACAACTGAACATGAATCGTGTGATGGCTATACTTATTCACGATCTGGAATATTCATGCATGCATCTGTTACCTAAAAAAAGTTAATAAATGACAGTTTAAAAAATAATTCTACAACTGAATATACACTAAATAAATGTTTACACAATGTCTGTAACTTTCATGATATGATTGGTATAACATTTTGAAATGATTCTTTTTTATTAACTATTAAAAAGATCTAGTTATGTCTTAATTTATACTAATTAAATTTGGTACTAGAACTTAGATATAAATATTATTATGCCTATTTCTAAAATAAACTATTGATTAGGGGAAATATTTTTCAACATTAATGATTTGATAGGGACGGTTGCAATTATCGATATCACTAATATTAATCATGTTAATATCTCTTTTAATCTGAATGTAATTAAAAATTATAACTTTAATACATGTACATTTAAACACTGTGCCACCAGTTATATGCTAAGCACCACTCATCTCTATTATGAAAAGGCTGAATCATGAAGCAGGAAATAGTCTATAGAATAGAAATCTTAATTTCGAGCAGAAGGCAGAATCTTTGTCCGCATTTTAAACCGAAAGGAGGTTAATAAATGCAGCAGCTGTATGACCGTTAGATAACCCCCCCCCCCCCCCCCCCCCCCCAATTAATCACTTCAAAAGGTATGGCAGTGATTTGTTTGAATGAAAAACTCTCTCTCTCTCTCTCTCTCTCTCTCTCTCTCTCTCTCTCTCAGCATAATTCTGAATACAAAAGAAAATCACAAATTCTAGCAAAAGTTTTGTCAGAAGCAAATAGGAATGACATCATGATTTCAATGATAAAATTAATTACTTTGAGCATATTAAAAAATATCTATAAATGATTAAAACAACCAATTATAGACTGGCAGTTTTATCCTGCAATATTGATCAGACAGCAAAAATGTATACATTAATTTCTTTGAAAAAAAAAATGTTAATCTAATCAAATCTTTTAATAAAAATTTCATGATATAATGCGAGTTGTATTTTTCAATTGACCATCCGCTAATAAATAAATACTGTGTACAGAGGCATGCTGAAGTCACTACGAACACTAAATATGATATATAGGGATCAAAAAGCAAATCGCCAGGTGCAAATTAATATTAAAATTCGAAACATACTCAAAACAGGTAGCCATTTGCCATTAAGCGCACGTCTCTGGATCACTGCAATGGTTTAATCAGTAATAAGCTTATACATGCAAGTTAATGTGGCCTTATCACATTAATATATGTATTCACAAACATCCATTTCTGGTATAAATATCACTGTTACATGACTGTATATATACCAGTACATATAAAAAAAACCTCCCAAATTGTATAGCCATTCTGCACAATTGTTAGTAAAAGGACAAAATCTACATTGGTAGTTGTCTATTTCTGTGAATGAATTTCAGGAAAATTGTTTAAATTTATTCAAATGAACATTCACTTATCAATATCAATTACCATAAAAATCGAAGTTTGATTTGTTTTCTCCAAGTGCCCTTTTAATCATTTTCAAAATACATGTAGTCAAATGAAAACCAAACAAAATGATTTTTGATGGTTTTTTTTTATGTGATACATTCTACTGCTTTGAAAAAACACCTATACAGATCATTTTTGTTGAGTTTGAGGCCCACGGACCACTATACAGCCCATACATAATCCCAGTGCATTCTTAAACTAAACATTTACGTGAATTAATAGACACATGGTCACAACTATGTTAAACATGTTGTTAAATAAAATATAAGCAACATCGTAAACTACATCGCACATGCAATACTTTCTTCAATCACAGTAGATAAGCCCAAAGAACGAAAATAAGTGAATAATGTGAGGAAATAATAATAAGGTCAGGCTGACCTGTTTTCTGATCCTGTTTCCTCAGAGCTGTGCAGACCCTCGGATTCTGTGATATAACAACGTAAATAAGTGAGTGAATCGCAAATTATAGTATTTGTAATAATAATGCAAATAATAGTAAATGCATTTATAGTTCAGAATCAAATTGAAAAAATAGCAAAAAAAAATAAATCGTAAAAATGTATTTTTTTTTTTTAAATCTGGGTTAAAAAGGCAAAAATTACAGAATTTAAGGAGGTATGGGGCATTTTATTGTGACATACTTTCTTTAAAAAAAAATAAAAAAAAATCTTATACAATTTCATCTCTCTTACTAAGTCTTGATGTTGTTAGTACTGATCTGCATTTTTTATCTCTTATAATATGATCTTCAAGTCATGACTTCGAAACCTGCTGAGGTTTTGAATTTTTTTTTAATAACCTTTATAAGAATTTTTCAAATGTTTATCTGAAGAATTTTTCAAATGCATAATGGTCAAATATTGTTCAGTTATAAACTTTTTTAAATGTTCATTACAATATTTCAAGTTCTCTGAACATGTACTGTTATCCACCATTAAGTTTTAGAATTGTGTCCCATACCACCTTAAACTTTTGCAATTAGTGTCAAGTTTGTAGGTTTAGATACGATCTTTATGACTTTGTTTAGTTATACTGCCAGATATAAGATTATAAATAAATAAAAATCAAAAGCTTATGAGGGAGGAAACAACATTAAAAAAAACCTGTGAACATCTCTAGTGAAGATGGGAAAAACACTGAAACAAAATCTACAGAAAGGATATATGGCATATTATTAAATACAACAATGAATTTTTTTTCCAATAGTTAATTGAAACATGCATCACATGACCAATCATGTCACATGATCGGTCATGTGACCAACAGTCACAATGTTTAAAGCACTACCACAACACGGAATATATACTATACGCATGCCTCTGTACCAATCTTTGTAGACAACCATACTTTTTGATGTGAAAGCAGAAAAAAATGGAATTTAAAAAATCCTATTGGGTCCCTATATTCCCATGACTATGTTTTTTTTTCAGGAATCATCCTTTTTCTTGTCTTTGTTAACAACAGCATAGTCTGGGAAATCATCTGCTGTTTGCGACTCCGACGATAATAGAGGTTCTTTGGCCGAAGTTTTTCTAGATTTATCTACTTGGGCATAGTCCGGAATATTGTCCTCTTCAGCAGTCTTTTTGCTAGGACTAACCGGATCTTCGTCTGTAGGCATCAATTTAGTTGCCTCATCTGTATCCTCTATATCGTCGTAATCTAAACCCCCAGGTTTGGCAGCAGCTTCAACAGGAGGAGCCACGTTTTCTTTGGGAAGCAGTTTAGATTTCTCGTCTTCTTCATCTTCTATATCTGCGTAATCCATGGCGGTAGGCTTGACCTCGGGACCGGCAACCACTGGACCCGACCCTAAATCCCGCCCCGCCTTAACGTCCAAATCATGCAAAAGATCATCTAACCCACCCCAATCTGGTTCACCTTTAGTCTTGAAGTCGGAATTCTCGTGTTCATCCTCAATGCTTTCCTTGAGCTGCTCTCTCTCCGACGGTGTTGGTGTATTTGAAAATGTCGACATCGGCGGTGATTTGTCCGACTCATTCTCTATCACAATCTCTGGCACGTTGGCTGCTCTTTCTATATTGTCAAAGTCTTCCTTATCTTTGCTTTTTGCATCTGTTTCTACTTTCTTCTCCTCCATTTGGACTTTGTATTTCCTTATAAAGAATCCTTTCTGCAAAAATTATTTAAAGTCTCCAATAATTTTTTTTTGCTGACAGGAGTTAAATAAATGATTATGCAAATGCATGGAAACAAATCATCTATACTTTTACTTGCAAAACAATTATCTTCAGAACCAAAATTTTTTATGAATAATGGATTAGCAGTTTTTGATGAATAATATACTATGTAACCATGAAATCATTGTACAATTCATGGATTTCATGGAAAACATTACCTGAAAATTCCACTCAGTTGATCATTTATTATTCAGCTTTACATACTTTGATAAAAACTTTCCCAGAAGAAAATTTCTTTTTATCCTACTAAACTCACAATACACCTTAAACAATTTGAACAAGAGGTTTTACCTCAAACAAATTAATGCATTCGTCTTCTGATATTTTAAATTTTAAACTGAGTTATATAAGGAAATTTTAATTTGAAAGTGACAGCAGAGCCTGATTTTACAGTACTATACAAAGCCTTCATAACAGTACCTTCCAAAGGATGACTATGACAACTGCTAAAATAATGATGGCGATGACAATCGGAACAATGTAGGCCCACGCTGGAACTTCCTCCTCCACGGGTGTACTGGGCAACATCCTTGTCATTACCTACAAAGGATGAAGGCTCTCATTAATCAAAGTACTGAAAGTACTGAAAGAAACAAGTCATCAATGTACTGAGAGTACTGTTAGAGACCAGTCATCAATGTACTGAAAGGACTGTCAAGTTATTAATCAACGTACTGAAAGTACTGTCAGAGACCAGTCATTTATCAAAATATTAAGATTACTGAAAGAGAACAGTAATCAGTCAATATACTGAAAGTACTAACAGAGACCAGTCATCAATTAATGAACTGAAGGTACTAACGGAGATCAATCATTTATCAAACTGAGAGTACTGTCAGAGACCAGTCAATAATCAAAGTACTGAAAGTACTGTCAGAAAGCAGCCATTAATCTAAATACTGAGAGTACTCTCAGAGACCAATCATTATTCAGAGTACTGACTTTGATAAGATAAGATGCACTTAATACAGAGTTTGTTCATGCAAAATATGGTTCATACCATTTTATTTTATACTGATTGTGACATACTTCTAACATTAAAAAGTACTTTTAAATTTTTTTTATAACTAAATCCCTAAAATTAATTTATTTTTTATTTTTAAAAGCATAATACATGTAACAAAATTATAAAATTATTTTACAGATTGTTCTTGATTTTAATCTGTTTGAAAGGTTGAATTCACTATTTAGACAGATTCATTATTCATATGCGATTAACTTAAAATTGTTGAAGATAGCAATATGCATGTACAGTAGAGGGTTAATTTTTTTCCTTATACTAACTTTCATGCCACTTGAATCTTGATCATTCATCCTTAATTATGCATCATTAAGAGATTTTTTTTTTCCTGTTCATAATTAAAGATAAGTGTGAAAGTCATTGAAAACATATCACATTAATTTAGTAACAGGAAATATTGCAGAGCATATCACTTAAATTTGACCTGAACAAGAAATATAGAACTTAATTTGCTCAATTAAGATTTTTATCAGAAATTTTTCATTCTTATGTTATTCCTTGATACTTACTGCACAAGTACAATTCTAGAAATAAATGACTCAATTTGTTCTTGTGACTGAATATTAAAATAAAATAAATATACTCTATAAATGTACTCTTAAAAATAAAAATAAGAAAATTGGTCTCTTAAAAAATAAATTCATATCATGGTAATTAAGTGTTTGACAAGGGTAGTCCCTGCATGAACATACTTTTTAAAAAAAATTATTTATAAAATAATGTATAAAAATTCTACTTTATTTTTTCATACTGATATCAATTTTAATGTACCAATAGAAATCAATCACAAGCAATCCTTTATATCTGTCTGTATGATAATTCCTTACGGTCAAAGTTTATACGGAGAAAATATTGTAATTTTTAGTACATGTATAAAACAAAGTGTTGAGATTTTATTATTGAGAAGATCATGTCAAAGCAACCCATTTTTTTACAGATATATCTGAAAACAAATATTATCGATAATTTCATTGATATAAATTTCAACCTGTGACTTTAAATAAATGCATAATTCTAACCCTTGACTTTGAGTGTATATTGTAAATTTATTGTCATCATTTGGATTCTTGTGATGATATATAAGAGATACATTAAAGATATATTAAAATTCAAACTGTATAACATTTAGTGTATAATATTTCAAATACAGTCTCTACTTACTCTGTATGTAAAGTTCTATAAAAATGAAATCTGCAAAGTCACCTTAATGATACTCAATAGTACTACATATTGTGCATATATTTACTTTGAACAACGTAAATTGTGAATGGTATCACACTATTGATAAAAATTGCTTCTTGAAAAATCATTGTAAAAGTAACCCCAAAATACAAATGCTACATTTCTCAGGAAGATTTAATTATTACAGCAAAACTCGTTTACAGCGAATTTCAAGGGACCACTGAAAAAACTTCGTTATAGCCATATTTTATAAAACGATTATAGCGAATTCATTAGAAATCTTATAGCAAATTCGTTAAAAAGTAATTAGCTTCAAAGTATCGTAATTTATACAATCAATATTAATGTCATTTACAAAAAATGTCAATATAACCTTCTCTTCTATAAAAAAAAAAATTATGCATAATATATGAACTTTAGTATTTGTTATATGCATCTTAAAGCTTAATGTACCTTCAATAAAATTTGTAATGGAAAATATTCGTTATATAAATGATAAAATACATTAATTTTTGCTGGCGGGGGACTGAAAATTACTTCGTTATAGCCGTAAATTTGCTATAACCATGTTCGTTTATACTGCAATTTCCTATAGGTTCATATAAGAACTTTGCCTGTATATATTATATAGCACAATTTCTTTTAATTTCTTATTTTGATTGGATTTATAATTAATCAATACATGAAGAACATAATGACGCCTGACATTAACAGTTTGAAAAGATTACTCTGATAATGATATCAGATATATTAAGGAGGTGTGGTAGTCAACAAATAACTCAACAGATCTGCCTTCAACTTTTGTAATTATAATTTTTTTGGCCTAAACTATTAATTAGCAAAGAAAATATCAAAATACTTGGGTTTTAAATTATTCAACAGTTTCCTATATCTTTATTCAGAGCTCTTCATTTAAAGGAGGTAAATATAGCCTTTAAATGACCACGACCATCCAGCCCTCTTAATGATCTTACATTTATTCCTTCAGTGTTGGACTGTATTGTGACCGTATTCTTGTTTACGGGTTCCAGAGTAAATTTAGTTACTATGGGAACATCCTTTAAATTGCCACTTTCCTGGTCCTAGAAAGAAAAGGAAACATAAAATAAATTGCATGGAAAATGAAACTTTTATAATTATACACACTAGAGAATACTTAAAAAACTTTAAAATATATCATATTGTAAGAGTAAAACTTATCTTTGTGATTGTTGTTACATTTGTTAAATATTATTTAATAGATGCATTAATATCTATATGTACAGTTCTTTACTCGCTCATCAATGAAATATGAACTTTTGTGATAACAAAAAAATTGAATAAGAAATCTTCATTGCCATTACAGGCATGGCGCACTAAACTTCAGCATATGATATACAATGTACCAAAACTGGAGCAAAACTGGACAGAAATCATCTTGCAATCTTTATACATGTAATAAGTTTTTTAAAGAAATATATCTGTATAAATTACCTCTTTGAGAGTATATCTGTCTCTATAATCTGAGTAATGTTGCACTTACTTTTCTGGAAATTCAGATTTAAATGCTTTAAAATATCTTACCATTAAATGTAATTTGATTTTTTTTCTGTATTTGAGTATTCACTGCATGGTACATTGTATATTAACATTATATACGCACTCACTGTAAAATCTAACTATAAGTATTACTGATGTAATAGTACATAGTTAAAACAAAATGTTGAAATGCATAAATTAGGTACAAAGTCATTGCTTATATACAAGTAACAGAAAACAAAAATGCATTCATATTAATATACATCATATACATAAATGTAGTTAATATATACACTCGCATACACAAAAAAGAAATATATCGGTAAAAACATTAACACATCGTTCTATATGTATAATATTTGACAATGTCAAATTTGTTAATTTTGTTACGAATGTGGTGATTCTCTCGTTATCAAACAAAACGTCAACATATTACTGTAACAGATGTTAAAACTGAAATATAATTAAATCGTTCATAAATACGCAATATCAATATTGATAACAATTTAAAAGGCTTATAAAATTTGATGATTTTTCATAAAGCTGCGTGCAAAAACTCTTCCACTGAACCTAATCGTTAATTTTATTACAAACTGATTTCATATTTTACTTAGCTAGAGATTACAAAATTCAGTCCATTAATCAAACAAATGTTTTACAAAAAATAAATGGATTTTTCAACATTTAAATGCAGGTGCAGTCCATTTTTATGTCCTAACAAGTGAATTCAGATTCAATGAGCATTCATAATACTGATGGAATACATTTAAAAAATAAATCATATTTCATGATTTTCCTTCGATTTAATAAATTATCGTCAAATCAAAATTGCATATGCATAATATCATATAATTATACCGAGTTTTATAACATGTACATAAGAAAAAGAACAAGTAATACAGAACTCCTTCTTTGGTGACAGCTTACAGTTAATGTTGTAAAACTGTCTCTAACTTACACTGGTATTATTACTCGATGTTAGTAATGCCTGATTCTGTAGAGAAATAATGACAGTACACTTTAATGTTGAAATTGGTTTCTTTAATATTCCTTGAATGCGTACTGTAAATTCCTTATTTCACGCGAGCTAGTTCTTAATTCTGCGATTCAACTGTTTTGTATCAAATTGCAAGAATATAAAATCACGATCATCAATTTTTTGTTATAATTTCCTATAGTTCAAAACTGTCTGAAAAATAAAAACCAGATTTTAAAATCCGAGAGGTTAGCTTCTTGTGATTTTATGCGGAAATTAATTCCTCACGTTTAATAAGGAATCTACAGTAGCTGCCTACCTTTGTGCATTTTATTGTCAAGTTTTGGATAGCTAGAGTTATTTTACTTTAAATAGTTAATTGCTGCCATGTTAACTTACATGCTGACAATAATATGTCTTTTGCAAACATATTTCAAATGAGTCAAAAAGTTAATGCCATGGTATGACACGTGTCAAATGGCTCAGAAAAAACAAGATATCTGTGAGCCAATGCTCACTAGTAATACCCCCGCTCTGATTTGAATATGCAAAATAAGCTGAGAAATCTTAGATGAAATTTTGTTTGAAAATTTAGGCTCAACATAAACAAAGACGTCATTTAACAGGAAGTTGATGTCCGATTGGTACAAAAATATATCCCATGGTATGGTATGCCTTTACAACATGTGACAGAAAATTTTGTTACGGACAGACAGACAGACGGACGGACAGACAGACAGACAGACGGACAGACAGACCGACAGACACACAAGGGTAAAACAGTATACCCCCTTCTCCTTCGGAGCAGGGGTATAATTAAACGGTCCTATACCGTTAGTGATCCGATAAATGAATGCATTCCCCTAGCTGCATGCATCATAGATCCCATGACAAAAGACTCACTTTAACGTCGTCAACTTTCAGGGGTCATAATTAAGTGTTAAAAATTGGTCAATTAATATTTTGATTGAAATTTAATTATGAACTTTATAGCTTTCTGAAGAAAAAAATCAGTTTCTGCAAGCAAAAATGTCTGGTGAAGGGTAAGGTTTCAAAAATTTAAGTCCATAAAGGGGCAATAATTATGAATCATTTAAACATGATAAAAATTTGTGGACAAAATTTGAATTCTTTTAGTAGTTTATAATATAGTGTATTTTGTAATAAAATTAATATGTAGATTGCACTAATAACAAAAAATTGAGTGCTAAAAACAGGCACAGATTGAACATTTTTACAACATATAATTCATAGTGTTAAAATGATCTAAAAATTATCAACTTGAATATTGTATGTAATGCACACAACAACACAATATGAAGTTTGTACAACATCAACAAAACTTTGGAAACAAAATGTGAAATGAAAATGATGTGCTACAAAACTACATGACATTTATTTCTCATTCATCTTACCTTTCCTTTCTATCAAATTGGGGAAAAAAAACATGTCAATCTACTCAAAGAACACTTTAATTTATAAGAATTAACCCACTGATGAAATATTACAATACCTTCTCTCAGAGATACCAGTTCAAAATGTGTAGTAAATTTGAGTGATAAAATACTTGACGGGACAAACGACAAATTAATGTGAATTTATTACAGATAAAAAGAAATAAGAAAAAGTTATTAATTAAAGTTTTTCTTTTAATAAATCCCAAACAGCCTTCTGTGTAAGCATCAAACTTGCGGGGCCAAAATTAAATCAAGCAAAGCGGAGGATTGTAAATAATCAACGCTTCGAAGCGAATCCTAATTTGGAGCAACTTTTTATTAAACATGTACTTACGTTGATTGAATTGTAAAGGTTGGCATCCACGGCGTATGTAATATCGATGGATATGAAACTGTTGTAAAGGAACGTTCCTACTGAACAAGTGGCAGTTGAACATATTCCATCACCCAGGCAATTCTGAAGAGTTAAGATCAAAATACCACAAATACATTTTACTGTAATCAGCATCTATTACATGAATAATCATATTTTCATTTCATAGATGCTTAAGTTTTAGAATGTACTACAGTCAAGTTTAAAACAACTGCATGCTTATAATGTTATCAATCATTGGTACAAAAAAAAATGTGTGTTTATATGATCTCCTTTCAAGTATACACTAATTTCAAAACCAAAGAGATTTTTAACTTCCAAAATGGTTATACATTTTTGTACATGAACAAACAAAAGGAAAACGGTTTGGTAGAATAAAAGTACATTTTCAAATAAATGTGATACGCAAGAATAAAAACCCGATAGACTTTCACATAAAGCTGAAGAGATAACATTTATGAGAAAACACTCCTTGGAGATTAAAATATTTAGTTACATTTTACAGTAAACATGATTTTATTTGGTCAACAAAAAGAAATAGATAAATTTCCCTCCCCTCTCTCAAAGAAAAAAATGAAAATATAAAGTATCTCTTCAGATTCTAAAATACAAAGTAAACTAGTGGGTATTGTTTTTTAACAAAAAACACATGTCTCCCCTTTGTTATGTATTTGTAACAAAATGGAAAGAACCTGAAATGGACCTTCAGTTTTAAAAGATAAGAGGGAAATTTTAAAACAAAACATCTTGTTACATGTACCGGTAGATGGTATATTGAGCTGACCTGCCTCTTTCTTGCTCTTCATGGCCAGAGACTTGAGGATATGTGATATATGTCATATGTGATATATGTGTCATATGTGATGTAAAATAAAATTAAGTTTTATTTCTATTTAGTAAGTTATATACAATCTATCTATGATACAATGAATGAATGATGAAATGCTTGACCTTGAAATAAAAATTATAGGTCAAGGTCAAAACTTTTGGTGGCGTGCACTCCTTCTCAATACCATCTACCTATGTTCCAAGTTTGAAGTCTTAATGTCAAAGGGTATTAAAGTTATGACCCAGACAGAATTTTATTTTCTTTTTCTTAATTTGACCTTGAGTAAAAGAAGGTCAAGGTCAAATATTATTCAATAGTACACCTAATTGTATTATTATTGTTCTTTGTTTAAAGTTTGAAGTCCTTCTGTCAAAGTATATTCAGAAGTTGAACAATGAAGTTTTTTCTAATATGACCTTGAAATAAAAATTCTAGGTCAAGGTCAAAAATTTTGGTAAGGTTCAACTAGGTTATATACCATCTATCTATGATACAAGTTAAAAGTCTGTATGTTAAAAGAGTCTTGTGTTATGGTCCGGACAATATTTTTTATGAAAAGCTTGACCTTGAAGAACAAAATAGGTCAAGGTCAAAACTTTTGGTGGCGTGCACTCCTTCTCAATACCATCTACCTATGTTCCAAGTTTGAAGTCTTAATGTCAAAGGGTATTAAAGTTATGACCCAGACAGAATTTTATTTTTTTTTCTTAATTTGACCTTGAGTAAAAGAAGGTCAAGGTCAAATATTATTCAATAGTACACCTAATTGTATTATTATTGTTCTTTGTTTAAAGTTTGAAGTCCTTCTGTCAAAGTATATTCAGAAGTTGAACAATGAAGTTTTTTCTAATATGACCTTGAAATAAAAATTCTAGGTCAAGGTCAAAAATTTTGGTAAGGTTCAACTAGGTTATATACCATCTATCTATGATACAAGTTAAAAGTCTGTATGTTAAAAGAGTCTTGTGTTATGGTCCGGACAATATTTTTTATAAAAAGCTTGACCTTGAAGAACAAAATAGGTCAAGGTCAAAACTTTTGGTGGCGTGCACTCCTTCTCAATACCATCTACCTATGTTCCAAGTTTGAAGTCTTAATGTCAAAGGGTATTAAAGTTATGACCCAGACAGAATTTTATTTTTTTTTTCTTAATTTGACCTTGAGTAAAAGAAGGTCAAGGTCAAATATTATTCAATAGTTCACCTAATTGTATTATTATTTTTTTTGTTTAAAGTTTGAAGTCCTTCTGTCAAAGTATATTCAGAAGTTGAACAATGAAGTTTTTTCTAATATGACCTTGAAATAAAAATTCTAGGTCAAGGTCAAAAATTTTGGTAAGGTTCAACTAGGTTATATACCATCTATCTATGATACAAGTTAAAAGTCTGTATGTTAAAAGAGTCTTGTGTTATGGTCCGGACAATATTTTTTATAAAAAGCTTGACCTTGAAGAACAAAATAGGTCAAGGTCAAAACTTTTGGTGGCGTGCACTCCTTCTCAATACCATCTACCTATGTTCCAAGTTTGAAGTCTTAATGTCAAAGGGTATTAAAGTTATGACCCAGACAGAATTTTATTTTTTTTTCTTAATTTGACCTTGAGTAAAAGAAGGTCAAGGTCAAATATTATTCAATAGTACACCTAATTGTATTATTATTGTTCTTTGTTTAAAGTTTGAAGTCCTTCTGTCAAAGTATATTCAGAAGTTGAACAATGAAGTTTTTTCTAATATGACCTTGAAATAAAAATTCTAGGTCAAGGTCAAAAATTTTGGTAAGGTTCAACTAGGTTATATACCATCTATCTATGATACAAGTTAAAAGTATGTATGTTAAAAGAGTCTTGTGTTATGGTCCGGACAATATTTTTTATGAAAAGCTTGACCTTGAAGAACAAAATAGGTCAAGGTCAAAACTTTTGGTAACGTGCACGCCTTCTCAATACCATCTACCTATGTTCCAAGTTTGAAGTCTTAATGTCAAAGGGTATTTAAGTTACAGCCTGGACAAATTTGGATGAAGAAGAATAAGAAGAATAAGAAAGTCGACAAAAACAATATGTCTCCCCTTTGAAAGGGGAGACATAATTCACATATCTATAATTATACTCACAAATTTGTTTGCGCTGCGAGAATTTCTACTTGAGTCTATGGCGAGACTAAAAGCTCGGAAGGTTGAGTTGGTCAAACCTTCTGGTGCTAATGTCAAATCGGAACAATTAATATGCGTTTCATCTGTAGCCGAAGACACATTCAAAACCTGCAAATGACAATGAAAAAACAGATACCATCCTTTTGAAATGAAATCTTTTAAATATTTATGGTATTTGAGATATAGATGATTGAGAAACCAAAGCATCGATGGTATTTAATATGTCAGTTTTCAAAATACATGTATCAAAATTTAGCTGTATTTCGACCTTTCAGACTTACTATTTTCATTGGTGTGACTTGTTGACTTTGTGGATAGGCAACAGTAAAGGACAGCATTTCCAGCAGGTTGCTGGGTCCAGAGTTCACCATCTGAACGTTGTGTAACACATCTATCTTGGGTTTATCCTTCTCCACTGGCTTTGTGATGTATACTTCTGGGGTAGCAACCCTATATCATGAAATATGACAATTTTAATTAACAGCTTATTTTGGCTTTCTGGATATAATTGAGATGATCAATGCATGATGGGGAATTTAGATAAAGAACATAAGGATCGTGACATTTTGATAAATACATTTTGAAGGGGTCACAATGCTTGGACCTCAACCTCTGACTTCAAGGTCATGTAGTATGTACCGGTAGCAGATACAGGGCCTTTACTATGACCTTCACTTACGACCTACAAACTTGGTTCAATGTCACTTCACGCCCTTAAAGGGAAAATATGGTTTGGATAAGGACTTTGCATATATATGTCTGCTATGACCTTGACTTTGTTAGGGAAACTTGGTGCAAGGTAACTGTACAACATTTTTCTTCTTAAAAAATAAATTTCAAAAATTATTGTTTTGGAATTTTGGTTTCCAATTGTTATCTAATATTTCCTATTTTGAGTGGAGGTGAGGGTTACAAAGGATTCAAAATTTTTCAAAAGGTTTCATGGCGGGGAGGTTGATAAAGGGATCAAAGATGTTGATGTACAAAATGAATATTCAGCAAGTCTGAAAATGGTCACTGATGTACAAGTATAGTGTGAAGTGCTTTATATACTTACATGTAGAAAGTGGCCATCACTTCGGTCAACACTTTCACTGACTTTGTGAACACATTGTTGTTTACATTGACATCCTTACTGACCGTCTTAACTTCCACTCCCAGATTAAAATTTTCAGTCACTGGTACCATTCTCCTAGCATCAAGGGTTAATCTGAATTTGATCATCTCCCCTTGTAGGAACATCTGTTTCTCTGTAGAGCATTTGACAGTGCCATTAACAGGCGAACAGCTGATGGAAGAAACCATGTTGCCAGGGGTGTTGGTGTACGTGGAATAAGTCATGTTTGAATGGAACGTAACCACGACTTCCGTGTTGTACGAGGGTTCGCCTGTGTTAACGATGGTCACGTCTATGGCTAGTTCCGCGTCTGGTCCAGTGACAATATTGTCCTTAGCGCTGACTTCCAGTTTGAGATCAGACTGACAGATATTGTCAGAGCCACATCCTGCTCTTGCCAATTCATACTGAAATTACAAAGAGAAAAAAAATCTAACAGCTCTAAATTGAGGTTGAAAACAATTTCAACATGAGAACATTCACATTTTCTCACATGAGCATTAAGTTAGAATAAAGTATATTTTAAGTCCTAATCCTGAGGCGTGTTCAGCAGATCTGGTGCTCGCGAGCTGGCGCCAAAACTTGTTGCAGGTATAGGGAATTTTGGCGAGTGGTTGCAAGCACCTGCTCTGCTGAACACACCTCAGATTTATCAATAAAATAAAATTTTATAGATACATGTACTTCTTTACAAATTAACTTACCGAGTATTTCCGTGTCTTCGCGAATGGATTTTCATTGGTCGGATTGAATTTATTGACAACTGGACAACCCTTGACGCATTGCGTATTACCAGATGTGGTGACATTAAACTCCACATCAAAAACCACCGGCTCAAACAGGCCTCTCATGCTATCCTGTAACGACAAACCACTTATACGTGAGATAACAGCTTTTTTATCAGTGGGTTGCTATCTTTGTTGCTAAATTTTGCTGTATAATCTTGCAAAACCAAAAGATTTCTGTTTGATTTTAACCTTAAAGTCATAAAATCAGACTTGAAATAACAGACAAGAAAACAGCTGTCAATGTGACAGTAAACCGGATTTTCTTTTGTGTGAACAGTATTCATAATCCATTTGTCAATCCTGAATTGATGAACACTACCTATCCAGAGAAATGGGGTACTCTATATGCAACATTTTTGCCGAAAAATAACTAAGTTCAACAGCTGGTATTTTTTTCATAAATTATCAGAAATCAAAATCCTAGCAATATGCACACCTCTGGTATATGTACAATTGATCTACAAAAGAACAACTTCCTATCTTGAAAACTGTAGGAGTTATCTTTACTATAGGGGATATTGCAGTTTATCTCTGGTAAATCGCTAAATAAGGTTGTCATGAATAAAAGTGGGTTTACAGTAATTAGGATATGATTTATGGTGTAAAGGTTCTTACCCAATTATCTTTGACAAGCACTTCGAGGGAAGAACCAGAACAGAGGGGCTCTGGAGGGGCTTTGAATATTTTGAACGAGTCCTTTATTTTGCTCACACACAGTCCATTGGAGTCATTAAAACAAAGCCGTAACTGACTTGATCCACTGCTCTTCAGAAAGGCTGTATCGGCAGTTACTTCATAAATCGCCTCTTTCAAGAGAAATATTAAAATTAATAAACTGAATTAATGAAAAAATTATCTTTAATATTGTCTAGGTCATTTAGGCTGATACTTCATAGAATGCATCGTGAAAAGAAATACATTGATGTATAAAAATACATAATTTAATGTTCATCATTCCTCGCAATTCTCCAAACCCATAAAAAAATGCTGCCTTAGTTAGCAGAGATTTTCAAATAATGAATATACAATTACAAATTAAAATGTAAACAATATTAGCATGTGGTCAAGTGCAAAAAATATCAGACAAGAAAAATAACAATTTTTAAACAAGAATAAAAATAATAAATGATCAAACATGTAAATAATTAAGTGCCCAGTTTTCTATAATTCTGACTGATCCTTAATGTAGTATATTAAAGTTCCGAATCATATTAAGGCGGTCCAAATGAATAATTATAAATTTTATGAATAAAGGCACTTCTAAGATAATGTACTAGCTGGAACAGTTAAGTTGTATTTTTTCTAATGTGGATCATTTAGAAATTTGAAGCTTTGGGAATTCCTTCAACAGCTCCATACATGAACTATGCTTGCGTTTTTCCCTTCATGAATACTTACCTACATCAGATGGAATATTTTCTCCGTCGTAATCGAAGCACACATTAATCGTAAATTTTGTAGTGTTTAACGGAATGATTTGACCTCCACCGTTGGGCAGGTTCGTCTTGGTAATGACCGTCATGGTGATTGGAGGATTGGTAATTAAAACAAACACTCTCGACGACTCGTACGCGCCCACAGCCAAGTCTATAAATAGAAATTGTGTCAGCTGATCATGGATTAACAGTAGCCATACCAATGAATGGATTATTATAGTCCCAGGAATCTTTGCGATGAAAAAATGGACTGAATGAGCTGTATGGGAATTTGCAAAATAATTGAAAAGAAATTCAAAGAATGGCCAATTTAATATATAAACAAGAGGACCACAGGCCTTAATGGACACTTGAGTACCACAGTCTGTAGATGGACCTGTCAGGGAGTCTCACTTTTGCATTTTAAGCTTCATTTCGTAGTCTAATCATAATCTATGACTCCTATGACTACTGTAAATTTCTAATCAAACACGAGGAATTAATATCCGCGTAAAATCGCGAGAAGCACATCTCGCGAATTCTAAAATCTTGCTTTTATTTTTCAGACAAATGTTAACTAAATGAAACTATGATAAAAATTCAGCGTTAACGATTTTATGTTCTCGCGATTTGATGGAAAACGGTTGAATCGCGAAATTAAGCACTGGCATAAAATAAGGAATCTACATTATTAAATACCCCCGCTATTACTGATTAATATTTGCAAACAACAATTCATAAAAAGGCAAGAGTCGGAGGAATCGTGGATTACCTATACTCTAGCTCCAGGCCCCGGTGCCATAGAAGTAAGATGAGTTCTCTTTTGATCTAAGTCTCACATTTACAAAAGGACTATATAGTGGAAAAGTGAGACTGAGATCAAAAGTGAGCTCATCTAACTTTTATGGACCAGGGGCCAAAAATTGTAAACTTTTGGAAAAAGAAACCATTGGTCACATGTCAAAATGTCAAATGTAAAATGAAAGTATGTATGCTGCACGATGACGGACGAAGACTAATGGCAATAGGTCACCTGAGTAACTCTGCAGTTGACATATAGTAAAAAAAAAAATACACAGCCAAATTTAATAATATGGCTACAGCATACCTGCATGGCTATCCTTGTTGAAGTCTGCAGGATGTTGGGTAAAGGCACTACCAAATGTTTTAATGGGAACCTTAGGAGAAAAATCTAGTTCGGAGGCAAAAAATTTCTGGGTCAGATAAAAACCCCGCTTGTACCCCATGTACACATACACAGCTCCTTGATCATTTTCCTCAAAAGGGGCCCCAACGACCACATCTACAAAGAAACAAATACAGAAAATAGAACTATTTGATATTCTCTTATTAAGGGACAAGTTCAAAATCTCAAAGTCCAAGAAAAAAACCAAATTTACATTAAGTTATGTAAAGTTAAATCCTTCTCGGAGCAATGAAGGCGCAAAGGGCAAATGCTTATATTTCTGGTTTCCATGGTGCTAAGCAAATGAGAGTCATTGATTGCCCTTGGATGGAACACGTTATACCCAGTATAAGCTGGTACCTTGCAATTGCAGCTGGGTGAACTCAGACAATGATAAAGTGACTTGTCTAAGGACATAATACACATGAAATGTCCACAGCGGAGCTTCAACCAGTGACCTTTGGGTTATTGGCCAAACACTTATGACCACTAGCTGAGCCATGTGCTCCACTATTCACATATAGTTTTCATCTAAACCCCTCTTTCAAAATTAAATTTTGCAACAATGTTTAGTCTGATGAAAATAATGCAGGTTCTTATGAATCAAAATTATCAATATTCGATGGCATAAACTTTTAGGAACTTTTTCTTTTGATCTCACCCCTTAAAGGTTAATATATGCCATTTTAAATGAACATTTTTAAAGAAAGAAATGTTTTCATTTTTCCATTAAGCTACAAAAGTTATAAACTTTCTGCAAATTATACAGTTTATATCAAATGCATTTAAAAGTCTTGAATATAAATTCGAATTAATTTATTTACTGACCGGGTCGGTTAATAAACGCCCAATTTGAAATATTCATTAGCACGTGATGTGACAATCTAAATTTAGAACGTACACAAGATGTCGACGTGAAAACGTGGTCAGCCCTTTGGCAGTGGAATTACAAGTTTGGAGAGAAAAGAAAGAAAGAAACAGTTTGACAGAGAAATGACAATCAATATTAGAGACCAATTTGAGCGATGGACACATGTTAGAAACTTCATGTTTAATTATGAGCTTGCCGGCTTCTTGCTATAGACAGGTGAGTCACACAGCGGTGTGTTTTTTTGTTTAATAAGATATTTATTCATAAAAGAAAAGAAGCTTATGTGTATGGTAGGATATTCATTGTCTGAATATGATAAAACTTGTATAGCTATCACGCAAATACTTCAAATCTATAAATTGTATGTTTTGGGTCGAGAGGTACCAGAAGGGATAATTTTGATGTTCTATTTTATAATTACATGTTGTCAAATGTATGAAAATAATGGTCAATTGCAAAAGAGCTCTCACCGATTGTCATCGACACCTATATGAAACCATTCTCATGAAATGCAGATGACAATATCTGATATTTTTCCTGTTAACAGCACACAAACCTCTTTATATGAATTTAAACAACTGTAAACAAACCTGTCGTATAGGTAAATCGCTGATATTCATTTTCAAATTATGGCTAGTACCTCGTTAATATTTATCAAAAAATTTCAAAATTTTCTATAAACTTCTTTTTCATATATCTAATCCTGCTGACAAAATCTGGGTCTGGATTTCAACATCGCAAAAATGCCGTTAAAAACGGCACATATACCTTTAAATACCTTGCAAGTACCAAGGCAGACTTCCTTTTTTTGTTAATATAAAACTTCAAGTTTCCTTGTGTAGCTTCAATTTCAACACATATATCATTTATTTAGCAATTCACAAAAAAATCATCAATTTCATCATTCAAATTCCAAAAAAATCCCCTATTGTATTTACTAGGAAATATTGATTAAGATAAGTACGGAATTTTCATCTAAAGTGTCATACATAATACATGTACATGTATATGATTTCATAGTGCATATGCATGTGTTTTTAAAATAGCATTAAATATTTCCACTTATAAATTTGAAGTGGTTTAATCTTATATACTAGCTAGAAAACGTAACTTCCGATTGAAAACTAATGAAAATACTTAATACACCACCTATCAATAATTAATACTACCACTTGTTGCTATCTCAAACCTCAAACGCTCATCATAGACACGTGAAAACACAAAATTTTATCATTATAGCAATAGACACAAAATCCAAACTTAAGTGCACATTTAATTGATTTTTTTTTAATGTACTTATTTATAAGTATCTAATTATATAATTAAACAATCTAATTCTTAAATAGGAGAACTGTCTGATACTATAGGAAAAACACATATTGGAAGTTTGTGTGAAGACATGATAAATTGTCAGTGAAATAATATATACCTATTTACTGGCTATGAGGACGATAGCAAGTTTATTGTCCCCCAAGACAGCAACTATTTCACAGCAAATAGTTGCTGTCGAGGGGGACAATAAACTTGCTATCGTACAAATATTCAGTAGACAGGTATTTTATTATACCAAAGAAACTCTATTTGTCCGCAATGCAGTTTTTTTTTATGGTAAACAAATTAGAGTTATCTGACTTTCAATTTAACTTAGCGACGTGGATAACACCAGAGGTGTTCCGAGATTAAAAACGAGGGAAATTTAATGCTCTCGGTGAATAGTTTCGATGACCATTCACCATGGGAAGAAATCTCGGAAACTATTTCACGGTTAGATAGAATAGCACGTTTATTCGTGGTAATTTTACATAGAAAATATTCACAGAGGTTTAATAACAATACACATCAACATGCTGATTTACCTCTAGTAAATTACATGCAGTACTGTAACAATGTGCAATGAGCAACTGTGCTTAAACCTTAAGGTAGCTCACTATATCGAGACATACTTTTTAAGACATGATATCACAAGATGGTGATTTAGATGGTTTGTTAAATTGTTAGTATCAATCAACTTTCTTGAATAGCATCATAGCTCAGTGGTTAAAGTATCAGGCTTGTAAACTGCAGCTCATGAGTTCGAATTTATCAGGGGCTTTTTTTCATATGTACTAAATCAAATTTTTTGAAATCAATTTTTTATCCTTAATTACCCGGTACATATCTTTTTCACCTATTTTACTTATAATCTTCTTATGCATCTTGAAATCTCTCATAATCAAATAAAATTTTTCTGCTGATTTGAGAAACTGTTTCAAGCTGTAGTAATTAAGCCACCTTAAATTATTAGGTTTACCATTGTAGCCATCTTTGTTGATATCATTAAGGTTGGCCATGGCAAAGCCAAACCTTGCTCCTTTTGATTTGGACCCTTCTAATGTCTGTATCACCTGTAGAAGTCCCTACAACACAAACATTAAAGTTAAGTTAAATCCTTCTCCGAGCCATGAAGGGGCGTAAGGCCGGTGCTTATCCCCGGTTTCCGTGGTGCTAAGCGGATGAGAGTCATTGACTCCCCCTGGATGAGACACCAGTCCACTGCAGGTTAACTCCCAACATAAGCCAGTACCCAATTTCAGCTGGGTGGACTGAGACAATGTAAATAAAGTGCCTTGTCTAAGTGCACAACACACAACATCAAGTGACCACAGCGGGGTTTGAACCAGCAACCTTTGGGTTACTGCCGTAACCCCTATGACCACTGAGCCATGTGGTTCACAACACAAATATTAACAATCAGAATAAGATCTAGAGAAACTCCTGCAAATCATATAATAATTCCACAATTCACAATTGTCTATGTAAATACTTTTTACATCTAGTTCTGATTTCATTTGATACTATACTAAATATGAAGCTTACATTATTTTCGTTTTTTTGGTAGACGTATACCCGCCCCTGCTCTTCGTTGGTGTAGTAGTTATTGGCATAGGTCTGCATGTTGCTGAAGGATGGAGCTCCAACAAGTAGAATGTCTGTCCCAAACCCATTCGCCGAAGCTGGCACCACGCAAAGAACTGAGCCAAAGTAACTCCCAGGCTACAGGGTGACACAAAATTAACATCTCATCATACTTAATGCATGGAAACAGGGTGTGACAAAATTAACTTCTATTAATGCACATTGTAGTTTGCCAAATATAATATACACTTTTTTCCTAGAATATTTTTTTGTGAGAAAGGGATACATATTATGCTCCACAGTTTTTCGACATGTTTTATGTTTTATATTAACATAATAATTCGGTATAATTATTATAAATTGAACACCTTACTGAAGATTCGTTTCACTTTTATTTCAACACCTGTGCTGCCCTATCAAAGCATTCATGTGAACATGTGTGCTTGCCACTTATTATTTTGAATGTACGTTCTCTTTTGTGTAAACAAGTTATTGAAACATCCCTGATATCCTACATACCCTGTTGCCTGTAATCGTTAATCCTTACCTTACGCAGGTCGAAGATTACCACAATGTATTATGCCAAGATTTAAACAATTTGCATTAGAACAATTATTGTGACTGAATGTAAAATTTGAGTTCATAAAAATTTTTCTTTCAGGTTACCATGATATAAAATTTTCAAGATGGCTGCTTGTTCCAAAGTTTTGATGGGCATTATATTCAAAAACTGTGAATTTTCCCTTCTTTTCTGACTTAAAGTGGGGGAGTTGCATATCATGTACCAATGTGTATTACTTTCAGCAAAATATGGAAGTTATACAGCAGTGACAATTGACAAAGTTAACAAATTGTAAATTATTAAGCATGTGACAAAATAACATCTCATTAAAAAAAATGAAGTCTGAATCATGTGTAACAAAATATTATTTCTATTTCCAATTTTTGTTTTTGTTTCACCAGGTTATTTTCATTGACTTGTAACATCAAACTGTTTAGAATTGTATAGATCCTAAAACTGAAATATATTTGAAAAGCAAAAATTAAAATGAATTGTGAAAGATCAAATAGATTCCTTACCTCCACTCCGCTAAGTCTCTCCTTGACGACAAAGCTTGCATCTGTGATAAGAACCTGAAACAGATCAATTTAGATAAAGTAGTAAAGTACACATGTATTTAACTAAATACTGTGGAATCATCATTGTTTGTGAGGGCCATTATTCTTAGCTTTTGTGGGTATCCTTTGTTCATCCCCACGAACGTTTATATGTCAAGGATTTGTTTAAGATTTATTCAAATTATCCTCAGTGAGCTTGCTACCAACGAAATTACGTCCCCACGAACCAGGACATCTTTGGCAACCCACGAACATTGATCCCCCACGAATAAAAATGATTCCACAGTATATATGAGAAAGAAAGAGATCACATTGATAATCAAAACATGTAAATGTATATGCAATAAAATTATCTTAATTATATAAAGTATATTGCAAATACCTGTCAGCTTACCAAAATATCAGTGCTACTGTATTTTCGGCTTATTTCTTTTAAATTCATGGGTTAATTATCATATTATACAGTTGAACTTCGATATCTCGAATACAATGGATATGTTGAAGTGGTTTGTAAGTCCCATCCACTTATTTTTTTAAGTATTTTACCCTCGATATCTCGAATACTTGGATATCTCGAAGTTTTAAACAGTATCTTGTTCAAGATAACGAAGTTTGACTGTATCTGCAATAAAATTATCCTTAAGTATTGCAAATATGTGTCAGCTTACCAAAATATCAGTGCTACGTACTGTATTTTCGGTTTATTTCTTTTAGATTGATGGGTTAATTACTGGTACGAGTATATTATAATTGGATCATCATCAAGATTAAAATTAATAGCAAAAACAGAGTATTATTTGAATTTGGAATTAATATTCTGATTCTTGGAATTTAGGGCTTTCAAGAAAATTGCCCTTAGTTAGACTAACTTAGACAACTAACTTGAATTTCTATTGTTTGTTGTGTTAGTTCCAACTAACTCAGTCAACTAACATGAATTTCCCTTATGAATATTGGGTTATACAGACTATAGTTGAAACTAAAGGAATGATTTCAACATCCCTGATTATTTTATTCATTAAAGTCAGTTTAAACTTTTATTTGTTTAATGGTTTTTTTTATTTCATTTGTGTTTTATTTTGTTTAATTTATTTTATTTCATGGTAATGAATGTGCTGGTCTTCTTTTTTTATTCATTTTGTTCAATTTCTCTTTATTTCTGCAGTATAAGTTAGCGCATGCGTAATTGGGGGTTAGACATGCCATTTCTAAATTAAACATGTAAGGGTCTGCAACATTTTGATAATTATTTGCAGATTATATATGTACGAAAATTTTCCAATTCAACCTAATTCATGTATTCAATCTAAATACGCAATATCATTCTGTATACAAAATCTCTCTCTCTCTCTCTCTCTCTCTCTCTCTCTCTCTCTCTCTCTCTCTCTCTCTCTCTCTCTCATACACACACACAGGACATGTGGTTTAAACCATCCTGAATTTATCTTAGGTTTTCGCCTCATGACGTAACAGTTGGTCCTACGTCATTTTGAAGTGGATTTTGTTAGACTTGCACACTAAAACCGGCGCTTTTATTGGCAATGAAATACAAGGGCGGATCCTGAAATTTATAGATTTCAGGTGGACTTTTCAAGCACAGGGGTTCTTAATTTCTCCAGATCCTTTATATACCTGATGCTACTGGTGGTTGGAAACAAGTTTGTAAAAGAAAAAATAATCAATATACCGGTAAAAAATCAAGGTTCTTTCCAGCCCCCCCCCCCCCCCCCCCCCCCCTTTATAGTGGGTAGAAGGGTGTGAAACTGTATCAAAATAATTTTACCACTTTCCATCATTTGTATAAACAAAACAAATTTTCATACATATATAATCTGCAAATAATTATCAAAATGTTGCAGACCCTTACATGTTTAATTTAGAAATGGCATGACTAACCCCCTATTACGCATGCGCTAACTTAAACTGCAGAATAAAGAGAAATTGAACAAAATGAATAAAAAAAAGAAGACCAGCACATTCAATACCATGAAATAAAATAAACAAAATAAAACACTTACACAAATGAAATAAAAAAAAACCCATTAAACAAATACAAGTTAAAACTGACTTTAATGAATAAAATAATCAGGGATGTTGAAATCATTCCTTTAGTTTCAACTATAGTCTGTATAAACCAATATTCATAAGGGAAATTCATGTTAGTTGACTAAGTTAAACTAACACAACAAACAATAAAAATTCAAGTTAGTTGTCTAAGTTAGTCTAACTAAGGGCAATTTTCTTGAAAGCCCTAAATTCCAAGAATCAGAATAATTCCAAATTCAAATAATACTCTGTTCAAAGGAACCTCAAGAAAATTATGATCAAAAGTATGCATGATCTACAGAATGAGTTCTAGCTGATATATAGAAGGTATTTCTTCAAGTCCGGTATTTATTCATATCAATTTCATGTCTTGTGTCTTTAATTTTTCATAATTATAATAATAACTTAATTGTACATTTAAATTTTAAACAATTAAAAAAAATCATGAACAGTTTTTTGCCCAGGGCATATTTCAAGATGATATCTGTTTTTTGTAATCCATATTGAAAGGAATTGAGTGTTTATTTTCAGAACTGGTTTGACCATATATTCTTAATATTTTACCTTTCCTGAGCCCCCATCTCTAGGACCTCCGGATACAAAGTACGTTTGGGAGTCTCCATAGAACTGGCCGATTGCAAGAGCATAACCTGTTATAAGATTATTATGATAGAACTTCAGTAATGCAGCGAACATCAAATAAAAAAAGTTTGCTATCACAGCTAATAATTTTTTTAAAGTTTCACTGGTACATGAGCTATTGCAGATAAAATTTACATAACCTTAAAAAAATTCGTGAAAAAGCATTATAGTTTGGGTGTATAATACGCAGCAAGACTTTTGAGCAAACTGTCATGGTAATTCAGAAAAAAATTTACAAGGAAAATTTTATGTACCCCGGTACTGAAAATTTTACATTCACAATGTTTCTGATGCAGGTTTTTTAAAACCTTGACTTTTTGCATAGCGGTAATTTTCGAACAACTCAAAGGGGTGACTGATAACAGACAACAGGGTTTTCATTCAGGGTGAAACGATGTTTTGATTATTTCTTTGCCCCAAGTTTATGTCTGAGATAATCAGCATGAATAAGTGACAAGCGCACTTGTGCACAACAGTCACTTTGATAGGGCTGCAGAGGTGTTAAAAATGAAAGTGAAACAAATTTTCAAGATAAGTTGTTTTATTTTAATTAATAATAGCTAATCACGTGTCTTAAAATGTTTCTATTTTACGAAAAACACATGGATGGCTAACTCAATCAGGCTTGTAATCTGGATCTATTGCCCAGATCTATTACAGAGGGTTCCGCTTAATCTGATACACAATTTGTCAGGGAAAAATTATCAGATTAACCGAAAATGAGAATAACCGATTTAGCGGTTTTGTGGTCTTTGATTTTGGTATAGAATTAAATATAAATTGTTTCAAGACATAATTTATCAATGAAAGGATATAATTTGTATGTCAACAGTTTGAAATGAAATAATTTACCTTGCAATAGCAATGAAATAGCATGAAAGTCTATATTTTGTTTCTAAATGCCCAAAAGAAAATGTTTCTCTACATTACGGCCGCCATTTTGACAGGAAGTAATAAGAGGAAATGGCTGTCCGAACAGTACCTCTTTTCAATTGAACCATTTATTTTAATTCTTTTTCTGTTATAAAATGCTCTTAAATAATTAATTATGCATGACAAAAAAATATTTGATTTTATTTATAAGTTTTCTACCACGATGTAAAATTGAAAGTAGTCAGAATTTCTTCGGTGTCACATGTTCCAAAGCTTGTCATTTTTGATTCAGAAATTACGTTTAAATACTTCTTAATGGTGCAAGCCCAGCATGAAATTAACACATGCGATTGGTAAGTAAACAAACAATTAAAATTGTACACAGGTAAGGACAGTCCTGTGTGCAGTCATCCGAAACAATTACCGATGTCGGTAGCTTTCATCTTGTGAAGAAAGGAGCCCCTTGTGTGCGTTGAAGTGTAACTAATGCCATGGAAAGAGTTACTGTGTACACAAGAGGGGTGTCAACCAAAAAAACATAGGTGTATACAGGTGTAAAAGGGTGGGGAATCAATATTACACTGTCACAATCCTATCAGATTAACCGAAAATGACATTTTTTCCTATCAGATTATCAGGAAAAAATATAAAGGGATATATAAGAAATGGTTTGGTGTTTTGATATTATATCAGATTAACCGAATTATCAGATTAACCGCTATCAGATTAAGTGGAACCCTCTGTAGTAACGTCTGTATAATGTCAGCGTACACGGAGATGCTGAATGAACAGCTCTGATTGCTAAATTAACAGTTCTATATATTTATTTAAATGGCCAATTTAAAACAATTGGCTTATCAACAGATTAAGAGCAAAACATTTTCTGCTAAATTCGCTCCAACAATAATTTCCTATGGTATAGATATTGCGGTAAACAAACAGAAGTAACATTTCTGTATAAAGGCTATGTACTGAATTACGATAACCAGTGTCAAAATTCATTGTGGTGTATAATACCAATCCCTTTCTCACAAAGAAATATTATAGAAAAAAAAGTGTGTATTAATTTTGGCAAAATACGCTATTGATGAAACCACAGATTTCTTATCAGTACTTTTAATACTTTGATTTTGTTTTAAGATTTGTAATTACTCTACTCACCGTACATCTGCCCTTGTTTAGCCTCAGTGGTTTCTTGAGCTTTAACTTGATAAGGGTCAGTACCTTTCAGAAACACATATCCACCTATGGAAAATAAATTAGAAAAGAAATGTACAAGAAAGTTTTAAACATTTTTACACAAAAAACTCTTTTTTTTTTTGGTAAAAAGTTTCCATATCTTTACCTGCAAACTCATTGAGGCCAGGTGAACCAACCATTACCTGTGAATAAGAAACAAATCTTATTACTTTTAAATTAAACAATTCAAATTATAATTACTTGGTAATATTACTTTTAACTTAAACATTTTTAAAATTTATAATGCTAAAAACTATTCATGATTACGTTACATTGTAGCAAAAATCTACAATTATTTCAAAAGTAATTAATGTATTACTTTATTCTGTGGTTTCATAAAAAAAAGGTTCCTTCGGAAACAGCATAACATTTGAAAATTAATATTTATCGTAGCTGCTTCACTAAAATTCACGGAAAGAAAATACAGTAAAACACAGCTATAACGAACAAGCTTAAAATGAATTGACGCTTACAGCTAAGTAATTTTCATTCCCCGGGACTTTATTATATGTTGTAAACTTGACGGATATAACAAATTACGCTTATAACAAAGCAAAAAATATTGTAAACTTGATGGATATAACGAATTACGCTTATAACGAAGCAAAATCGTCTGTTCCTGACACTTCGTTTTTTACTGCGTGTTTTACTGTATAGTAACGGCTTACATCTCCCCCGAAGTATTTGACAGCCATTCCAGATGATGATAGACCATACTTGATAGTCTGATTAGATCTGGCTGCGTCTGGACTTGTGAACTGTTCATTAGCAGCCGAGTCGTAGAGACCATTAAAAATGACAGGTTTCAAGAATCGATCATCATCCAGGAATCCAAAGGGTACTTCGTAACACAACCCATTCATCGTGGTGACATCATCAGAAAGTTCTCTCATCCAGCGGGGTCCACAGAACTAAATAATGATGGTTGAATAAAGATTTCTTGTCATTTAACAGTAATTTATATTCACATATTCAATTTCAATTTTTTTATCAATCAAGGGCTCCCAAGACGAAACAAGATTATAATGCATTTTTTGTATTAAACATTCTCACAAAGTTATGCACATGTAAAACAATATATTCATAAGAGGAAAAGGAGTTGCAAGATTGAAAAACATTTTTTTATATACATGATATATACAGTCAAACTTCGTTATCTCGAACTATATGGGACTGTTTAAAAACTTCGAGATATCCGAGTATTCGAGATATCGAGGGTAAAATACTTAAAAAATAAGTGGTTGGGACTTACAAATCACTTTGACATGTCCAGTGTATTCGAGATATCAGTGTTCGAGATATCAAAGTTCAACTGTACATATTAATTGTCTATATTATCTACATGTATATATATAAGGCTTACATAATCATATTTATATACGCTTCTTCAAAAATTCAACCCCAATTATGGCCCACCCTACCCCTGGAGATCATGATCTGAACAAACTTAAATCTACACTATTGGAGGATTTCAGCCTTTCACATTGTTCTTTAGATCTTTAGAAAAAGATTTTTTTTTATTTATTCCTACGCAGAAATTAAACTCTCAATTCATACAATTGTGGCCCCGCCCTACCCCCAAGAATCATGATTTAAACAAACTTGAATTTACAATACCAATGCTACCTGAGGATGATTCCACGCAAGTTTCAGCCTTTCAAAACCAAAAGGTTTCTAAAAAGAAGACTTTTCAAGATTTTTCTATATTTATTCTTTTGTTATAATTCAACCCCTCATTGTGGCCTCACCCTACCCCCGAGGATCATGATTTGAGCAAACTGGAATCTACACTACCTGGGGATCAATGCTTCCATACAAGTTACAGCTTTTCTGACCAGTTGGTTTTTGAAAAGAAAGTTTAATAAGATTTTTAACCCCCTTCCCCTTCACCTAATGATGCTTTGTGTCAAGTATAATTCAGGCCCAGTGGTTTTGGAGAAGAAGTAAAAAATATGAGTAGTTTACAGATGGATGGACAGACAGACTGAAGGATGTCAGACAAAAAATGAACAGAAAATCTCACTCGAGCTTTAGCTCAGGTGAGTTTAAAACAGAAAATCCACGCAGTTACACAGTTTCTGCAAAAAAATTTTGAACACAAATGTAAATGTTTCAAACCATGTATTGTTGGGTGGATAGATGAAACCGGCTACTTACTGCAACTGCATTGCCAACATCCACAGAAGCTCCAAGCCACATATCTGTTCGGTTCTGTCGGATTCCGGATACACCTTCAACAAAAAAAAGGAATGAATGATACAAAATTTGAAAAGAGTCGAAATTTGGTGTTAAAGACCCAGATAAACAAGAGGACCATGCACCTTAACATAGTCACCTTCAAATACTGCATGTAAGCCAACTTTTATTCCCAATGACTATTTTTCGCAACCACGCTTTATCCACACTTGTTTTGATATAACATCCATACGACAAAGACTAGTTCGTGGCAAGAAATATTCGCGACGAAGAGGCTCTTGCGAATCTCGCAAATATTTCTCGCACGCGAATAAAAGTTGGTTTACAGTAAATATCGGTAAATAAGACCTTGCAACTTCGAAGAATCATCATTAGGGGATAAGAATTTTGTAAGTATAGATCGAATCAAGAGAAAAAACATTATTTAATGAAGGACTTTATGATAGATTTGATCACGCCCCGGCCGAAATTATCACCTCATAATATTCAAAGAATGATTCCTTATTACTTATATTTATATAATTTTCAGCAGATGTACGATTAAATATTATAATATTAATTATGCAAACCCGCTTGCACCCCCAACCATACGTCATTTGAATTTATTGGGCTGTATAGTGCAAAATCGATTCGTAGTGTTATCACAGACAAAGACACTGGAAAATGTAAATATATTAAGGAAAAAAACCCTCAATTATGTGTCGATATGGGGATTTTTTTTTTATTTCAATAAAAAAAAAATACAATATGACACTTGAAGAATAATTTTACTTGCCTGCAGGTCTAAAAAAAAAAAAAAAAAAAAAGAAGAAGCCAAAAACGAACATACCGGCCAGTCTAGTGACACCAATGTGTTTGCAGTTTAAATCGGTTCCACAGTATGAAACTGTCCCAGTTTCTCTTGAAATATCTGGGTCGTTTGCCTTTGGTGACCCCACCAGCAGCCTGTCAAAATTAAAATGCAAAAAAATGACACATATTTAAAGACAGCCATGAGGAATACCAATGCCAAGGATCATGAAAGATTTTAGAAATAGAGTCATTTTAAACAAGAGCTTGGACTTCGGGTATCAATGTGACGTAGGCCTGTCTACTTCATTGTTAGCCATTCAGTCATTGCTCGTTGAAATCAACAAGATTTGTCCAACTTAAGTGCTATGCCCCTCTATAATCTCTGTATATTTTGCTTGAGACCAGACTCATTTTGATGCAAAAAGTTAAATAGCTCAGTGGTTTTTTTTTCACCAATTTGGGCATTTATTGGGACTGGGGGATGGGGCCCTTTCAATTGGGAAAAATATGCGACAAAACAGGAAAATTGGGAAAATTTGTTTTTAATGATTTTAAGGAAATTTAAGGATTTCTATCATTTATTTGAACACTAATTAAAGCACAATGCTTCTTTTTCTAGAGTTTTTGAAATCTTTATTATTCTGTTCAGTCTTTCTTGAAAATTTTGACAACTTGTACAAAGATTTTTTTTTTTTAATTACAATTGGGAATTTTGGGTCCAAAATTGGGAAAATATTAGGAAATTTCCAATTGGGACTGGCCAAATCAGGTCCCCAAAAACACTGTATTAATTAGCTACACCATACCAAAATTCCAAGTTCTTGTTAAAATGGCTCCAATTCAAAATACTTTTGGATCATAAGTTGTGACTTGAAAAATCTAAATTATTACAACAAAATACAGAAAAGGTACTAAAGTGCATTTCAAATTTTGTATGCAGCAATATGTTATAATAACACGTGAGGCTGTTAACCAATTATGACTTGAGTCTAAGATTACTTAATGATCCTGAGGTCATATCAACTAGAATAATCTTATCCTGTGTATTTAGAGACAGGTTCTCATCCCAGAAAAATGTATCGAATACGTCCATATGATGGACCCCCCCCCCCCCCCCCCCCCCAAAAAAAAAAAAAAAAAGGCATCATTAGGGCCAATGGAACTTAGACAAACTAGGAGCTCACTTTTGATCTCAGCCTAACTTTTCCACTGTTATATATTCCTCTTGTTAAATTGAGACTGCAGAGCTCAAAAGTGAGTTCTCATAACCCTAGGCCCCGCAGTCACTAATATTTTCAAATCATTCAACTTAGTCCTCAACTCAAATTCTTCAAGGAAAAGTGCATAAATTTGAGGTCAGAACTCAGACTTGAAGCAGGCTGAGTATTGCCTGGGATATATATATATATATATATATATATATATATATATATATATATATATATATATATATATATATATATATATATATTTTGGCATTTTTGAAATCGCATGAGTTTATTTTTTAGAAGCCGCATCAGTCAAAGTCTAACCCATCACCAAGGCAAAACTACACATACAGACACAAAATCACATACATAACACAACCATTGCACATGCCAGACACATGGAGGCGCTGATATATCTTCTGTGTGTGTTGAAATACTTATATTGTAATAAGATGGGAGAAACAATGACGGACTAGACCAGGATTCGAACCCGGGCTCCTGAATCTCACTGGCATTCGAACTGGTTTGTACGTCACAATATACAATATAAAGCAGACTAAAGAATTGTTTCATTGTATAAATGCATGACCAAGTATACAATTTATACATGCTGGGTATTATAATTACAATTTAGTACTAGATGTAAGATTTAAACTTGTCATACACTTAATTTGTTAGCTTGTAAGATCTTTATAGAACCATTTTAACAAGAGCTTGGACTTTGGGTTGTTGTGTCAAACGGCAATGTGACGTAAGCCTGTCTATTTCATTGTTGGCCACTCAGCCACGGCTCTTTGAAATCAACAAGACTTGTCTGGCTTTTGAGCAAACACTAGCAATCGGTGTATATTTCGCTTGAAACCAGCGTCATTTTAACTTGTTTTGATGCAAGAAATAGATAGTTACATCCTACTGAAAGTCCAAGGCCTTGTTAATATGGTTCTAGATTCTGCTTGTCAAAAAATCATTTTCATACCAGAATCTTAGTATTTTGTTATTATCACCACTAAATGCCTACCCCCCCCCCCCCCCCCCCCCCCCCCACTCTTTCACTACCAAGTCCACGTCAACAAGTACTGTGCATAAAATTCTATTGGAAGATAAATGTATACAGTGTATATCAATTGAACATGAATTATATACTTGGTATAAAATACAGAATTTTTGCACCCCCTGATATGAACAGAGGCACGCGCCTTTATCAACCCCCCCCCCCCCCCCCCCCCCCCCCCCAAATCATCACCCTTTATCATTTATTATAGACCTTTTCTGAACACATTTGCACTTTTCATTTAGATCAGAATAATTTGGGTTTTATTTTCTTTTTCTGTACCTATCTGCAGTCAAACCCAGAACACCTGTATTTCTATAAGTCAGGTACTCTACCACTAAGCTATATATATACATAATATATATATAGAGCTTTTTTGGTAAAGCTTGTATGAAGAGTATAGGGTATATCCTGAGGCCAATATTCACCATTCATAAAGCGCTAGTTAAAATTTTTATTGTTTTACTTCGAATCAAAGAACGTCGTGGTCATCAAATGATGCTGGTGGATATCTTGTCTAAACACTGTTGAGGGAAAGAAGAGAATGATCAAGCCATGCATGGATCCAGAATTTTTTTTCCAGGGGGTCAAAGGGATAATTGTTTTTTTGTAGGGGGGTTCCTGAGCCCATTTTGAGTAATTTTACTATGGGGAATTTTAAAAATAAATTCCCCCTCCAGATCAATGCATGTGAGCATATATTTAAACTGCCTGGATGGGTATCAAACCCTAAACATCTGCAACTTTTTTCAGGAACTTCACCACTGAGCTATCCACAGTCCCTATTTTGTCCCAACGTATACTGGTACATGTATATATATTTCAGAGACAGCTTTCCTACTATATAATATATCAGATCTAAACAACAACGGTGATTCTGTACTGCCAATATCCTGAGTGAATTATCAGTCTAATATCATCCGATAAAATATGTATAATTGACTACTAACCAGACTTTATCGTCCTTGGTAGCGAAATCCAGTGAGTATCCATGCATGGAATTGTCGGCCCCACTCGAAAATTCAACTCCTTTAAGTCCAATGTTAAATCCAAACACAGTAGGAATTAATAGAAACAGTAGACATATTTTCTCTCTCTCCATCACGCCTTTATTTTTCAAGGAGATTACACAGCGGTTTTATGACTCACAATACGAAGTGAAGAGATGCCTGAATTGAAACCGAAAGTAGATTTTTCCGGTAGTGTGGCTTTTTTTTAATCTGATAATAAAAATCGATTGATATAATAAGATAATAACAAAACATATCATACACACAGATCAATAAAATTTATGAGCACTACGACTTTACTAAATACCTGATAAACGAGTAAAATAGCTGCACGAAGCGTTTCCACTTAATCCATCGAACCTATGTGATTTTTTTTTAAATTACGCCTCGTACAAAAACCGCGAATCACTGTTGGACCCCTTTCTGATGTCATAGTATGTTACTCATTTTCAAGGTAGGGTCTACTAACTTAAACACAAATACAAACACCCACCTACCTTTATTGTATCTCACTCATTCTCAGGTACGTATACGTATACACCTGTATATTTACTGGCTTGGGATTCACTCGCTTTTATTTTTAGCTTTTCTAATCTACGACCGAAACTTACCTGGGGAATCGTAATTATCCTACAGTCTTTGCGCACACCTGCATTTTAAAATGTTCCAGTTCGCGTCGGTAGTAAAGAAAATGCGAGTGCATCAAGATATATCACAGATGAACCACAAATGAAAAAAAATTAGATCGTGGAATTTCTGGCATTTTGCTGTACATCTGGGCCAAAGCGATGTGATATCATATATGCTCTATAAACAATCCCCTCTTGTACACGTGATGCACAGACCATAAAGTGAACTTACCGCTAGAAAGATTAGCAAACAAATCTCCCGGCCGCCCCAAATTTTTCAAACCGTTTTAAAATGTCTCCGCTTCCTTTGTTTTTAAAAAGCCTTGACCGTGTTATGTGCGACGGTTAGAGTTATTTTTAGGGTGCGGAATTCCTTATAACTGCATGCATGGGTGTTTTACTCTGATAATACCTATATAGATAAGTATGTATACATGATATAAGCTGGTGTACAATATGTTGGTTTCATATGTTTTGTAAGTATACATGTGAGGTTATAAACCGTTACTGTAGATCAATACAATATTTAAATACGCGTGTATAACAGTAGGCTATTTAATCATGCATGGTGATATATTTTGCAAAGTGTCGCATGTTAATTATAAAACTATTGTACAAAAACTCTTCATTCACAAATGCATGTATACCTATTTACCTAGTATGCTTCATTTAATATCCATGCATCTTGAAAACCAACTTGCAAAAAGACGTGCGACTTCAAGGTGGGTGGGGGGGGGGGGGGGGGTCATATCCAAAATATTGCCCCTCCCCTTTTAACATTCATAAAATGGTACTTTTCTTCTTCTGTCTGCTAAAGGTACCGGTCCGTGAAGAGAGGATCTCCGGGTGTTATCTCTCAGTTCGTGCACACATGCATGCACGTGCATGATGTTTATATACTACATACGTAACTGATATAATAGCCATCACCCTGTCAAACTTACAGGATGCAGCGTGCGATGTTATATCCTAGCGTCTTATACTGCAGAACCATTCACATAAACAAACCTGTCTGCTCCTTTAAATCTGAAGAAACAATACAAGATCGCCCAAGCGCGTGTCCAGTCATTTTTGCTGAGGAGAGGGGGATTCCGATGCCTATTTTTTGGTCACTTTACATTGTGGCTGAATTTGATAAATTCTAACTTGGGGGTGGGGGTGTGGGTGGTGGTGTCCTTACCCTATACTCCCTTTAGATCAATATCGTCGTTCATCCACTTTTTCTTTCGCCTTTTTTTCTGTTTCCATTTTACTATTGCTTTAAATATTGACACTTGTATTATTATGTTGTGTATAATTATAGATCCTTGACATTACTATTTAAGTATACAATTTAAAATGGATTGAGTGAATAAACGAATTGAATATTAATTGAACGTTCAGGAAACTTCACATATTAACTCTATTGCTGTAGAACTCGAACCCTGGAAAATACATATAGCTACACGTATACATTTTACTTGCAGAAATATTTTTTTTAACACCATGCATTTCTTTTACTGTGGAGAATACGACATTGTGATAACTGAGCTATTTTAAGACTTCAGGTATCAAGGAACAACCATGTTTTGCAATATTAGACGTATCAACAAAACTATAACATCTATAGGCGGCAATAAAAATAAATTTTTTAAAGATTTCGTGAACATATCTACACGTTTTAGATATAAATTCTATTTCAAAAAGGGAGATTAAAAATTGCTCATCTTGAAGGTAGCCTTAGTATAAATATTCAGTCAAACCCGTGTAAATGTACCTTATAACCCCCATTGTGATTTTTTTCTATCTTGAAATCAGATTTTTCTCTTACATTTCAAACAGAAGGGGTCGTTATAAACACACCTGTATATTTATGACCGACCTGACCTGAAGACCATAAAGTGAGAACATAATATACTTTAAGACTACAACAGTTCTATTTTTTGCTTTACTTCAGATAACAATTCGACCTTTGTATGGTAGTGTGAGATAGAGTTAAGTATAATTTGATAAATTTTAAACATTTAATGTTACTAGACCTTCAGCCAAACTTTCATCGAATTATTTTGTTAAAATTCAAACTGAAGTTTATTCTCAGTTTATGGTTTTAAAGCCTGATGAGTGAGTGTGGGTGCGATATTAAGTGATATCTTTTTTTTTATATATATATTTCATGAATAACTTATCGCTCGGACCGCTTCAACAAATTCATGCTCACGCCCGATTAACTACAAAATGGCAGGTGCCCGCCACACTTGTTAATAAAAACAATTATCTCTCTCTCTCTCTCTCTCTCTCTCTCTCTCTCTCTCTCTCTCTCTCTCTCTCTCTCTCTCTCTCTGTGACATGATTGTAGATCACCTTAAAGCATCTTATATATACCTATTTATAACTGTCTGTCTTCCTGTGCTTCAAAATATATAAAATTATTCTGCTGTTTTAATTCAAGCAGAGAGAGAGAGAGAGAGAGAGAGAGAGAGAGAGAGAGAGAGAGAGAGAGAGAGAGAGAGAGAGATTTCTCTTGATTACCCGTGTATATCATTTTTTTGAATACGAATGTTGAATACGAAAACATATAAATAACAGTTATACCCACGGGGGAATGAATAGTTTTGTTATCTATCAATGAGCCAGAATATACGAAAACACATAAAATTAGCTTACGGAATTGATTGTTGAAGTGGCGGAGCTGAATAAACATCCCTGAGGACAGAATGCAATATACCAGATAATGCTGAAATATTTACAAGCTAAGTGTGCATAAAAAGGCGAAGGGGTCATGTATAATATTGTACCATCATTTAAAGAAGAGCAAAACTTTACCGTGTATGTCTAAATTGTATAAAGACAAATGCAACACTCATCTTTAAAAGTTAAATATTTGAAATGAACGAAACACTCCGGATGACACTTGGTCAATGATCATGAATTTTAATAAGGATAATATGCAGTCACCCTATATCTAAAATTGGATAATTAAGGAACACTTTCAAAGTTTATATAGGTCGTCTTGACCAAATGTTTAAATATTGTTTTAAAAATAACTCTCAGGTATTGTCACAAAAAAAAATACTAAAGGTGGTGTGGGAGGGGGAGGGGGTGATATTTTTGTCCGATACTAATAGTCTGTTCATGCATTTTTCTCAGCTGAGAGTAGGAATGATTGTTTATCGTGATCATCTTCGCCACGCTTATACATGTATATACCTGTCATAGATTGGTACATGTATATTTTTCTTAATTTTAACCCCCCCCCCCCCAAAAAAAAAAAAAATTCTTTAATATTTGTGACTACTAACAAGTAAACTATACATAGAGACCACATTCCCTATCTCAGCCTTTTGGCTTAGTAATGTACATGTACGTTTGACGATGACATTTTCTTCTTTATCTTACAATCAATATATATAAAGAACATTTTTCATATATAATTATTATTTACATGTACATTGTACATGTAAAAAAAACATAGAGTTATACTAATTGGCCTTATACTATTGAATCTATATGTGTCACGTTATATACCAACTACTGCATGATACGGAAAAAATTTCTCATTTAAAAAAACAAAATTATTGTTTGAAAATAGAAAATAAAATGTGTAGACAATATAATTTACTTCCTTTATTAGAACACAAGTTATGATTCTAACAGCTCAAAATTACGTCCGTGTTGAGTAAAAGTACGCCGATGCAAACTATTCAAAGGTCGAGCAATGCATGTTGTATTTCTTCTTGGGCTTTATCAATGAATCAGAATACTTTGTACACAAGTGAAATTAAAGTCAGTACAAAAGTCGTTCACCGCTCGTCAGAGAAGCTTTAATAGTTTTCCCGGGCTCTAAAGTGCTTAAGATTTCTGCATTTAAAAAATTCAATTTCATTCAATTTCAATTTCATGCTTCTCTGCGTCCAAAATTTCAATTTTGTAAAGAAATTTAACATTTTCTGGGTCACTAAATAAATTAAAACTCCACACAGTCACGTGTTTAACCCCGAATTTAGTTTAATGTAGTAATTGCCATAGGTTAGATCACAAGCACATGACGTTATATATTTTTCTCATAATCATAAATATATACCCTCTACTAAATGTATTATTAGGGAGAGGGTATATATCTAATATACAACGCCAGGTGCCTGTGGGTTAGATCTATTTCAGGAATATGCTGTTGCAAGAATTCAAGCAGAATAATAAAATTAATTTGAATTCAGTAGCGCTCGAGTCATAATATTGTACTTTCACCCCCTTCTTCCATTTAACCGACCAACTTTATCACAAACACTTGACCTTAAAAAGTTAAACATTTCTTATTACGGCAAAGGAAGTTAGTTTTCTAGAAAATCATCTTCTAGTAAAACAACAAGTTTTTAATATGAAGTGTTTGTGCTAAGAACATAATTTTTATATGAGCATACATGTAATCAAGTTTATATAAACATGTATATGGCAATCGAATTCAGGCACGTGACAGCATTTTGAAAGTTGGTGGGTTGGGGGGGGGGGGGGGGTCCGAAATCTGCGGGAAAAGCATAAAAAATATATAATAAGCCAAAGGACTTAAATTTTTTTATAAATAAAGTCAATAGATTTCCACTCCATTCCGTGAGTTTTTGATCTATGCGTTACTCTGTGATTAATCGATCACATTGACTTCACCCTTGATTTCACCCTACACTGTACTTACATGGTCATAGTATATAGAACTGAATGCACTTAATTAACACGGACGCAAGCCAAGTAAACGTTCCGTTACCGCGCTTGAAACAGAACTGAATAAAATACAGTTCGGTTTCAGCCTGAACAGCTGACTGGAGTTGTACACGCTGTGTGTGGTGAGGCTGTTTTCCTTCTCACGCCGGTCAGGACATTGGAACGTTTCTTCAGATATATCCGGAATGTCGGCTTAATATAAGTGTGTACTCTTGGTAAGTATGCACTGTACTAAGTATGTATAAATCTAGAGTACTTCCTTACTTCAAGGACTGTTCAGATGCACGACCGGGCCGACGTTTTACGAACATGCAACTTTCATCAGATCCGTATATATGACGAGCATGTTTCTCATCAAAAGTTCTATTTTTTTAAAGATAAGATATCAAGATCTTTATGACAACATAATTCAAAAGTGATCATGGGGTTTTGTAAACAGCATGCTCGGGTTTAGAGAGTGGATCGGAAGGACTGTACTCCTTCTCCCGTGGAAAATTCGAACCTATTAAGATCACAAAGTTAAACTACCGAAAAAAGGTCTCCAACACCCTCCCTCCTTCCCGTCTGCCGGCCAACAAGCAAACAAACTCATGTCCCAGCGTCAGCAGTTTTAGACTTCAGTCAAATCAGAAAATTTAATTGAACATTAAATGCACATTAATTCTGATTTGATTTAAAAGTCTAAATATTTCTTTCCTATCACGTGGTCAATTATTTATTCTCAAGCATCAGTAAATGGTATTTTACATTTCAGAGTGTACTTTGTCTGTGATAACACTACGAAATCGATTTTGTATAACGTATAGTCCGATACATTTTTTCAATGACTATTATATTTAGTAATTAAATCGTTCAATTGCTAAAAAATATATAAATATAAGTAATTCTTTGAATATGATGAGGGGGTCAAATATAGTCGGGCGTGATTAAATCTACATGTATCATAAAGCCTTTCGGGCTTTATTGGATTTGATCACTCCCGCCCGTATCGTTTATCTTTATTTATTTTGGGTTATTAGTTTAGTTAGGGATGGAAATTTTAATCGGCAGTGGGTACGTATAGTTGGTCTATGGTAAAAATGAATAAGTTCAAGAAAAATGATACAGAATCTTCCATGCAGAGTTGTCGATCTTTGATTTATTAGGAAAAAATAAAAAAAAACAAAGCAACACGATTAGAGTCTCTTTGGATTATCATATTTTTCTTTTTACTAGATTCAAGACACTATATCAAACGCCCATGATAAACATTCACAGTCATACATACATACAAATGGAATTTAAAAATAAGTCTAAGCGAGGCTGTGTGACCATGCATAATTTCTCTCCTGTTTTTGTTTTGTTCTGTACGATTTTAATAACTCGGCATCATAGTTGTCTTTCCTCTGTATGTTTTGAGTAGTCTACAGACTTCATAGTCCCGCCACCACGCGGTAACAAACCTCGTACTCGTCCTGCAATGCAAAACAAAGCGGTCCAAGTGAAATTAATTAAGGTGGTATGGGACACCTCCATATTGTGACGTACTTCGTATCGAAATAAACAATAAAATCAAGTTTGATTTTATTATTCTTTTCGAATCCCGTTGGGGCTTTTATATATTTTTTTTTTTACTTTTTTTCCTGAAAAATTTAAAACATATTTTTTGGCCAAATATTGTAGAATTTGAAAATTCTAAATCGGTGAAAGTATTTTGATTATAATGTAGTTTTATCCACATTAATATGACAGGTGTCCCATACCACCTTAACTTCTGGTATATCATGCCAGAAGGAAGCCTTATGTCATTTCTGTCGGATCGTAGACTGAGATAAGGAATTTTATTTCCCTTTAATTTCTATCAATGACAATTATATAATGATTCTATTTTCTCTTTTTTTTTGACAAGTACAAAAACATCGATTGGGTCTGATTAAGCATCAACTGAAACTTTGAAGTTACTGCATATTATGTTTGAAAGTTAGATTAGATGTAAGATAAATTAGATAGACAGAGAGACGGAAATTTTGACGCCATCGAAAATTTCCGTCCGCCTCATAACGATTTCTTCCTGTTCAATATAACTGATAATACTTTGAAATACCCAAATGTCTTCTAAGAAAAACAGTAATTTGACAAATGACAGATAAGAAGGAAGAACCCCGACCAATTTAAGGAAGAACAGTCATGTTTTATTAATCATTCCTTCTATTTTTAATTTTTGATATTATTCTCTGAATATCACATTTTTTGAAAAAATCGATTTGGCACGTAATTTTCATCGTGTATACTTATGCATTCCACACATGCTTCAACTATAGTACTTGTATTTATCAGTACATATCGAACATTCCCATCTCATGTTGCCATGTGTTAATTATTGAGCTAATGAGAAATAGAACAAAAATAATTTGCAGTGAACAAAATCTCTGGGAATTTATACAATCTAATTTATCGAGAAAAATTAACTCTGAACTTTTTTTTAATTTGTTTTAGGCCTAGATTTGCTTGTTTTAATATTTGTATAGGCACATAATAAATACGACGTGTTATTTCGCAGAACTACATTTACCTCTAATAATAAATCACAAAACTTGACACTCTATCTCATATGTTTCCTAAACCCCAATGCCTAAACATTTGCCGTTATTGCAGCTTTTGAGACATTAGATCTTCGCAGATTTGTAACTCTATGGGAAAATCCGGATTGACAAGCTAAGACTGCATGTGAAAAACTGTAGTTTTACGTCAGTGCCAACCCGCATTGATCTGAAGCTAAGACATTCAACTGTTTCTATTATAAACATACCATTGTTGTGATCATTTCCGGTCGCCTGATGTGAATATCGTGCACCACACTGAACAAGCTTACCGCTCCGTCCACCACCAGCTGTTCTGTGGCGTTATAAGCGGCGATAAAGACACCGCAGCCCGCCGCACCATCACTGTAAAACATTATAAGTCATGACCAGGCATGATTGAACATATGATTTTTAATGTAGGCTATCTGGCCTTGCTGTAAGCAACTCTTTGAAAAAATGACTCGACTAAGTCCTTTTTAAAAAGACGAGGCCACAGAGTTGAGGTAAAACCACAGATTTCGGACTGACTAAATGTTGACGGCGGGGTCTGTTTTTACATCTTGTTCTATATCAATGAACGATCTCGAAAAAACAATAAAATAATAATATTATTCATGTCCAGCCGGACTAATGCCTGATAATTTTAACTAGTCCGCTGGCAATTTTATTTGCCCGTCAAAAATAAATTAATATGCATTACCGTATTTGCCTTATATAATACATACTTTTTAAATATAATTTGTAAGAAAGGGGTGCGTAATACATACAATACTGTTTTACTTACAGGTGTTGCACTGGTTCAGTTGTATTGTGCTATGTCATACATAAAAATGAGCTGCGTATTCACTATCTCCGTGTACATGGTGTAAACTTTTTATTAGTCCGACCGGACTGTTTGTTAGTCCGCATGAAAATCTATTAGTCTGTGACTAACGGACTAAGGTTAGTGTCGAACCCTGAACAGGTGTGGAATCTTATTACTCTAATATGCAATATATCAAGTTTATATCATATTATATAAGTCTTAACTTTGTGACTTACAAAGACATGACAGTGATTGGTCCGTTTCCCTCTAGTGCCTGGATGTCACGAGCCTCCTTAACGACGGTCGCCACAATACCTGTATCTCCAGGGATGATATTCTTGGCTGACCAGGACATTATTTCCAACACGTGCACCCGATGCGATTCGTGGTTCTGAAAATGTGTAATGATTTTGTAAAATGTATAAGTTTTATGTTTTTATAAAAATATATTTTAAAAAAAATGCTGTTAAATAGAAAGTTGTGATCTTATTTTCTAATTCAAACGTGGAAAATGCGCAGACAGAATATTTTATTACATCATCATGGGCAAAAACATTTACATTTGTAAATTAATTCTAAAAATCTGATTGCAGATTATTCTTAACACATTGCAGTTAAAATTCTGTTTCACATTAAATGACAGATTACTCTATAAGTTAAATTGCAAAAATACCTTGGAATTGCTGAATGCAATGTACGAAGGCCCTTGAGTCTATGTTTATCAAATATGTACCTAGTTCAAGGTAGAATTTTGTTGTTGTTATTGTTGCTATTTTTAAAAGTATTTCATCAATCATGATTCCGACACTTACTTGTGTATTTTCTATCAGCAGCACCGCCTGTTGGATTTCAGCTGTCACATTGCTGGAAGAGATCCGCTGGATTTTAAAGGGCGACAACTCAGACGACACTTCTGGATACCACAATGGAGTCTGAATGTTGACAAAAGCATCGACTTTTATGTATAGAACTTCAAAATAAAAAAGATTAGTCCTTGGTATTGTTATTGATTCGGATGTTTTATAAAATATGAAAAAAAAAATACTTTAATTGTAACTATATATAAAAATAAAGTCGGGGGAGGGGGGGGGGGGGCTTTTCATTTCTACAATTATATATTTTAGTGATTTTCACATGGAAATTTTAAATAAGTTGGATGTACAATGTATTATAAAAAAAAATTATATAAATTAAAACTTGAATTTGCAATTTTAATACGGACCGTTTCACAAATTATTCGTATTTCAATGCGTAATTAAAAGACATTTGGAGGCAAAAAATGATCAGTGCCAATCAATAAAACGTTTCAAAATATCATGTGCGCATCATGAGAGCGCATTTGAAATAATTCGCACGAAAAATTCTCATAGATTTTACGACGGGGTTTTCATATTATGTAAAATGGAAACGGCGAAATATCAATGGTCCACATTTATCAGTGGAATATCAATGTGGTCCACTTTTATCTTTGAAATGACAGTCAATGGTATGACAATTTTTCGGAACAGGTGTTGGGATTCTTTACTACAGTTTATTTATATACCTAAACATTGTAAAATCGCAACTCCTCTCGGGTCTTTCCGACTTGCTGAAAAACGATATCTAATGTTTTACGTATAGGCGGCTATCCAACCAAACTTTTTATGAAACTTGATTTAAATAAACGGTAATATTTTAATACACCCAAATTGCAGAGGAGACATTAATGGATGTCTCGACAATTATAATTGAATTGAGTGAGAAGTGACTCGATTTTTCGTACGAAATTTTCACATTCGATGATGTTAAATTCGAGGTGTTTTTTTCCGAGCTCTGTCGGAAAACTCCGAGAAGTAGCGATCGATGAATCTTACCGAGTGAAGGTCAATAAGAGGGTGTATGGTGACCACCACGGGTGACCTCTGTTCCATCAGCAGACGTACCAGACTCCCCGCCGTGCCGTCCCCGGGGTACTGGGCCGCAATTAGTCCTCTGTATTCAGTTATAGTCTGCAGAAAAGTCAAATAAGGCCAAAATAAAATTATTGTTTGTTTGGAATTGCCTCCCGCCTCATTGAAATACCCCCCGCTCACAGGGACCTTACCTTATAATTTTTTCTCATAATAAAAATGAATATGAGAAAAATATTTAATGTATAACGTCAGGTGCCTGAGCCCCCGCTGCTAAAATTTTATCAGCAAAAACTAATTATAACAAAATTCTACAGAGATTTTTATTTTTCATCAATTTTTAAGTAGTTAAATTTCAATTTTGAACAATAAAACCTTCCCTCCCTCCCCCTGGGTCTATAGATACCCCTCAGGCGGCAATTCCAAACAATTTTTTTTAAAGCTGGCGTAATAATTATAGATCTACGGTAAATCCCATTTATAGCAAAGAGGCATTGAGAATAATGGAAAGTAGTTCGCGTCTGATCTTAAACAATATCTTATTACACGACTGTATAAACCTATATAGGGTAGGGCAACAGAACTAACATTCTGCCTATCTAAACCTTTTGCCTCAAAGAAACAAGATTACACGAATTACAATTTTAAAGAGAAGTTACAAGAAAATAGAAGAACGCAATATGAAATGCACATAATTTTAAATAATAATACCTGTTTTAATAATACAGTCATGTACGTGATAAAAATAAAACAATGCATGTTATACAAAAATAAGCACAACAAATATATGTAACAACACTAACAGTCCATAACGAAACCATGAACAAAATAACTAAGCGAAAACAACAGCTCCTACCGCAAAAATTACGGCATTATAATAATCACAATGGTTGTCTGAGGAAAGTACCACCCGAAATTCATCAACTAAATGGGAAGATATATATATATGTACAGATAATAATACCTCAAAAATAGTCTATATTATCTTTTTGCGTATATAATATTTATTTTAATTGCCACGACTTTTTTTTGGCAAAATAATCAGAAATAAATACCTTTGCAGCAACTGAGGAAGCGACAAAACAAATACATTACAAATAGATCATTTACAAATAAAACATACATTAAAGCACTCGTTCACGGCGAAAACATTCGTGAAATTCTCGCGAATCTAGCAAAATAAAGCAGACGATAAACTGAGGACGACTATGCTTTTGGTTTCATCAAATTCATAGAATTATTTCATAAACAGTGAATGTAAACTGAACATGTTGAAAATGTCACATCTAATTATTTTACACGTTCGCTTACACGTACAGTTTATTAAACGTAATCAAAATGTTGGTACGTACGTGTAGGTGTAAACATACTTGTAGCTCCACACATACCCGTAGAGGTACACATTCAAATGCTTAACTTCTCTATTCAAGCTAAAATAGGTTTATTTTGAGGTCAGTTTTACCTGGCAAGACACTGGGGAGAAGGTTAAGGCCAAGATTGGCTTGACCTGTGCATTTGATGCTATCCTCATAGATTGGCTTCACAGACATCAATTCCTAAAATTTCATAAAAATTTTAATGCATGCAGAACTTGAAAATCGCTTCCGTTTCAATGCTTTACTGATCTGAAGAAGATATAATAACTCATGGAACACAGTCGAGAGGAACCAGACAATATAATTTCGGAATAGTATGTTCTGAAATTGGGCAGAGGTACATGTACTATTTACCAATAGGTTCGATATTAGTTAAATAAAAAAAAGATAGCCTTCTTGAGAAATAATTGAACATATAGAAATACAAACCAAATTTTGCAAGTATGATTAAATTAGCATTGAAAAAAAATATATTGCATCTAAACCCCCAAAAAGATGTTACAGAGAATTCCTTCCAAATACTATTTTGTCTGATGGGTTTCGCCATTTCCTCTTCAAAGGTCTGTCCTAGGTTTTCTTTCCTGATAAGGTTTGCATGCTGATGGAAAGATTCCCTGAGTGTATGGTAGAGCAAGACATACTGCTCCTTTACAAAGAAAAATAACAGAAAATTGAGTTTTTATTAAGTGTGGTAAATATACCCCTTCAATGCAAGGAGGGAAAAACCCAATATCATTATCGAATCTCGGAATTATTCATGATCAATACAAGCTTATAAGTACAGGTTTACAGAAACAATGTAGGAATCATTTTCGAACTGCAAGACGTTTCCACTTACCACATTCTCCACTATATTCATCCGCTGTTCACACATCTCCGTGAGACACTTTGCCACGTTGACTTTACCGTTCCTCCGCCCCGCTCTGTGAAGTTTGTCCAAGGCAATATAGGTCCCCGTTCTCCCCCCTCCATCACTGAAAATACATCAGAAATTTTCCCATGGTATTTTATTGTAATGTATTGTTTATTTGCCAAAATTCATATGAATTATAAGAACTGGTATATACATGTAACATATGTACATAATTATAAACATATTACACTGCACTCTATCTAAGCAAACAATCCACATTCACGTGCATTATCAATTAAATGGGGTTGGTTCGATGAATACCCCTGTTGGATATGGTTCGGTGGCTATGAGAGACTATATATTATAATAACAATTAAAGGTTTCCATAAGCAATGTGTAGTAAGCCGCAATATTCTTTAAGAAGGCTCGATTGTCGTGGTCATTTTTAGTCTCTATTGATCTCCTTTAAAGGAAGAGCTCTATATAAAAATATAGGAAAATATCCTAATTTAAAAGATAAAATATAAGGATTTTTTCTTTACTAAATTATAGTCTATAGCTTAACAAATAATGTCTTAAAATTTTAGGAAGATCTGATGGTTAATTTGTTGACCATCCAGCCTCCTTAAATTACATTTGTACGTATAACAACGAAAAATTGAACATGTAATCAAAGAGTTACTGGTACAAGGTAAACAGAGACCAAACAAGGTAACCAACGACCAAACAAGGTAACCAACGAATGTCCTAACTTTACGATTGTAGAGAATTGTGATTTTGTATTATCTAGTAAAATCCTAGGAACTCGAGTTGTACAATGTAGCATCTCAACCAAGACAACCCGTGCAGCGTGATAAGACAACAATATAAATGTAAGCGTGTTCGAAAACCCACTGCAAATCTCGCATGCGCAAACTTACAGTTTACCAACTCGCTGAATCCAATTTTATTAATTATTAATAATGATACACGCATGCCACATTTCGATTGCATGGCTCCTTAATACTCTAGTGATGAAAATCTCGCAATTCGTATTAAATCTTACGCGTGCACAAATAAACAACTGAAGTGTCTTTTTTTCATATTTTAATCTTCGTTTCATGCCTCCGAAAACTTCGCTTTCTCATTGGTAGGTTAAGAACAACAATAAATATATATGGAAACAAGAAAACAAGAACAACAATAAATATACTTGTATATGAAAGCAAGAAAAAAGTTAATTGAGTTGGGCCAAGGTCAGTTAGCGAATGCGAGACTGGTCGTAGGTTTCATACTTGTAAGTAAGAAAGTCAGAGACCTGCAATGTACTAGCAGTGTAGACTTTGGCTGAGCATCGTGGGCACGTCTTACTGTCCGGTAAAACTGGACCAACTCAGAGGGGTAGGGGATAGCACGGTTCGTCCATTTTGTGAACTGAAAATGGCACATCAGTCGGCACTCCTTTGTCTGAAGAAGATATCAAGAATGACCCGACTGTTAAAATCTTTAAAAAGAAAGTTCAATTTTTTTTATAATCTTAGGCGCTTCATAAGAAGTTACTCGAGCAATTATTATCATCATCAACTCAATTTCAAAAATGGAGTCACAAAATTAAATCTTTCTTGAAAAACTTTCATAGATACAAGTAGTAAAATCGGTAGATACAATTGTACATTGAAGCAATTACTTCTCTGTCTTCAATCTTTATATTTCTCGTCGTGTAAAACGCATACGCCTTCTCGTGTAGTACATTAACTGAGAGAGAATCAGTCAACAACGCTTTGCCTTTAGGGTACCAGTATTGGTAACACTTTTCCTGAAACATATTTTAAAGCGATGATTCGTTCTATACCGAATGATACAATATCAAATGAAACATACCAGATATATTAATGACTGTACGATAGGTTGTTTTCAACATTCACTTTTACATACTAGTGACCTTATTGCAATACAATAAGACGATAAACCTTTTTTTTTTTTTTACTTTTTTTATTGACATCCTATAACATGTTAAAATACACGTCATTATTATAAGAAATAAATGTTTTAATTCACTTGATTTACATTTTCAAATGTTTTTGTCTAAGATAATAGATTTTGTAATGTATAGTCCAATACATTTTATCAATGATTATAATTTTAGTGTTTAATCGTACAATTGCTGAAAATCATGTAAATATAAGTAATAAGGAATCATTCTTTGAATATTACGAGGTAATCAAATACGGTCGGGGTGGGGGGTGGGGGGGGGATAAAATCTATCATATAGAACTTCGGGCTTTATTGATTTGATCACTCCCGACCGTATTTTACTATTTTATTATCTCATTATACTCAAAGAGTACTTCCTTATTCCTTCAATCATATCGTTTTTGAAATCTAAATTTACTATTTCAACAGGTCAAATAGCAAGAGTCACTGCAGTGAATGCAGTGTCATGTTGTAAATTTTTAATATACTGCCACCCGGTAACTTCAAAATTTACAACATGACAGTAGGAAAAACCAGTCTCCTATCAGAGGGCGTATTCCAAAGATTTCCTTAGCACGCTCCTAGTAAGATAGCTACCCACAATGCTACTGTGCCGGGCATTACATGTATGGGTAGGCCGGAACCAGACTACTAATAAGAGACAATCGCAACTTCTCGGGCCTTTCCGGTTGCAGGCTGTTGTTTTTCCGAGCATGCCGGAAAGGCCCGAGAAGTTGCGATTAAATAAGAAATTGATGATCGACAATTCAATCGCAATTTCTCGGGCATTTCTGACATGCGGAAAAACTTTCCGAGCTCTGCCGGAAAATCCCGAGATGTTGCGATTGTCGACGACTACAAGTCAGTAGCACTTACCGTATCGTCTTCCATGAGGTTTGTCAGCATGACTACAACAGAGACCCGCTCCTGCCAAATCATTGTCCAGTGATCCGCCACTGTAGGTTCCAAAGGCCCTAAGAGTTTTATTTATATTAATACATCATTATATTTCTTGTATTCTTGGTCCATCGAATGCAGTTTTTTAAAAAAAATATTTCTTTTTATTTCTTGCAAGTCAAATCTTGTCTGGGGTGATATATATGAATATAAATTTTTAAAGAAAAATTAAATCAATTTAAAAAAAAAAAAAACCACCATGAGGTGGTTATGGTATGAAAACGTTTCACATTACCTTGGGACGCAATGCAACGAAAATCTTCATCCATCTTTAGAAACAAAAGTCAAAGAAAGATAATTCAGCTCAAAACTCCTACTCGAGTGCCAAAATATTGATAAAAAGTTATCAAAGCATGGATAAGAAGGAAACTCTTTACCGATAAGAATAGGTAAACATAAAAAAGAAATACAATGAAGGAAAAAGAAAAAAAAATCATAAATGTGCTCTAATCGTACATTCTTTATCATATTTCTTCTCATTATTCATTTAAATCATAATAATAAATTAATATGGGGTAAAATAAATTGGGTTTTTTTTTGCAAAAAAAAAATAAAAAAACAGCAAGAAAATCGATATACAGCAGAATTAATTGTTTATAGAAACTACTTCCAAGACATATCAAACTAGAATTTACAAACTTTTGACAATGCGTTTTAATGAATAATGTATACAGGGAAATATTCGCTCCCGTTTTATTTTTTCCACTTTCGACCGCGTTGTCTGGGAGTGAATTTAAGAATGGGCGAATTCCAATGCCTCAAATTATCTATCTTAAAACACAACTTTGTCTGGGCGAATTCAAAACGGGGTGAAACCGTTTGCACGTGAAAAAGGGCGAAAATAACACGGGGCGAAATTAATCCTGTATATAACAGTATATCATTAATTCATTTTCACTTTTTTATCGATATTTTTACATCTACTAATAGAGACATATGTCATTTTATTTATCAATACAATTTAAACGATAATGTATTCCAACTGTAATAGCTGCAGGTCTGTAGCTCCCATGCAGTCTTAAAAAAAATCAGAGCTACAGTTCCGTACGTGTTGAAAAGTTGCAATTTACGGCGCACAAAAACTTAAATCTAGTTTAGGACTGATTAATCTTATTTCCACACAAATTCTGTGGAAATAATTAATACGATTAATTTCTTCAGACAATTTACTACTGATAGTGTTTACTCGCCTCAGACTTTCTCTTAGACACGCTAACCGACCTCGGAAAATGAAGTACTGTGGAATCATTTAATTTCATGGGGGCCAATTTTCGTGGATTGTTGGTTTTTTGCTTATTCGTGGGGATATAATTTCGAGGATGCGTCGGTTTTCAGTCGCAGTAAGAAAACAAAATCTCTTTTATAATTTTCTTCGTCGAGGATGTAAATTCGTTGGTGAGGACTACCCTTGAATACCAAGAAAATCGAGCAACCACGAATTCTAATGATTCCACAGTATGTTAAATTCACGTGCAGATCGCGAGCCGCCATTTTGACATGTAAACAAACTTTTACTTTACGCGGCCGGTGATGGTGTTTAAAAGAATATCAGAGGCAAATGATGTTACGATATCTGTAGTAAAATGTCCGAGGATTTTTTTTTTGGAATCGATTTGTACAAAATCAGCCCAAAACTAGCGCGCGTTTTATTGCCCCGAAAACTTGTACGTACGATAGGTCGTCCATCCGGTTTTTTTCAGACCAGGAGCTACATAGCTGAAGCTATAATTGTAATATACCTGCATGCAATAAATGCTATTATTTGTACCTCTATATAACTGGCATTAATATAATCGGACGCTGTTCTCTCCAGTTTTACCCTAGAATGGTCGTCTGAAAGAATTTGAATATAATATTTAAATCAAATATTGATGTTAACAACCTTGGATTTAAAACAACAATAATAATTGTTTCACACTATGACGTGCTTGCTGATTTTATTGAGACTCTCTAAACCTCCTAGAGAAAAGAGCTCTGGGTAGATAATTAATTAAGAGAGCTGGATGGTCGTGGCCTTTTTTAGGCTATATTCACCTCCTTTACATGAAGAGATCTGTATAAATATATAGGCAAATGTTCAAATTTTAGAGCTAAATTTTTGGGATTTTTTCTTTACGAAATAATAGTTCATGGCCAAATATATTATACTTAGAAGTTTAAGGCAGATCTGATGTTTAATTTGTTGACCATCCAGCCTCCTTAAAAGAGATTGAATTTTGAAGCTAGAACTAGTGCATTTACTCTTTACCAAATAATAGTTTATGGCCAAAAATATTTGTTTAAAATATGCTACAATATATATATATATATATATATATATATATATATATATATATATATAGAGGATATCTATATTGTGTGATTTTATATTTGCTTTATCCAACGAGTTGAAATGGTGTATATATTCGCGAGGCTTGCCGAGCGAATATAACCATTTCAACGAGTTGGATAAAGCAAATATAAAATCACACAATTATAGATGTTCTATTTATCTCATACAATTTGATTTATATCATGAAGCTTTTGAGACAGCCCCTAATATGACCCGAATTGATTTTTTTCAAAGATTAAACGATGATGCAACGTTGTGTTATGCGGTTATTGTGACCTTGCGCAATACAATTTAGTACGTCATTTCGAAGATAAATATAACTGTTTTAATGTAAAGTTTCACTGAAATAAACCTTGAAATAATTGTTTATCTGTAAAAAATTTTTCTTAGAGCTTAATCACTTAATTAAATGGAAATACTGATCAGAAGACTTGAATAATCAACTTTGTTGACATACACAAAGTTGTAAATGCTCGTTAGTTTGAATTGACTCGAACGAGGAACAGTTGTTGATGTTTTATAATACGAACACCAGCCAAATGATTCGAAGTTGAAAATATTGAATTAGGATGCTTACTGCTGGTGAAATGAAAGTCTTTGGAGACATTATTTCGGTAAGTTCTTGTATAGAAACACAACCAAAACGTTCTGTTTGCATTGCGTCGTCAGAATGAACTCCTTGATAGCTAACGTGATTTGCAGTTTTATAAACTTCACAGTTATGTGTTTTCCTTTATATTTTTAATTTAAATCTTCGACAAAATCCATTTTAAATCAATTTTTGGTAGTATGTATTATTATATGGAAAATACTAGAAAGTATTCGAAAATATGTCACTGAAGCGTTGAAGCGAGGGGCTGTGTCAAAAATAGTTCGGACCGGAAGTATTTGATAAAGCATCACCCGTTTGATAAAGCAAAGGTTTATCACACGGGTAGTATACACCACACGTATGAGATAAATATATATATTAATTATGGTGCATATTTTCATGTACATGTATGATGAAAATACATTGGTGTATACATTAAGTAAAAGAATGTGTTACATGGCAGGGTGATTTCCGCCCTGTTCTTGAACTGGTTCTCTCGCTGTCTGGACACAGAACATTGTAGGTGGCTCTGCTCTCCCACCGGAATCACCTGAGGAAAACCCAAATAATGCATTTAGAATTGAAAATAAGAGTAATTTAAGGTTGTATGGGACACACTGAGACATTAATGTGGATGAAAGTACATATGTACATGTATATATTTTATAAAAATATAATCGACGTTTAAAGAACAAGATAGGGTAAGGGCCATTTTTGAAATTGTACAATATTTGACCATGACAATTTTTTTTTTATAGAAAGGTTAAAATTGTAAAAGGCTCAGCAGCTTTCGAAGTCATGACTTGACGTTTAATAGCTAAGTTAACGCCTCAACCGAATAATTGGACTAAAAAATTGTTACACATTAAAAAAGTTTATTAGAATAATTTTACAATTAGTTATAAATTTGTTGCTTAATATGAAAGCGTCCAATTTATCTCTAAAAAAAACCTTTTACAAGACCATATTATTTGCATTTGTAAACATGCAAAGATTCGCGACGAACAAAATCAATAGTAGAGACCGAGAGAAACTAACAAATGTCGTTAAGAAGGTATGGTGTACCCCCGTTTTGTGAAGTATTTTTTTCGAAAAAAAAACTATGAAACTTTGTTTTGTACTTTGTATTCAAGCACTTTAAAATGTTAAAGGTTAGAGCGTGTTTTTGATTTGTAAGATTTGGGTTTAAACCGACTGGGGCTCTTACAATATTAACCTTAAAAATTTTGCATGGTCAAACATTGTAAAGTTTGAAAATTTGAAAATGCTTTTTTTTTTTTTGGTTTTGAAAAAATAGATTGCTATGACTGTACGACTAACCACATTAAAATTTCAAACTGTCCTAAACGACCTTAATGACGGAGTATATACTACAATTAAAGCGAACTAATTCAGAGTAGGTTAATAGATATACTAGAAAAAAAACCTGTTTCATTTTTTTAACCTGATATTCTCGATTGAGTTCTTCGTACCCGTTGACCTTGTCGTATCTCAGTACTTTGGCCAGTTCATTGATGGCTAGATCTCGCGGAACAAATCCGCCATTGCTGACGGTGAGACTTTGTCGAGATTTCATTTTCATGATCTGTATGTCGGAAGGCACTAACAAAATATATTGCATTTTTTCAAACATGCATCGCAAAACGAGTCAGAAATTTGCTGTTTATTAAAGATGGTAAAATGTCCAAGGTCGAAAAATAATTGCTTTGTGATGTACTCATATAGCAGTTGGCCACAGGCACCTGACGTTCTATATTTTTCTCATAATAAAAAAAAAGTATATACCCTCTACTTAATAATGTATATACCGTCAGGTGCCTGTGTATTATCAGGTAGAGGGTTTAAAATTTTATTATGAGAAAAATATAGTTCTAACGTCAGGTGTCCGTGCTGTTGGCAGACGTACATGTATACTTTAAGCTATATGAACAGTTGTATATTACATTAAATACAAAGAGTTTGATTCTCTTTTCTTTCTGAATTTTGTGTAGAATGTTAATGTCACTTACTGAAAATAGAACCTCTTTTATTTAAAGTCAGGACTCTTGATAATGGATTTTTCTTAGTTTTTTGTCTGTGTCGGCCAATGTATTTGGACCTAAAATGATATTGTTAAAAATCTCACAAAATGCAATCATATTTCAGCCAAAAAAAAAAAATAAAATAAAAATGAATATGGAAATTAATATTGGAACTCAGATAGGTTATTTACCGGTAGTAGAGAACCAAGGGTAATGCGATCGCGGTGGTGGCGACACAAATTGCGACAGCAGCAATGGCGAAGGCAGCCGCCTCCGGTACAGAAAAACGAGCAACTTAAACCAAAATAAAAAAAAATCTTATGCCAGGACGTCCAAAAAAGGTAGTTTGTTAGAAAATAAACAATTTCTTGAAAAAGAAAGCCAACGGATGAAAATGATGCAAAGAATATGTGTCAATGTACATTTTTAAAATTTACTTTTTTCGATGCACGAAGGCCCAATATAGTCTACTTTACACCCAGTGTCGCACAATCCGGATGTAGAATTACAGGTGGCGTTGTTTCTGCAGTTTCCGGAACATGGAAATAAGCATTGGGGGCCGTAAAAACCATAGGGACAGGCTGTAGGTAAGGTGATATAACAAAATGATTACAATTCAATGTGGTTAGAGATATACATCTAAATGTACAACATCTTCTTTATGTATGTCTGTCGTTTTAACTTAAATATTTATAAGCTTAATTTCTCTATTCGAAGCACACACCATGAAATTTTACCGCCTCGTAATGCCAACATAGGGTTTTAACTTACTATCAATTCCGATAAAAATATACTGAAAAAGCTCTGATTGAATGGAGATGGATTCATTAAAATTATATATCCGCCAAAATTAATGGTATACCTTGTAGGCCCAAATCCATCAAATTTGTGACCCACCAAAAATAACGGCCATACAGTATGAATACGTCACTGAATATGAATGGTTCGTTTAATGCACTCGCCTTCAGAGGCGTGTTCAGCAGAGCGAGCGCCCGCCAAAATTTGTGTTGCAGGTTTTGGGAATTTTGGCGAGCGCTCGCGAGAACACGCCTCAGAAGTCTGCTAATTAAAAAATATATCGTACCTTCTCCAGGTATCCACAGGTGTACCATCAGTATAAAGGTAACCAAGTGACCCCATTGTCTCTTCGTGGTCTCCACCTGCGCCATTCTTATAAATCTGTCAAAGGTTCAGCAAAACTGTACTTGTATACCTTATAGAAAAATAATGCCATGGTGATGCCAAAAACATGACAGAAAAGCACACACCTTCTGTAACTGAGGCAATATTTGGTCTGTCAATCAGAGTTTTCCTGACAGGAAACTTAGATCGACATTCTAATTTATTTCTAGATAAGAAAAAAAGTTATCTTTGATGAATTTTAGATTATGTCCTTGTTTCTATACAAATCTCTGCTCTGAGACAGGGCAGGGCATAATATCCCTTCCATGCAGGCCCTGTAAAATGACCCATTCCCAATGGGTCCGAACCATACGATTGAAACGTGAAGTACGATACTACATGTATTTCCCAATTCTGCCGTAAAGGCACTTTACATGTGTTTTGTGTTCATTTAAGGTGTTATTGGGCACCTTCAGATTGTGGTGTACTTCCGATCATAATAAACAATAAAATCGAGCATAATTTTATAATTGTTTTCTTTTCCGAAATTGTTACCCAACAGCGTATCACAATGGGTTGGATTGTTAACTACGAATCTGTAAGTCACGAGTTTGAATCCCATATTTTGTTGCTTTTTTGTTTGTCCTGTTTTTCTGTGAGCAGAGAAAGATTTATTTACTAAATTATTTCATCCCTAATAAATCTGCATTCTAATCTTAAAAACTGTGAGCATTTGTTGCAAGCTATTGAGAAACATTAAAATATAGATCCAGTATAACGTTAACCTTAGAGAATAGATCATCATAAACAATCTGAAGTTCGCAGCAAACATGAATTCCTATTGTTTACAAAAAATGTTACATGCAAGTACATAATTATGTTTTGGTGACCTATATAAAAACAGTATAATGATGAAATAAATAGCATAAAATTTTCTTACATACCTTTTTCCGTAACCGTTAAACAACTCTATAAATTGTCAAAAGCGTCTTGTGTTCATCAAGTCGACCTCAAGAATATGACGTCATATTGCGTAATTGCTTTTATGACGTAATCATGTAGGCTACATTTCGACTACTCACAGAACCGCGAGTCACTTTGAATACTTTTGACCACCCAGCTACTGATAGTTTAAGGTTACTAGAAATACATGTATATTTTTTTGTTCAAGGATTTTATTATTTTTTTTTTTTACACAAAATGGAGGGGGGGGGGGTGCTACTTTATCTTGATATAATATTGACCAAAAATAATAAGTCTTATGGGAGAATAGTTTTTTTTAAAGGAAAGTTTACTATACTCTGTCCCAAGATATCATGGATTCACATTTTGCTTAATTACTCGATATCTATAAATACCTGAGGGTTAAAACAATGTTCATTCAAAAGTATGGGAAATTTCCAAGATTTCATCTTTAAAACGCCCCTCTAGCTTATCAGGTTTCAATACACGGCTAAAAATGCGATGTCTACGGGGATTTTGTATTGAAACAAATCCGGATGATAACGTTGAAAAATTGTGCGAGATATTCCGAGTGACTTCCGAATGGAGAAAAGATGTCAACGTTCCCCATTATAAATCTCCGTAAGAAATCTGTTTTTCGTTCCTGTGAATTTTTATGAGTGAAAAATGATAATGTGTGAATGAAGTTATCTTGGAAATTTTCCCTTTCATCTAGTAGTTCAATTGCTTTTCTTACACAGGTATGTGTATTTTCATTAAAAATCGTCCAAATGTGCTGCATAAATATCTTGGGGCAGACTATATGTATATATGTAATACAGACCCCTCTCCCAACCACAACAGCAACTTAAACGCTTACCCATTCCATCATATCATTTAAGAATAATGGTAACTTTAATGTACATGTACATTGTATGTGTTCAGACTGTCCAGGAAAACCAACCTACGGCGTAAATTTCCTATATTAATAATTATTTTCTTTAAAATTTATGTTAAGACGGCTGGATGTTCAACAAATTAACCATCAGTCCAGCCTTAAATTTTAAGATGTGATTTGTTCAGCTATTATACAATTGTTTAATATACATTAAAAATCTATATAGTTTACCTTTTAAATTAGGGTATTTTCCTATATTTTTATATAGTCTAAGACTCTAAGAGCTCTTCGAAAGGAGATCAATAGAGTCAAAGTCGAGAGTTGAGCCACCTTAATTCTAATTTTCTGCTTGAGCTCGAGTTTTTTTTTCAGGTTATGTTCTTGGGTGCAGGTTCTCCGACGATATATACATGTACTTAATCATCTGTTTTGCGTCCGTTATTTTGTAGATTTTTTTTGTTTGTTTCAAGACACACTTTTTTTTTTCTTCTTTGGCACATTCTTGTAAGTTCCAAAGATTGATTCGCATGTTAATTGTTTTGAATAATCATTTTAAAACCCTTTTTCTCTGTTTTAAAATTCAACGTTAACTTTTGACTTTACTCAATAAACTTTAACCGAGAAAGATATTCGTTAGACGCACTTATGTTCATTTACAGATAATATCGTAGCTAATTTATATACTTAATCATAATCAAATCAAATACACCAATATACGAGAATATAAAAAAAGTGAATTACATATGGTAGCCAGTGGCCCACTTCGCGGAGAGAGAGAGAGAGAGAGAGAGAGAGAGAGAGAGAGAGAGAGAGAGAGAGAGAGAGAGAGAGAGAGAGAGAGAGAGAGAGAGAGATACAGAGATAGCGAAAGCATGAGAGAGTTATCTTTCTTTGGGATTGATTTTAGTGCACTGCGCTTGGGAGGAATAAATTAAAGTTCATTTTTTTAAATGAATTTCGTTTAAGAAAATAATGCAAACACGCCCTCTCATATTGTATACTGTATTAATTAATTATTTTCAAAATTTGATAATGAAATTATGTTGAAAAAAAACAAACCGAAGTATGTATCGACTTTGACGTAAAGAAAAAAATTGCTGCTGGTTAACCAATACGAAAGCGAGGCCCCTCGAAGGGGGAAATTGATTTTTGTTCTGCAGCTAAAAAAGCAGCAGCATATGTATGCAACATCTCTCGATAAGAAACAAAACCTGCTGAACTCCCATTGTTTTGAAAAACTTCGCACATAAATAGATGATATAGCGCTTGCATTTAACGAGCCGGTTTCGTGTTTGCTTGTTCATTAAGTTGAAAGTCTGAAAAAATACATTACGTCTTACTGCGTAATAAACATTCGAGAGAAAATTTTATAAATATAAAGGTGTATTTTTATATATATGTATATGTGTGCAGCTGATATCTAGAAATTAACAGAACATGTTTATTTGTGTTATCGGAAACTTTTATTATATGGCGTTGATGCAAGAGTAAACAAGAGATTGTGTTTGGCCGTAAAGGTGTATTAGGGGATGTAATGCGCTTGCTCGATCGTCGCATCGTTAAATGAGCGATAGTGGACAGCTAATAGTACTAGTAGTACACGTATTTCGTTTCTCCTCGCCTCTCTTCGATACCCGGCTTGGCGACATATTATACCGAGTATAATCGTTCGTGAACGCCCCTTTTAATTTGTGCCTGTCTCCAGTCGATGAGAAATCCGAGTGCATCGTCTCAGTTTTCGGAATGGAAAGCCATGATCCCAGGCGGATAGGGGACACCACTAATATTCAAATTCAAGATGGCCCTGGGGATTTCAACGTCCGAGGGTGTCAGAAACGGACTTGCAAGAGGGGGAAGAAAAAAGGCGCCAAATTACTGTGTCTCGCTCTGATCTATGTGGCTTTTGTTGTTTTCAATGTTCTGCATCGGGTATACAACGAAATTAACAAACAGGAAGGAGTTGAATTCGATGAGGTTTTACGGGTAAAAAGAGATGTTATTTCCTATGGCAATGGAACGTCTGAACCAGGTAATGTTTGTTTTGGTTTCTTTTTCAAGGTTTATAATAAAATTTTTATCAAAATATGAAATGTAAAAGCAAATTTTTTTCCTCGTTATTTTTTGGTTGGGGTGAAGTGGGTGGGTGGGGGGGGGGGCTGGGGGTAGGGGTATAGTTTATCAATTTTGACGTATGGGCACCCACTTTCTTAAACCCAAGGGATTGCAAGCTCATTTTCTACGTACATGTACTATTGAATAGAATACATGTACTTGTGTATATGGAATTTTTATTTAAGGCCAAGTTTGCATGCTTGCAATCATTTCACTTGATTCTATAGGAAACACATGTCATGACAAACCGAGATGAGACATCCGTCTGTAAAGAAATTCTTTTTTCGGAGCTGCCAATCTGGTTCTGTAATTATACCTCAATTGATATAGATCATATGGCGATGTTTGTTAAATATATAATGAAACGTGTTAACATGAAACATACTGGATAAAAATAATAATGTTATCGTCGATAACCCACTTTTAAATGTGCTGTGTGCGAATTGATAATAAGATTAACTGAGGCAAAGCAAGTTTAGATGATAAAATTGTTAAGTTTTTTTTTAATCGATGTAACCGTTAATCATTTTTTTTTTTACAGGAAATTAAGGATTAAAGATAATCTATAATTATATTTACAGTTTTTGAAAATCAGCTAGATGATAAGTCATATAAATAGGACGTAGAGAGAGAGAGAGAGAGAGAGAGAGAGAGAGAGAGAGAGAGAGAGAGAGAGAGAGAGAGAGAAGGACGGGGCTTGTAAATCTAAAGATAAACATCTAACAGTCTCAAACGCAGGTTCGCGTCTCGTGACGTCATTGTCCATAATTAAATATAGAAAAGTACTGATAGCAGATCTTTATCTCTGAAACCGGTACACAGCATATTAAAAACCGATACCACTGGTTCTTCCTTTTCTCTCTCTCTCTCTCTCTCTCTCTCTCTCTCTCTCTCTCTCTCTCTCTCTCTCTCTCTCTCTCTCTCTCTCTCTCACTCTCTCCAATTTTCAATATCATGAACACCTGAAGTTGATAGACTACTTTTTATGCTCACAAATTAAAGTCAAACAATTTTTTGTTCTGTATATCCTTCTTTTTGTCTTAAATTTCTGACGGTCTGTCCGTCCGTTCGTCCGTCTGTCTGACTTGGTTCTAAGTTAACTCAGACACCGTCGTATAGGTAAATTTTTCAATTTTGACATGCATTATCCAACCATTAAATGCTTTGTGTGAATATACACATATCTTTAAATTTATACATTATTATTAAAGTTTATACACGTTTATTTGTCTGAATTTAAGATGGATAATAAGTTCTCGATCGGGATGCAATCGGAATTCATCGACATGCGATAACATCTCCCTGTTCGTTAAATTCCGTATAATCACATAAATAGTGTGTCCAGGATAAAGAGGTCATTTCCGGGGATGGAGGACAGAGATTTTGTTTTAATGAATTTATCCATCTCGTTTTATTTTTTGTCTGTCGTCTGTTGATGATTGTAAGTACCCGGATGTTGACGTCACTAGACCCAATGTAATCACATTTCTTCCTTTTATACAATTTACCGATCTATTCTAGGAACAAAACTCAATAATCGACTCTCTTTGATTCAATAAAAATCGGGTTCCCCGCGCCTATAGTTTGAGAACAAGCAAGATAATTGGCCTCGTAATGGGTCCGGACTTTTTGTGACTGATGTCAAGGATGCAGTTTTGATTTCCATGTACATACACATGTAATCACTTTTCAAGAACGAAATTATTGATTGAAGACCTAGGCTATTTAAGAACATCATTTAAGATTCGGCCTTTAACTGCAAAGTAACTGCCTTTGCGTTCTGTGCTTCAACTTGCGCATGCAAGAAGATAAAAGCACGAATTACGATCAATTTACAAGGAAATGTTGGGCGTTGGAACGTTTTCGATTTTTTGAATGCCTGCTATAATAAAGTATAATTGTGATGTTATTCACCTACAGCCTTCTGCATATTTTTCATTAATGTAGTAAAGAATTTCAAATGCATAAATAAGATTTATGTAATGTAGACCACTCACCACTGAATAATAATCATATCTACGTTTTACTTGAATACGAAATAACATCGCGTGAATGTTATTTTCGTAATTCCAATGAAATACAAAAAAGAAATTCTTCTATGATTTTAAATGGATCCTGAAAGTGGGAGAACAAATTAAAAAAAAAGATCTGTCAAGGAAAAATGGGGGCGTAATCTCCTCTTATTGTGGAAAAAAGTACCGTAACCCCCCCCCCCCCCCCCTTTTTGCATCCACTTCTACAAGCCCTCTAATGAAATTATGAATGAAATAAGTAATTAGTCTATATAGGTGCCTATTATCGGTACCATACACTTTAAGCAGAGTTCCATTTTCGTAAAGAGAATGAATGGTTGACACCGTTTTTTTAATTACATGTCTCCATAGAAATCAAGCTTTTATTCTTTGTTCCGTCTTCCTCATCAGATATATAGCGTGTTCAATCGATAGCAACTTATAAGACCTATTGGTATTACTATAAAAACATGGGGCTTTAGGGATGGGTTAATACCTTGCAATTTCATTCATTTTGCTTGTGTGTGTGTGTGTTATATTTATTAAATGTAATATTTGTTGAATTAAGCCGCCAAGTTTGCAAAAAAGGCGAAGCCAGTCGAGAAATATGAACATTGGCGTCAACATTGGAGTCAATTGGATAATCGGTGTTACGTGGAAGCCCATGAATAATTAAAGGCTTCTGATAGTGCGGGCACCTCGAGTACTAGTAACTAATCGCTGCGTATTCGTGAGTCTTAAATATTAGAAGAGCAGATGGTGTAAACAATGTTAAACTGCAATTCTTTCTTCACCTGAAAACCTTCATTAAGGAAGCTTGGTGGTCAATGAACCTACCAGATCTACCTTTAACTTTTAAATATTATGCTTTTGGCCATAATTAAACTATTATTTAGTAAAGAAAAAATACCCAAATATTTTAGTTTAAAAAACTTGAATGTGTTCCTATATCTTTTTAAAGTGCTCTTCTGGTTAAGGAGATTAATAAAGTCTAAAAATGACCACGACTATCCAGCCCTCTTAAACTGCAATTTATTATTCATCTTATAACTTTGACAAAGAGAGGGAAGCGATTGGGGTGGAGATGTCGAACGGGTGGGGGTGGGGGTGGGGGTGGGAGGTTAGAGCTATTCTATATGGTAAAGGTATCGAGCAGGAACATCCACACGAAATCTTTGTATTCTTGCAAAACGTTATTCCGTATTTACATGTATTTATTTAAACACACAGACCAGCTGACTAAAAAGAATACATGTCAGGCGGGGGAGTAAGTGGGGGTGGGGGTTATCACCCCCATCTCTTTACAAATACATGTATTCCGACTTACATGTAGGTATTATCATTGAAACGTCAACCGATCTAACCTGAAACGAAATCCACATCCCCCATTTTTGCGTGTTCCAAAAATAAAAATTTCATAACTGACTGATATAAATTCATAATCCATTTTATTCACTGGGTTTCAGTTTCATCTCTGTTAATGGAGGAGTGACAGAATCTGAATAACACACAAATAAAAGCTTGTCATTGTTTAAAAGCTGCATAACGGTATAATCAGGGTTTGTTATAAAAGGATAATGCAGACCTGTTTTTGAACCGATCAATCTATATACACTGGTACATGTATTATGTATTATTTATTCTTACATTTACACATTAATTTATACTTCAAACTCTTTCCGGTCGATGCATTTCAATAGGAAGCAGGATTCATAAATTGATATTATGTAGATGTATACGATGGAAAAATGAATCTTTATACACGTCAGAGCAAGTTGATTTGAAAGACGAAGTACCATTAATTCCTGATATATCGTAACTTTGAATGAAAGTACAAATAAATCTAAATTCTCTGGATTCAAATGTTTACTATTGGATTCATAAGTCTAATTAACTAATTAACATTGGTCTAATTGACAAGAGTGGCCATGGTATCCATCAATCACATTTGCTTTTATATCTTAATAGGCAACTTAGGAATATATTTTCTCTATGTTGCTTTGTGCAAAATGAAAATGAATCAAATGAAATTGCTTTAAACCCATGTTTAACTTATACACGCACATATATAATTGTTAGCATGAATATGATTTACAAGGCAATTGTCCTAAAATATTGGATAAAGACAAAATCATGTATTTTCATTCTAGTGAAAAAAATGTTGTCGAAATTTTTCTCGTGTAATTAAAACTTCGGGATATTTTTTTTTAGTTTAAAAAGCAACACGTTTTGGCGAAGATTGAAATAATTCAATAATTATTGGCATGCCAACCGACATTTTCGAGATTTTTACTTTAGTTAAAAAAATATATCGTAATTAAGACAGTTGTTAGAGTTGATTTCGATTAGTCAAGAATCTTTTTCAAGGATCTGACACGCTTTATTCCTACTCTCTACCATTCTAACAAAGGTAGATCATTATTATACAAGCATTTTACCTATATATTCATATATTCATAGCTTGCACTTTTCTCTGTGTTTTAAAAAAAAATCTGTTTAAGAAGGCAGATTTTTTTGTGATAATTAGATCATTAACATTCTTTCGTCATTTTTTTTCTCACTAAAATAACTGAAACAATAAACAAATAATGAACTTTAACTACTTTTCTTTTTATGAATGTATATTTTAAGCACGTGAAATTTGACAAGTTTTAAAAACTTTTAGCCTGCAAATTAGCATCCTGAATAAAGTTATGAAAATATACACAGAATATTTTGCATGGAGCAGCTAAATCCTTTTTATAGGTATAACCAGTGTGTCTTTGTATAGTCATTTGAAACTCTAATCTCTTTAAATTCTAAGTTTAAATGTCCCTTTTCTCAAAATACGAAAGAAGTTGAATATAATATAAATAATTTGAAATGAAAAAAACCTTTAAAAATGTTTCATATAGTACAGAGTCTTAGCCAACCCCCATTCTCTCTGCCTGGCTGTTTTATCTCTGACGGCCTGCTCTCTCTCTCTCTCTCTCTCTCTCTCTCTCTCTCTCTCTCTCTCTCTCTCTCTCTCTCTCTCTCTCTCTCTCTCTCCACATGTACATGTATCATAAATAAGATAAATGTACTCTTTTGAAATATTAAATTAAAACTGTATTGATTTCATTATAATGCTGATTCATGCTGAATCTGAAGTTTTAGATTAATAAAAAAAACTACAGCTGTATCCCCCTATTCAATGTTCGATCTATTTCACTGTGTGAATATGCATACAGTACTCCTAGATTAATTAGCATAACAAATTAAAACGTATATCACCGGCTATAACCGCCCATATGTATCATGATATTGTCATAACGTGCACGTGGTAAAAATATCGTACGCGTATTATTTTTACCACGTGCACGTGGTGATAAATCATGTGCTGGCAGATCCAGATTAAATCCCCATAGAATTATACCAATGACAGTCTGTTGCTTTTGTATTTTTTCTATAAATATAGGAAATAAGAATAAAAGGATTTACAAAAATGACTAAGCCGAAAATGGATTTCAAAGTCATCTGCTTTCCCAGAATAAGTGCATTTCGTATGTTGATAAAAAGAAGGATAAAAAAAACCCAACAAAATAATAACGATGAATTGAATGACAAAGGGAGAAATAAGTATTTTGTCTCCAAATCGGATTGGAGAGAGAGAGAGAGAGAGAGAGAGAGAGAGAGAGAGAGAGAGAGAGAGAGAGAGAGAGAGAGAGAGACAGAGACAGAGGGACAGACAGAGAGAGACAAAGGGGAGGGGGAGAGAGATTTGGTAGAAAAAATGGAACAGTAGAATTTGAAAAGTATAAGCTCAAATCGTGACCGTGTCTCTTTAAGATTCATTTAGACATGCATATATATCTATAGCTAGAAATTTTAATATTAAATTCTGCTTCGCAAAATAAGAATGATAGTTTCGACAAAACTTGATGAAAATAAACTATTCGAAAGATTTACACCAAATTATAAGAATAACAAAAAATTAAAATTGTACATTTCTTTCTTTCCAATTTCAGGTCTCAGGAGTGAATCGGGTCACAAAAACTGCACAACCCGATCGGTGGAAGAATTTCCGGGAAATTTTATGACACTGAAGGAAACTCGGGACGGGGGCGTGTTCGCTCACATCCTGATTGTGCTGTACGTATTCGGGGCACTGGCCATTGTATGTGACGACTATTTCTGTGCATCTCTAGAAATCATTTGTGACGGTAAGCACCCTGTTGGTCTGATTACATGTACGTTTTTCAATCTGTTGTAACCATATATAATGTTTAAATTCATGCTAAAAAATATTTCGTGCTCATGAAAGCGTTTGGATACAATGCTTTTAATCAAAATCCAAATTATTGCATTAACCCCCCCCCCCCCCCCCCCCCCCCCCCCCCCCCCGCTGTTTTGGTCCTGCTTTTAATTCATTTTGGTTATTTTGTTTTGTGTTGATACTAGGTGAATGCACTTTTTTAATAATATGATAAATATGAAAAGAATGTTAAAAGTTAGTCAGTACAGTTTAAAAACCTTATACAGTGAAACACACCTATAACAAAGTGCCAGGGACGCCCGATTTTGCTTCGTTATAAACGTAGTTTGTTGTATCTGTCAAGTTTACAACATGTAATAAAGGGGATGAAAACCACTTCACTAAAAGCATCAATTCATTATATTAAGCGTGTTCGCTATAAACGTGTTTTATATGTATATTTTGTTAAAAAAAAAACTAGCAAATAATATTTTATATGTTGATGATTTATGTACAAATGAATTTATATATAAATACTTTAAAGTATGATATTTTGCAAACCATTTGACATTTGTGAAATTTTGGGTAATTTTATTTGGTTTCACCGAGAAATAAACAATTCGTTATAAGTATTCTCCCTTTGTTGTCTTTACTTGTATTTACTTGTCTGCTCCATCTTTTCATTTTTATTCATAAAAGAATTAAAGTCAACAAGATAAGCAAAATATAAATTCCAGAGAAAAATGCATCGCCATCCTATATATCCACCATTAAATGTACCAAACAATAGAATTGTCTTACTTTTTTTTTTCTTGAAAGGAACTTTCAGTGTTTCAGAACAGTGAATCTTTTTAGAATTTTTTCTTCATAGAATTTGTCTTATTCAAGCAACTAAACACTATATACTTCAATTTCCAAATCATACATACAAATTAAATTTACCGAGGATCTATCGTTGTATACGCCATTATTGTATTAGGACATGTTTATCTTTTTTTTTTTAAAAGCTTACGTTTGACAAAGATATCTGTTATTATTAAGTCACAAAAATCTAAGCAGCAGATTTTTATTCATATCCAGTCCTGTATACCCGCCATGCATTACTGGGCCATTCGAATAGAATGTGTACAACACTTTGAAATTAAGGGGGCCACTTTATTCTAATTCTTCTGGTCACCTGATCAGAAGAGGCATCTGCCATTCAGTGGTTAACCAGACCATATTGTCGGGATATATTACGACCGTCAATTAGAAATTGTGGTAGCCGGCAGAATATTGTCGTTAGCGGTTTATTAGTGTGTCTGAGCAATAAAGGTCAATGTCACATTTCCCCAACCCAAGCAGTGGCCATATTTTGTACTGGGTTTCCTAATAATAAAATACAATATATTTTATTTTAATAAAAAAAAAATTCGATCAACGTCACATTTTCCCAACCCATGCAGTGGCCATATCTTGTACTGGTGTCCTTTCTGATATATTTTATTTTTGCAAATAAAATCTCCATATTGCAGATTTTATTTGAAAAATGAAATATGTCAGAAAGCTTTAAGGCCACTGGGCTTAAATAATGCTAATAGCAAAGTACAAGAATATAATAATGTTTTCTTTAAAAAATGTCGATCAACGTCACATTTCCCCATCCTATGCAGAGGCCATTTTTTATTCTGGGCTGTCTAATAACAAAATACAAGAATATAATAGTGTTTTCTTTAAAAGTAAAATGTCGATCAACGTCATATTTCACCAACTCATGCAGTGACCATATTTTTGTATCGAGATTTTCTTATTAGAAAATACAAGAATCTAATAATGTTTTCTTTAAAAAGAAGACCACCAGCAGATACATGTTTACGATATTGGTTGGATTATTATCAGATTTACTGACGTATGATATTGATGTATTTGTGTTTTTCAGGATTATTTGACGTATATCGTATTAATTTTCCTGTTATAATACTTGCACCTGTAATTCATAAGTAGGCCTGTATAAATACAATATTCATTAGTATATTAAATGCAAACAAGTATGTCTAAAGAGCAAACTGTCCCTTTAGCAATTAGAAACGAAAAATGAAAAAAAAATTAGTAAAGGGGGTTGGGGGGTTGGGGTTGCTTGTAAGTCTGAATCATCAAATCGTGATCAGGATGTGGCTTCCCCTTTGATGAATGCAAGTGCAGTTCATGCAGAATTATTGCAATATCCTGGCTGTTTATTAATTATAAACAAACGGGGCTCCCCATGATTACAAGAAAAACACAGGATTGTGTCTGGGTTAACCAACCCCAAGGACCGCCATCTATTCATAGTCCAATTCTGTTAAGTGTTAGCACTGAACTCAAAAGACATTTGTGTCTTTTGTTTGATTTTTAGTGTTGTTGTTGTTTTTGTTTAATCTTCAAACTTGAAGGACATTTAAAGGACTATTTGAATAATCACGAGAAAGATCTTGAGAGAGCAAATCATGTGCATATGCTGATTGAACACGTGCGCGGATCCAGAAATTTTTCCCATGGGGTGGGGGTGCGAGCGATAATTTTGATTGCCAGGGAGCCCAAGGCGGCTTGTTATTGTATGAATTTTCTAGGATGGTCCCCTCGGCCCCTCTAGATCCGCGCATGGAACAAATCAAAGGATCTTCTTTCGTTTTACAGACAGCAATTAAAATATGTCATCCGTTCTCATCATCGTTTTAGCAAATTCTCTAATCTTAGTCTCCCCAGTATATAAGACCAAAATCAGACAGATTGGAAGTATATTGTTCTTTAATTTTAATAACAAATATGACAGTTGACAGTCCCCCCCCCCCTCTCTCTCTCTCTCTCTCTCTCTCTCTCTCTCTCTCTCTCTCTCTCTCTCTCTCTCTCTCTCTCTTTCTCTTTGAAAATCCACCGTATCCTGTTAAGTGATACAGAATCAGAGTAATCCCCCCACCCCCAACAAAAAATATGATGTACGAATGTGCATAATGTGTAAAAATATTCTTGAACATTTATGTGGATTTAAATATATATGGAAATAGGTACGACATATATTGTGTTAGTGAATAATAGGTATCAAAATTCACTGCTGAAAATTGGACTTAATCAGTTTTTGGTTTTTTTTCATTTCCAGAACTCAGTTTGCAGGAAGATGTTGCGGGTGCTACATTTATGGCCGCCGGAAGTTCCGCCCCAGAATTCTTCACGGCCTTAATAGGTACCTATGAATATTTATAAACAGAAACCCCTGAACAAGATTTCTTATCTTTTAATACTAGATAAAAATTTATGAATATAGTTATTAATCATCAAAAGTTATCAAAATGTATGTTAAGAATTTTCTTTGTTGTAAAAAGCGGAATCAGGCTCTAAGATGCTGTGGTTTCATAATATTCGTGGTTATCAATTTTGGTGGATTCAATGAAAATCACAGTTTCAAGTATACGTAAACTCGTGGCCAATGATCCTATTTATATAAAATGATATTATAAAATTGCACTTCAATGAAAATGTATTTTTGTGGATCAACTTGACAACGAAATCCACGAAAATTGGTATTCAACGAATATTGATGGAACCACAGTAATGGATGAAAGTGCATCGTATAAGAAAAAAACGTTTTTAAATGTACTTTATTTATTCACATCATAATAAAACAAATGTGAAAGCCCCTAGCGTTCAGACTCGAACTATACATATATCACAGTAAAAGGGAATTTATTTTTATTTATTTTGATTTTTTTTTTCGAAAGAAAGTACGTCATAATAATATGTAGGAAGTCATCTTAATTGAATAAATCTTATTAGGTACGCGTGCGCATGCGTCATATTAATATGGAAGAAAACATCTTACATGTAGTTGAAAAAATCTTATCAGGTGCAAGAATATGTATCTTACTCAGCACCGCAATCATGATGTATACATATAAAGTATCGGTCGGTTTCAAAGGTACTTGTGTCAGCATATTTTGGGATGTTTTCTTTCGTGTCCCACTTTCCGATAAATCGATCACCTTATGTCATCGTCTCCATCACTCCATTATTGCAAAAAAAAAAAAAAAATCATCACTCCTTCCTTCTACCGCATTACAACGACAGGACAGAACCAGCATGCCTGGAAATGATTACGCGGATCAGAAATAACTTACCTAATTATACAATTTTACATCAAGGATTGATAGATTATCTAATGGAATTATAGATTCGTTCTCCCCTTTTATTGCGTGGCATATGATATTACAACTGTCCACTATTCGATTCCATTTTCACTCTCATGTCATGACGTCAAAAGGCCTTACTGGATGGCGAATAAGAATCTATTTTTGTTTTTTGATTTCATTTCTGATATTACTGTCTTTGGTCCTCATCAATTCTCACGTTTGTGAAATAAACAGAACATTTTTTTAAAAGCTTTCTCCTTCTCAATCTCTTTTTATCTCGCAGCTTAGCAGTATAATGCGCGGTATTGTATGAGACTTCTAATGGTACAAAACCCCATCCTGCTAAGTATTTTTTTTTATATATATTTTTTTATGTATATCAACACCACGCTATACTGCTTGTACCATGAATAATCAAGATAAGCGGTTTATAATGGTGTGAAATTATATAAAAAATACATTGCAACTATAAAGTTCCTAAAATCTAACAGGAAGACATGTAAAGACAAAATACAAAACGAATGATTTCAAAACTTTGAACTTTGAATTTAAATATATTTAGATTTTAAAAAAGAATCCCAGTTCCATCAGGCATAGACTCTTTTTTTTAACAATATTTCATTGTGAACTATTTTGAGCGTCTTAAATGTCGTAAATACTTCAAAATGTCGACTGTTAATTCATTAAAAGAAACTGATCTTGCAGATCTTTTACTGTCTCATCTCCAGACACATGTAGTTGCATTCAAAAAATAGAAGTTAACAAATTTTACTAGGGATATGAATACAAATTGTAATCAATTTTGTGAAATGAGCCAAACAAACATGATAAAAACATGTTTTCAGCAGTGATCTGAAAAATTAAAACAAAGCAACCGGAAATGTTTTCTTTATGCAAAAGATTCTTATAGCATTCAATAGTAAAGTAATGTCTTGCCATCTTAAAATCAATTTTTCCGGAAATTAATTACGATTTCTCTTTCGAGTTCCGATCGCGACGGACGGGCATTTGACCCAATTAAGATACTAGCGTAATAAAGTCGGTCAATCGGTCGGACGATAGGGGTGATAAGCCGTGCCTTTAAGCCGTCTGAACTTCCTCTGTCGCAGCCTGAACTTCCTCTGTCGCCGTCTGAACTTCCTCTGTTGCTGTTTTACAGGTGTCTTTATCGCCGAGAGCGACGTGGGAGTGGGGACCATTGTTGGATCAGCCGTCTTCAACATCCTGTTTATAGTGGGAGTTTGTGGGCTGTTCGCAGGAATGGTGAGTTTCCTTTCGTGGAGAAAACAAGTATTCACTCACGATCACTATCACTGATTTATTACAATAAGCACGGCCGTATAGCTGTGAGATTTATATCTTCTGTAACTTTTCTGTACTAAAATTGGCAAGAAATGCAAAACAGTTTTCCCCCATCACTCTTTGAGGAATAAATTGCAAAATGCAAATCACAGGTTTTAGAAATACACTGTGTTTTATTGGATTATTTTTGTCAGCTAAAATTCAACGTTCAATTTAAGCAGTTGGAGATTGTCGATTGCCTGCAGGATTTCCTTGAATTGCAATCAGTCTTTTGAAAAGTAGTTCCAACTGTCAAGGACTCTCGTCATTGATATCGCAATCTGGTGTTGCCATTCACAGCTGTAGTTTGTCATTATTTAACTGACTGGCCAAGGAATATTTTGAATACAATTCCCTTTCAATTAAAACCCACCCCCACCCCGAAAAACCGAACCCCCCCCCCAAAAAAAAAAAAAACCAATTAAATGAAAGAGATAAAAACAAAACACACAAGCCCATTATATAAACAATACAAAAAAACAAACAATGAATCTGATAGAGTAATAGAATTACATAAATTATAATTGCAGATTTTTACTATGGGGGCACTGTAGCTCCCAGGTCGTCCATTTTTTTTCAGACCGGGAGCTAATACAGACATGTAGCTACATAAATTAACAATAAGCGTGTGATATATTTACCATTAGTTTGGTTCTGGAAATGCTATAAACCCAATTGCAAGGTGCTTTATTTTTGAAAAAAAAAAAAAGAATTCAACAGCAACATTAGGCAGAAATACACAACGAAATTAATGAATCAGTTGAAGATAAGATTTAACTCCTTGTACATGCACAGCTTTAATCTAAAGGAGACAAGGCGTTTATTTGATAGAGAGCACTTACGTAAGATATACCGGCTTGTAATGAAATTCATTTGTTGTAAAATTTAAAATCACGTGGTTGGTAGTAAATACAAATAGTAAACAACATGAGAGGCACGGTGGTAATTTTTGTAACTATTCACTTCTACTCTGTACAGTCATCTCAGACGTTTCGATATTATCTGAATAGTCAACACATTAACAGTCAGATATACCTATATTTTAATTTTTAGGCATGGTTTCTTAGCCATATTTATTACCAATACTTTACCACCATTAAGTAAAGAAAAGTTCCTAACAGTCTAGCTTTAAAATTTTAAGTTTCCTATATCTGTATACAAAAAGGTTATTGTTCTTCCTCAGACTGAAATGTCACATTTTAATTGGGCTAAACACGACACGTAACTGCCGGATATATCTCTATGTCCGTCTAGGGAGTATTAATATTCGGCAAATGGCCGACGCTTCCCTTCTGACACCGGAACTCTACAAATGGCCACGGCCATCCATTGCACATAGTGAACAGATTTATGCTACATTCAAAACGTCAGCGGAAAAACAAAACCAGTAATTCAATGTTCAGTAAAGTAGTACCGTGGATCTTCTTTCCCATTGTCATGATTCGGTCACTTTGATTTCTGCTTTTTGTATTGGGTTAAGGCCACCATAATTACTATTTCCTCCCTGTAACTTGCAATTCTTCATCTCTTTTGGAACGTTGTGTTTTTAGTAATTTGTGTTGATGAGTACAATTTGTCTTTCAAATTTTGAAACATGAAGTCATTCGAATTGCTTTTACACCCAACATCAAATACAGCAAGGTTCATTCGGCAATTGTTCGATCAAAGCAGAAACTCCCAATTTGAACAATTAAAATGATATACCGAGAATAATGTACATCTAGACTATGGAACGGACCTATTAACAGTTTTTTTTTTATGTTCAAATGAAAGTTGAAGCAAAAATAAGAAATAAAACTATTGCTCTTTTGATATCCGAGGCAGAGTATGTGAAAAATAGTTTTGTGTCTTTTACAAGTATCCTATAGCATTGTAGTATTCAATGTATGACGATCGTACTTATAGAAAATATTTCAACTATACTAAAAATGCAAAATGAATATTAAGTGGAAAACGTATGCGCTATCATGCTCTGGTGACATCATGTACGTGCAACAAACTTAATGAAAAGAATTAATTAAATTTGTTAGGATAAATGAAAACGGCCACTCGTGTTCGTAAATAAATGTTATATTCTCCTTCAATATCATGAAAAGACAAATGTTATAAAAATTATTAATCAAATTTGTTGCATTCACACTTTGCAAAAGTAATGTCCTTTGTTTGAAAAAAAAACCCCGCATATTTAAAGTATAAACCATTATAGTTAATATTATTTGACCGTTTCCATCTGGTATTTGGATTGCCCTGCAATACACATACATTGAAGAAAACTTAAAAATCAAAGAGAATTCGTCACTGGACGCTTAATTAATTTCCTTAATCTTCTGGTTGACTCCGCCAAGGTAAACTACTCAATTCACTTTTTGCAAAATGTGGAATGGTCTATTGATATAAAAAAAGTCTCATTTTTCTCGCATAAAGGAGGTATCAATTTCCAATCAATCTGCGATGAATTATATACCTCTCCAAAATTCAGAGTTCAATTAAACCAGAATTATCTACTACTAGCATTCGATTTAATTAAATGTAACTTTCTTTTTAATAAAACGTTCTACGGCCTACTTCGATGAGAAAGTTTTCCAATTCATAGCGCAGACGGCACAAATCCATGCCAATACAAGGGTGGGTGGGGGAGGGTTGAGAAGGGGGAATTTTTAATCAGCAGCTGTGTTATTTACCCAGAATAGTTAATCCCTCTTTCTATTAGCGATTATTATTAAATTTTTTATTCATTAATTCATTATCAAAGTCTTTTACGGCAGTAATGTCAAACAAAGTCGGGATTATTTTGTTTGAACTGCGGATTACAAGTATGGGAAAAGAACCATTTCAGCCTCTTCAGAACACGCTGATACCGATGCTTTTATATAGTTCGGGTCAGGGACGTATACATGTATATCGAAAACCGATAGATTCTGTCGTATAAGGCAAACAGCCAATCAATTAAAACGGTTTGCTTTTGGAGCAATACGGCAACTTATAGAATCGTTTTTTTTTTTTTATGTCAATACAGCTTTTTATATGCTGGAGACCAGGAACTAGTTCAGTTCCACGGGTGTTTGTCCTGTTCAACTTCTATCGCTGAGTTCAGTCAACGATCCCGGAATTATAGATATATGTATTATATATCTCCGGATTGTTTTCTTCTTCTTGTTCTTCTTCACAGGAGAGAGAGAGAGAGAGAGAGAGAGAGAGAGAGAGAGAGAGAGAGAGAGAGAGAGAGAGAGAGAGAGAGAGAGAGAGAGAGAGAGAGAGAGAGAGAGAGAGAGGACTTGGGTAGATGAAATCAATATATATGAAATACGAGTTTATTTGCATGCATATATAAAATTTAAAAAAAAATGAAAAATTTTTTAAGGAAAAAAAATGTGAAAATAAATCAGAAGTTTTTTTCATATTAAAAAAAATATTGACAGTTGCTCCGCCCTGGTAATGCTTGTATTTCTGTAGTGTCAAACCTTTTAAAAAAAACGATGTTTTCTCTCGTAAAACAATCGCTTGTGTCAGTGAATAAGACAGGATATTAACGTAATTCGTAAGAAACATAATTATCAGTTTTTTAAGCAGAAGTTGGGAGTCTTTAGGCATCTTAGTTTCTATTGCGTTGTACAGTATAAAAACCAGTTGCCCTAGTGAACCAGTTCTCCAATAGAAAGCTCAAAATTATCTTTAAGTCTACTGGATAATAATAATAAAAAAGCCTTGTCGGAAAAAAATTAACATAGAAACACAGAGCCAAACACGAAAAGGGGATAAATTTGTAGCTAATGTTTTATTGTAAATCATCCTCTACTGTATTTTTTTTTAAAACTGAAACTTAAACTCTTTTCCCGAAAAAGCAGCCACTTATAGCTAATTAACGCTATAATTACAGCCACTAGTCATAAGAAACTTGCGAAATAGAATGATAACGGCTAGCATTTATGATCTATTGACTAAGTGAAAATCTGCCACTAAAGCCCCTGTCACACTGTCACGATTTTTGAGATACGATAGTGTACGAATTCAATAATTGCACTTATTCGGGGTTCATCGTAGAGATAGTCGTAGGCTCTCTTCCTTCATCGTAGGCTCTCTTCCTTCATCGCAGGAAATCGCCAAACGCGACGATTGTTTTGAGCATGTTCAAAACAATCGTGCCCACAGTACGATTTTTAAGTATTCGCAGACTTTTGCACAACACTCGCGCTGCACTCGTGCACATACTCGCAATAAATCTTCGACATTCGTAGGAAACTCGCAAAACTTCGTAGTACTTACGATGCTACGGATATCCTACGATCTACCTCGAGTATTCTACGAGTTCATGCGATAGTTTCTCGAGTCTTCCCCGAAAGTCCTCCGAGTGAATGAGAATGCAGTTCGATTTGATGCGAATACAATACGAAAACAGGCGATCGGGGGCGAGTGCAATACGAGAACCTTTCGAGTGAACTACGAGTTAGTGCGAAAATACGAGACTAGTTAGTGTTTTGCAGTAGTATTCTTCTTTTGATTACTAAGTTAATCGTTCAGTAATTATGTAAGTTTATTACAGAACCTTGTCTTTCGAAATTTTACATATACTTGTAATTTCTTCATGAATTTTGTTCTTCATTGATAATCTTATTCAGGGAACAAATCAAACATTATTGCTGCCGCTTTCATGATTATTTTAACAATTCATGAACTAAAACAATATCTTGTTCCTTTATAATTACAATAATAAACGTCCGTCAGCAAATTATTAAACAATTTTACTCACAGTTGCAAACATTGTCACAAGATGTATTTTGTTGGTAATCCTAACTCACAAATTTACTTCTACGTGTACGTGTTTTCATACATCTTTTATAATCTATAGGAATATTACTCTGATTGCATTATTCATCTTATGTGAAATTAAAATATACTTCCAGGTAAGTATTTTACTCAAAAACGCAATCATTAATTTGTTTAATAATCACTTTATAAATCAACATACCAGATATATAATCGTAAAAACTTGTATTTATTCGTGGGAATATCGTGTATCAATCGTACAATTTCGTACTCATTCGTGAGAGTATCGTATAAAAATCGTCTTCCAACTTAACTGCTCGTAGGACGATCTCAAATCGTTCGTTACTTAATCGCCGAAATTCGTTCATGAATCGCCACAACTCGTCGTGTTATCGCACAAACATCGTACATGGTCGAGCAGACATCGTAGTCGAGTCGTACTAGATTCGAAAAAAGCACCGTTTGTAGAATTATCTCCAGACTAACCTAGCGAATAAGAGCGATTTTTAACTTTTAGAAATTCGTGGGCAATCGTAGTATAAATCGTGACAGTGTGACAGGGACTTTAAGAGACGTAGCAAAAAGATGTTATATCAAAAAGTACCGAAAGAAAATGACGAATTATAGTTAATTAATGTTGTATTGCAACAGAGACGATCGCATTGACTGGATATAGACACGGTTTATGCTCAGTATTATTTAATTTCATTTTCTCTATTTTTAATGTTTAGAATGGTTAAATTGGCCATCACAAAAGACTAGGTACTAGTGAGATACAGAGCTTTTTTTAAGTCTTTGTTATGTAAACAAACATTTGTGCCACGGCTTTTGTCTATCAAATGATAATAAACTGCAAAGCCATATCTTAAGCAGATAACTTGTGACAAAGAAGACAGACAGTTTCAATGTTTTAATAAAAAAAAATTTTAGAACAAAAAGCAATATCTGAATGAAACTTTTTCCAATATAACCTATGTAAAAAAAAAAAAAAAGACTTGAGCTTTGTCTACAAAACAAAGAGTGCCTATTAGTAATCTCCATATCTCGCTTGTAACTCAACTAATGACATCCAAATGTTGGTGAAAAATTAGAAATGCCCAAGATTATCATTATAAACATTAGATAAGGGAAACCTAGAAATTTCAGCTCGAAGCGTGTCTTTATCCTTTGATTATTTCAACTGTTCTGATTGAAGAATAAGAGGGAATCGTTTATGTGATTTCGAATTCTTTGTATATACGTACAGTATGTTGTGATTTCTTTGTATATACGTACAGTATGTATCACCATTAAAACATTATACATGTACGTACAGTATGTATCACTATTAAAACAGCTAAAAATGGATTTATTTAAGAAATAAGAAATGGCGATAAAAAAAAAATTAATTTTTTTTTGGTTATTCCACACCATACATATAACTAAATTCATTAAACTCTTGAAATTCATCGAACTCTTCTGTGACCGGAGATAGAAAAAGTATTTTATAATATGGCCACGGCCATCTAGAAAGTGTGAGACTCGTTATTCTTCAAATACACGTTGTTATCATTGATCGTATCTCTACCTACGTCAGCGCATGTGTTCTAAAAATAAATGAAAAAAATAAACATGTTGTCTTGGACACCCGTCGTGGGTTTAATGCAGAATCTTCTTAAATTGATGCACTTGGGATTTCATCTCGCATCAGCCCCCACAGATAGAAAGATTTAAATCAAGCAGTCGGCGATTTGTATGTGTTTCATTTTCCGCAAAATGGCTTAAGATCTGTGTCTTGTTTTAAACACTGCATGAGTTGTCGTACTTCTGGATTAGGATAATGCAATTATTGCTGCAAGGTGTTGATGTGTGTTTATCTCTGGCGGAGATATACCAATGCCGATTAATCACATTTGAGACGATAAAAGCGCCCCTATAATCGGTACAGTTGAGTCTGTATTATTGATAGAGCCAGGCTCATGATGTACAGTTCAGATAGACTTGAAGAGATTTTTTTTTTCGTTCAGGGCGAAGCTAGAAAAAAAAATGGATTATGACATCTACTGACATAAGAGTAATTAAACCTAATACCCTCGACAAAAAAATACCTTTTAAAGAACTATAATATTTAAACTAATTTTTATACAATCATTGATCCCTCAAATGATGCAATTTAATTTTTGGTTGTGGTTGTGTTTTTTGAGATTTTTTTTTTGTTTTCAGTTCTTGCTGCATAATTCTTGAGTGTTATATAATTTTAAGACCTTCAGCTAAAAACAGATATCAGATAATTTTGCACAATAGCAAGTCTTGTTGTTCTCGAAAAAGAAAAACCCGTATGGAAAAAAACCCACTTTTTAAAGAACCAAAGCGAATGTTTCTTTGTTATTTTAACTAAAAGAAAAAGGCGCCTCATGCTGTTCTAGATACTTCTATAACTTAAAACGTTTAACCCTTTTAGGAATTTTAAAAATGAAAAAAAATGACTGAAACTATTTTAGAAACAGAGCGAAAGATGATGCTTCACTCTGAAGCAGTTCTCGTCCGATACTTTTCCCTAATTGCAATATTAAATATACCATGTGTATGGCAGCTAGCACATCATATGATAGCGAACAGTCATGTACCTTCTTTACAATGTTTTTTTTTTATTTGACTAAATTATATCGAATTAAGGTGTGCATTTTGAGTTTATCTAGTTTCAACTAGGGTGCAATTTTATAACCCGATATATACATGAAAATCGCCTTAAAGTTTACTTACTGAAATGGGCAAGATGCTTGCATATTAAAGAAATTTTCAGATACTTCATCTTTGTCTAATCTGAAGTTAATAGTATTTGAATTGATTACAAATTATGACATACAGTGTATATTTAGGGTTTTTTTTCCTTCAAAATTCAAATAACATCATGTGGCAGACCCCACTCTAACTACCCAAAAGTACCCTGAAATAAGTGAGCTATGTATAGGATGTCCTTAACCATAATTGTTTGACACCCCTGTCTGTCAATTCAGTCTATCAAATATGAAAATAAAAAACCCGATAACAATCATTTGTGTTAATCCAGGTCACCTGCTTAGTGGATGTCTATAAGTATATTTAGGTTATATTCATGTATTTATGTTATAGGTCCATATATTTACCTGTCTGATAATAACAATGGATTATTATAAGTTAAACAGATAAATAGTGATGGATTGAATATTATACAGGTGCATGAACTAGATTACTTTAAACTGTGATAATGATAGTATATGTGTACTGTGTGTAAACTGTTTCCAGTGAAGTGAATATATCTATAAGAATTATTAATAAGTTACTAAAAATATCTGGAAGCAAGTGCGTGTTTGCTTTTTTTTTACTGGTTTTTTCCAATATTAGCACTGTGTACTATAAAACAATAGTTTCCAAAAATATTCATTGTGAGTAATTTGTTTCAATCATAGGAGTAGTGATTATATGTAAATGAAAATAAACAAATATATCCTTTAAAAATCTGGAAATAGAGTTTTTGTTTGTGTTGAAGTATTTAAAAAGAAAGATTATTACCACCCCCCTCCCCCAACTAGAACATTTGAATGCAGCAGTGTTGAAGACTATGGCTGAGATGATGCTGTTTTACTCACTGCCTTTCTCATTGCTCAACAGCTGCTGTTGGTTTCAGACACACAACAGATGTTTTCTTGATAACTCCATGTTTCAATGTGATATATACTATAAAGCTTTTCCCTCACTGTTCCCCTGTTAAACAGAGCTAAGGAAGATTTTTAGCTGATTAATTTTCATAACTGAGATCATTTAAAAAAATATTAAATTACTAGTTTTTAAAAAAATGATATTCTTACATGGAATTATCCCTTATTAGTTGTATGGTTGATATAAGAAAACTAAATTCATTGATTCGATCGTCGATATTTGTGGGTAACAATTTTCGTGGTTATAGTGAAATTGACGGTTTCAGGGAAACGTATATTCGTAGAAAATTGTCATCAGTTATCAATAATATGTGCATGTTGTCAAATATTGTGTCAACAACGAAATATAAGAAAATCGGCGCTGAATAATCATCAACAAAACTGCAGTATTTAATACTGATAGTGTTAATGACTCTGATATTTATCAACTGAATCTAATTCAGATTATGTGAAGTTGTGTTATAGAAAAAAAAATTACTATAAGCCATAATGTTAGTTCTGTTGTGAAGAATCGAAGTCGAGGACTTAGAGTTGTGTTTTTTGAAATTAATTTGAAAAATACTTAATGATACTGATACTATTCAATCATGCTTTGTTCACTAAATGATTGCGTCATTCCCACATGCTCAAAGACGTTGATTCCTGTTAATGTTTATATAAAAGTTTGAACATCGGCAGCCGAGTTTTCTTCATTCATTATACAAATGCTTAATGTGTAAATATTTCTAATTCTAATCGTTTGATTACCAAAGTTAATAGTATCATCGTGAATTCGTTAATGGTCGTTGTGTATATTATGTTCAGACTACCCACTCGCGTCGTTTACGATGTCGCCACCAAAGAGCCGGGATTACTCCCCTTTTTACTATGCGTAATGCAGGGAATTAGATACTTTAGAATTTTGTTCTCGTTTCGAATTAAATCGAACAATTTCTGTTGTTGCGAAAACTCTTTGAAATATAAAAATCTATACAGATTTACATGTATGTATAGTACCTCTGCTCATGGATATCGCAAGTCAATATTACACTTTTAAACATTAGGCATTAACTGATATAAAGTAGTATCATCTTGCTTCCATATTTGAAATTTTTTTGGATTTTGTTGTAATTTCCCCTTAATTCTCCTGTTGTCTTTTTGCATGGCATTTTATGAACACGTTTCTTCAACTAATTTTTGAATAAACAACGTTATCTTTTTTTCTTGTTTGCCTTTACCAATTTAGTTTCCTATTTTCTTATACAAGTTCTACTCGTTTGAAATCTATTTTTGAACCTATACGCTGTATCTGATAAATAAAACTGCATTTTAAAAAAAACATGATTTAAAACAAAAACACGATTTAAAGGAAGTTGGGGATAAACAAGCTGCATGTATTAGTTATCAGTCTTTGCTTTTTTATGTTTTTATGGAGAAGTTGTTTGTACTGTACTTCAAAGTTGCATTTGAATTGAAAAATAAAACGGGAAAGGTTGTCTTTTGGACGCATATCTTACACTGCTGTAACTTTCATGACGTCATAGTTTTGCGATTCATTGATAAAATTATTGAAGTATTTTGACGTTGGGCGTTAAGATTTTTTTTTTAAAAGTAAAATCCGATAATCGATCGATATATCTCCTTGATATTTTGTTTTTGTTTCCAGTACACCGTGTTTTTATCTTCTGAAATTAAACATGTAATAGTATTTTAAAATGCATAATTTTTTTCAACGAACATGAGACCATTAAACACATATAAACAGAGATGCAATTAAAAATACATTAATGCTCGAACCATTCATAAATATGACGAAATCGCCTGCAGAGAGATTGCTATATGTGTTAAGGTGGGTACAAACATTCATATCGTGTGATATTGTCGTAAAAATTAAAAATAGCTTTGTGAAAGTAAAAAAAAAAGTATCCACGAGGAAGCCAAAAAAAAATTCCACTGAAACAGAAAAAAAAGACAATGGACTAATGTGTCAGCTGATTGTGATCTGTGTCGTCTGCATCTTAATTTACATGAAACAGAAGAGTTAATTGCCGATTTCGTTCTGAGTAACCGGAAGTACGCGTTGTTTAATTAACGCCACCCACAAAGCAGTGTCGGAGTTCAAAAGTAAGGGAGACCAGGAAAAGCCCAATACTCCGCTCCTATATCGGCCATTCCCTACCCATAACGAGAGACATAATATACCAAGGATAGGCAGCGATGGCTTACCACGAAATCAGGGAGCTTTTGTTTTCTGTATTTTTGTGAACCTTCGAAAGCCTGAAGAACGAAGACAGTGCAAAAGTGCAATCGATAGTGAACCATCCCCTTGTTTTTCATGTCCTTAGTTATGTTTATCTTGATTTACTACCAGAAATAGACTGTGCGAATCATTTCAGAGCTGAATTAACTGCACTGCTTTTGACGGGGCGTGTACGTACGAAATCGTAGGTTACACGGAGCCATAATTACAGATCTATTATACTTTTCTTCCCTTTTTTCTTCAGAGTAATGTTATCAATAATAATGGTACATCAGATGCACGCGAGGAGGAAAAAAAACCAAACCCACTTGGAACTCTATCATGCCGTCAAAACCATTCAACTATCATTTAGGAAACCGATGGAAATGTTCCTATAAATAATTGTTAAATATCATGTCTCCTTCCATAATGTTTATATTTCACTTAAGACAATGCAAAAGACTTATCTCTAGTGTATCACAGATATAAGTATTCTGATCACGTGACCAATTAACTTGTGGCTCGTTGAAAAGTTTCCAAGAGATATGGCGGACAATGTTCTATTGGGGTTATAGCTGTTTAATTAATGTTTCTTTCGTATACAATGAATCAATTTGAAAAGTTAAGGTCTTTGATTTGATACTATTCATCACTTTGACTGTCTGCGTAGATAGGTTAATGACCAAGTTCGAGTCAATGTTATCTATCTATCTGTCTGTCTGTCTATCTATCTATCTATCTATCTATCTATCTATCTATCTATCTATCTATCTATCTATCTATCTATCTATCTATCTATCTATCTATCTATCCATCCATCCATCCATCCATCCATCCATCCATCCATCCATCCATCCATCCATCCATCCATCCATCCATCCATCCATCCATCCATCCATCCATCCATCCATCCATCCATCCATCCATCTATCTATCTATCTATCTATCTATCTATCTATCTATCCATCCATCTATATATCCATCCATCCATCTATCTAATCTGATTGACATGATACATGTATGTAAAAGGAAGCTGACGTCATAAAAGAGAATACCGTATTAGTGACGTAAGGCGTGTAAGACCTTCACATGGCCTTCTAGTAACATAATGATGACTTGTAATTATGGTAACGGATATCTAGACAATTACATACATGTAAATATTATACAGCAATACAAAAAACCAAAACCAAATATCCAGTTATGTGCTTAAACACATTGAAAATCAACGAACAAATATCCTAAAAAAAAATATTTTATTTTTATCTAAGATTTGATCTTTTTGTAGATTGTGCGGTTAACCTGGTACCCGGTCCTTCGTGACTCGCTTTACTACCTCCTGTCTGTAGCAGCTCTTATCATTACCATATACGACAACGAAGTTCAATGGTGGGTACCAGTTTATCTATTTCGTCAATTTTGAAGTTTGCTTCAGCTTTTGTTGTTTTGTAAATCAGGTCCCTTGATCATAAACTGAACTGAAACATAATACTTCAGTCAAAAATTTGAAATAATGAATATAACTTTTGAAAGCATTTTGAAAATGAAATAAAATTTACATCTTATGTTTGCATTTGTGAGTAATACAAACTTGCAACTTTTCTATCATTTATGTTAAATACGAAGACTTTCAAAATCTAAAATTTTGACTTTAGTTATTGTAAGTCGTTTTTTCAGTTTTTGGTCTCTTGGACCTTGTCAAACAAACCATACTCGTCTTATTTCATTGGCTCTAAGCTCGTCAAATGACTTGCTTACGGTTTTCATACATATGCAAATGTTATTAGACAGACAAATGTTATCAGAGCAAGAAGAAAATAAAAAACCATCAATCCGATTCTTATCCAGGTTGTGTTGCGAGATCAATGCAACAAACTCTCTGATTTGTTTCTATCCTTGTAACATTACATTGTCAGTAATGGGCCGTACAGGTGGTTGCGAGTACGGCTAAAGTATGAGTTTTATTTTTCAATTAGCGTTTCTGACATCGTAAAATATATATACTGAGGCCTTCAAAGTAAGTCTAATGAATTATTGATCAAGAACAGAAATATCTGTGTCCTCGGTACATCTGTACTCATCCTTGGTAAAGCAACAGATCATCTTGATACAATAAAGCGCAGACGCTTTAATTATTGCTTGATTTGACCAAGATACTCCAGATCTTGATCACTTTAACTCTTTGAACGTATAAGTAAACATCGGATGGATCAAATTCAAATTGCCCGACAATTTCTTCAATACTACTTAAAAGAAATCTAGGCTCATCAAATTAATGTAGGGTAAGCCAGACCTGATAACCTTATAGAAGTACGGCTTTTCATCATTTTTTACGTGTTACTGCTAGTAGTAAAATTAAGCTACACATGAAAGAGCCATGTTTTGATTAAAATGTGCAAAAATGTGATAATTGCAGTTAAGCCGTTTAATGTCTGAATATGCATGGTAGGACGAAAGACAAACAACCTTGGAAAACGCATATGTAACATTCCTCTTTTATTTTAAGTGGAGAGTCTTAAACATTTGAAAATCAGGAAAAAAAAACCTGTTGTTCGTTGTTCCATAACACAAAGAACTTGCTTGTTGAGCCTTGAAGAATGGCCTCACCTTGAAATTTTTTAACAGTTCAACACAAAACAATTCTTGTAGCTTGTTAAAAAATTCAACTCCTTATCTACAATACTAAACGTTACAAAGCGATTGCAATACAAGTGTTTACCCAAAAACATGGAATAATACATCTTTCTCTGAAAAATCAAACTTGTAGAGCATTTTTTGTGCAATGTATATTTTTCAAAAGTCAAACGCGCCAAGTTTCGAAGACAAGAAACATATACCGAAATCAATTACTAGAACATATCTGACCTTGCTTTTTCCTCCATGCTTAACTCATTAGTTATGTCGTAACCAAGGCAATGTAATTAAAGATGCTCTTCACATGCTTCCCCGGAAATATGTTAATCCCTCCAGCTTATGTGTTATACGAAGATTTTTCTTGTTTTTTCAGATAGACAAAGCCGATACATGTAATTAGAGTCGGGAAAAATGTGTTTGAACCAAGTTCTTTTGTCTGTTTTGCACATTCAAAGCTGCATTTTTTCGCTCACAACAAAAGAATTCTTATAAATAATCGATTCTCTTTGATCAACAAAAATTGTCTGAGTGTACATATAAGATGAATCTATTTCAGCTGTCAATTTATTACATGTACGTTCACATGGTATATACTAACATTTTTGAATTTACAATAAATACTATACATTTGTTGCATGATGGTGAGGGAAATATGAAGATTTATTCCTCCCAGGGAAAATCATATTTCCCGAGGGCATTTTTTTTTACCCCTAGAGAAATTCATATTTCCCGAGGGCAACGACCGAAGAAATTTTGATTTTTCCCTGGGGTAAAATTTTGTTCATATCTCCCTCACCATCATGCAATGAATTGTTTATTATGCCAAACGATAGGTGATGATGTAGAATATATCGGGTTCTAATCGTTTTTCAACTGTTGTAAAGCCAAAAAAAAAAAACCCGTCATGAATGTTTACCGGTTTCTTTCTATGTTAATTTCTCATTAATTCGAATCAATAAGTTTTCTGATGTAAAAGGATTAAAACTGTTGATAGGAATATGACGATGACAGGGAAATATGAAACGTCTTGAATTGCCCCAATTGTCTAGAACCAATCAGATAACGCTTTACTGTATATTGAATTATTGAAATGACGTATAATAAATAATGTTATCAAGTTAAAGTACATCTTTTGTTCCTGTTATTATAAGTCTAGCTACAACTTGTAACGCCAACAAATTTCAAGCGATGTTATATACTGAAACCTAACTTCTTTTTTTCTGTAGTACCAAAGATTACCGATTACAAAGGTTCACTTTTCCCTTAAAAAAATATGACACTATTTTGGCCGTGAAAAACCGATTACTTCAGCTTTGAGACGACGGCCATTTTTTTTTTCAATATTTGACGAACAACTTCATTTCAGGTATGAAGGACTAGTACTGGTTTCCATGTACGTAATATACATCATTTTGATGTATTTTAACAAATCCATTGAACCGTTCATGGAAGGACTCTTTAAGAAATTCAAAAATCGAAAACACGCCCACAAACACAGGCACGAGGATCACAACTCCAACCAGACCGAGGCTGCTAAACCATTGTATTATGAAAACTCAAAGTCGAGTGCTAATGGCACCACCCCTTCATCCCCAAAGGTTGACGACGAAACGACATTTAGTGTTAAAAACGAGGATGAGGAGTGTAGTAGCAGCGAGGAGAAAAGCAGCGAGGGGGACGAGAAAGAGTATCACCCCGCCGAGGGCCATAAAGATTGTAAGTTCCATCAAAACAGAATCATTAATGCTTGTTTTTTTTCTTTTATTTTGTATTGTTTAGGTACGAGAGTCTTGTTTTGTTCGTGATGTACATTTTGTACATTGTTCTGATGTACTTCAATAAGAGGTTGGAACAGTTCTTCTATCAGTATCTGCACAAACTATCTGGAGGCCGAATCGGGGATCATTCGCGCACCCTCCCCGAGCAAAACGAAAGACAGGCGCTTTTGGAATCAGAAAAAGCCGATAGGTCGGGTTCCGTTGACCAAAGAACCATTCCGAAAGAAATTGAATCCTCCTTCAATAGCCAGGGCAATAGATCGCTTGAAAAAAGCGCTGATCATAAGGACTGTAAGACTTTAGAGCGTTTCTGGTTCCATTCGTCTGCTAGAACCCCCCCCCCCCCTCCCCACACACACACACTCTTCAGCACTTGCGCCAAATAAACAAATCGCACACAGCGTTTAAATGCCATTGTAAATATGTGTTTTTGGAAAAAAGCCCCAAGGCGTTCGGTAATTTGTCATTGCAGATTAAACACACCACTATGGTCTGCACCGCACGTATCGCCAATTTCTATTGTAAAGTCGTTAACATTTTTTATGTGTGACTAGCAAATAGGTACATTATGTTGACAGACATAAGTCAGACTTGTTAACACAGTAAAGAAGTCCAGTATAATCTAAATCAAAGTCTTTGTCTGATGTTTTCCCAGCCACCTCCTCACATTTCATTTTTTCGTGATTCAAGTCTAAATAAATGATTATCATGTAATAAATGCTACATATTTTGTACGCACGTTCTTCTACATGAACACATTGGCTTCACGTTGCACTACTGAAAATTGATATTTACGGAAATCTACGTTCTAAACAGTGAAAGTAAAGGCGAATAATTTTGTAGAATTATGCAAAATATAGTGATATGCAGTAAGATGTACTTCGTTTTCAGAGAAACACTTGCACTGCTTGAGTACTTTTGTAAAGTCCCTTTCGTTTTATTGAGAAGCTTATCTCTAGCGAGAACAAATTCGTTTTTGTCGCAACTGATTTTACCTATTTTGTTTGGAGATACATCATTTCTTGGGAAAAAAAAAATTGTAGAATGTATGTGTCTTCTCTTTCGACTGTCATAACCATCCTGTTAATTTTCTTTTAACCTCTTTGCTCCAGCTAAAGAATACGAGTCGCCCTGGCAGATTCCCGACACCTTCCTTAAGCGGGTCTTCTGGGTGGCCATGATTCCAATGCACGCTGTTTTCTTCGTGACGATCCCCGACTGTCGCCGCCCGGGCAGATGGCACAGGACGTACCCAGTGACCTTTGTGATGTCTATAGCGTGGATCGCTGGCCTGTCCTACATTATGGTGTGGATGGTCACGGTGGCTGGTAAGTCTTCGTAGCAATCGGATCCTTTCGGGCCTTTCCGGAAGATTTCCGAATTTAGACATATCGTATCACAATTGCAATTTCTCGGGTCTTGTCGGCAGAGGTCGTAAAAACATCTTTAATCGCAATTGCAACTTCTCGTGTCTTTTCGGCAGAGCTCGCAAAGCACCTACAATCACTGTTGCAACTTCTGGGATCTGTCATGGACCCTTGATTAAGAGGGTGGTCGACAAATGTGTTTACAGCATTTATTTAATTCATTGAATATAAAAAAGGGTTGTCATGGACCCTTGATCATGCAATGCGTTCTAGGTTTTATTTTTCGCTTGTGGGAAAGACTCGAAAGGTTGCGATTGTTTTTTTTTTTCAAACCAATGATATCCTATCAGAAATTATTTTATATGGGAATAACATGGTACAATAGGTCCGTCTGATTAAAATTTTCACTTTGATTACAAAAACTCTATTAGGCCTACTGCAAGAAAATCTTGACGAATATTTCAAGTTTAGGGTTTCCATGCTTTTTTTCGTATGTATATACATGTATACAAGAATAAGCATGGAAAACCCTATCTTGAAAATTTCGTCTATCTCAAAATCAAATAAAGGTATAGTACAAGGGTATTGGACATAAATCATACAATTGTTAGTAGAATTAAACACAAAAAAATAATTGCATGATGTTCATACATTTAATTTTTTATTGTAATACATGTAATAAACTGCAAAGCTATAAACATTGACATATTACATTTTATACAAGATTTCACGATTTTTGTATTATGTCATATATCCCTATTAATGCATTAAATATAATCTGTTGACAATTTGAATTCGAATATGTTTATAAATGCAAAAAATTATTGTACACTCATTTGATATTTTGAAATTTATTCTTTAAGACTCTCTCTCTCTCTCTCTCTCTCTCTCTCTCTCTCTCTCTCTCTCTCTCTCTCTCTCTCTCTCTCTCTCTCTCTCTCAGAAAACCTTAATTAGGCCCTTTGCAAAAACGTAGAGCCAGGAAGCAAGTGTCGCACATGCACACTACTATTAATTGATGACGTCATTGAGACCAATTTTTTTCCATTTATTATGCCCTTCTTTGCCTTAATGACTTGTTATGATCGATACAGTACCAATATAGAGACTTTTTTAGCATATCTTTTTATAGCCGTTTTTTTTCTGCAGTTATCGATTTTCTTTTATATCTCAAAACGAAATCAGAAATCGCCTAATCGTCTTTGATTCTTCGGTCAATATTACAGACTTGATAAATCAGGCGCTGACACAAGGTAAACAAGATAACGAATCTTTCCGAAATCTGCATCTGTTCAAAATAGCTATTTTTATGACATTTTTCCCCTGATAAACTACTCTAATACGATCGAACGTTTATTCATATACACCAGGAACTTGTGGTGTACGGCGTTGACATGTTAAATTCCTGGAAAGAAACATGATTTATCGTAATATGTTTCGTGAATTTCTTCTTAGACGAAAATCTTTTTTAATAAATAATGAGGGAGTTAACTTGTAGTGAAAGTTTTGATTATGAAGGTCGATATTTCTCTGTACAATCACTGAACTCGTGTAATATTTACTAGGTGGTATTTTATGAATCATCCATAATAAATTATTATTGGAGAGAGAGAGAGAGAGAGAGAGAGAGAGAGAGAGAGAGAGAGAGAGAGAACTAAGGCCCTTTTTTTAAATGTAGGATTACTAAATTTGTTTTGATTTTTATATCTGTATATGATATTAATCATATTCTTTTATTGTCAAAAACAGAGGTCTCTTTTTTTGATTATTTTTCTCTATCAAACGCAAATGTAAGATGCATGGTTCAATGGAAAGTTTTTTATTGATATTAAGCGTTAAATAATTTACTTGATACACTGATTATTATGTATTAATAAGGTGAAACTACTACTAGTATTTGTCATTAATAAAACATATAAATGTATGGATTTTTCAAGATCTATTTAGCAATGACTATCCAAAAATGAATGTGTTATCGTTTACATTCGTATGAAAAGCGAAATAACTTCTGCAGGAGAGTAATTCTGGGACGTTACAAATTTTGTTGATACATTTATGCTTTCACGTTATTAACACCCAAACCCAAAACTTAGAGTGTTTCTGTACCATAAAACCAATATTAACATCAATTGATTTTATCTCCAGATATTTCTTTTATATTTTTTTAAGGTGACGCCCTAGAAATTCCGGAGACCGTTATGGGTCTGACTCTACTAGCGGCAGGAACAAGTGTGCCAGACTGTCTGTCGAGTCTATTTGTAGCCAGGGATGGTTAGTCTAAATTACGTGAATGATATAACACATCATTAGAATATAACCTAGTACTTTTCATCCTATTGCAATTAGCAAGTCGCTTAATATTCGATCAATTGTGTTAATTTTAAAGATTGTTCCATTTCTTCAATGACGTCAAATTTTTAATCGACAGCTTGGAAAAACAAATACAAAAGAGAGGAAACATTTAATTGACTCAGAAGTTTAATGTAACCAGTCAATGAAAAAAATGGGTTATGGTCTCGAAAGTTAGTCCAAGATCTTATTAAGTAAAATTTTAGGAATAAAAAAAACCTCGGATACTCTGCTTCCTTTACTCTCTTTCTAACAAGTAAAAATGTTATGGCCTAGCTCTTAAATATTACAATGCATATTTTAAAACATTGACCTTACATTAACAAATGAAAATGTTTCATGAGCGTTATTGAAAAATTATGAGTCACACCTCTTAATTTTTAAATTTGGGCTTCAGTTTATTAAAAGTCAATAATTACAATATGATAATTATATGTTATAATATATGATAATATTATATATAATATATGATATTATATGATATTGATATGTTTAAATATGATATAAAAATATTAGAATAAGAAAATAAAATGCTTGTTTTAATTAAACTTTCGAAGATATGAAAATATTAGAATAAGGGAATAAAATTGATTGCTTTTATTTTTAAACTTTCTTTAGTTGATCGTAACGTTGCAATATTTTAGGATTAGGTGACATGGCTGTATCTAACTCCATTGGAAGCAATGTGTTTGACATTTTAATGTGTCTCGGCTTTCCCTGGCTATTGAAGTCTCTGGCTTTGGAAGACGGAGCCCCTATTACAATCCAAAGCGAGGGACTGACCTACTCCGCCATTACTCTCCTATCTACAGTCGTATTCCTTCTGGTCGCCATGTTTTTGACAAGATGGCGGCTCGACAAAAAGTTTGGAGTCATTTGTCTATTTGTGTACGTGGTAGTGATTGTTTTCTCCTGTCTGTACGAGTTGAACGTGTTCGGAAATTTCAATATTTCCAATTATTGCCCGAGAGAATGATAAGGAATAGACACATGTACATTGTATATACAAGGGCAAAAAACATTTCCAAAAAAAGAGAAAGCAAAGTCAGTTCATAGTCTATTTATGTCCAGGTTGATTGGAATAAGATTGGGAATTTAGTACGAAATAAGTCTATGTATTTTTACTATTATATGTTTAAATACCCAGTAAAGTCCTAGTCAGAACTATTTGTGTATTAGAGTTGCATTTCCTCTTATAAATCCATTTATGAATTAGGATGTTATAACCAGTGCAATAAATAGAATGAGATTATTGCTCCTGGAAAAAAATATATAAACACAATGATAATTATTAATGAAATAAATCCCTCCGATTCACAGCTCGGTAACTGGATTGAAACCTAAAGTAATATCTACATGTAATAAATAAATGTTATTGAAAGTAATACGAATGCAGCTTAATTTTTTTTTCGAGATAGCAATTAATAACAAAAGGTCACAACAATTGTTGGACTAGTCTAAAAAAAAACTGATAAAAGATGGGACAATTTTATTACTGCAAGGACTTCTTTTTTTTTTTTTACTTTTGTATTAGAGAGAAAAACCAAATTCAAAACAATCTCGACTATTTTGACGAATTTTCAAACAAGTATTAACTAATTACCTTTACGTATTACGGAAAAAATTAACAGCTTAATATTGTATTTAAAACATAAGAGTAACTCCACATTCCTTAACACATACACATCACATAGTACTTATTGTGCATACAGTTATTTTTTTTTAAGATTAAAATAAACAAATACGTATTTATCATTGTTTCCCTTTAAAGCATAGATTTTTTAAAAAAATCATGTTATAGTTGAGTTGTTGAAGATTGCAATGGACAATTGCAATGGTATTAGATATTTGTATATATAATGCGTGTGTACATTTCAAATCAGGTTGTATATTTATTAAAATTAGCTAGTCAAAATCGATTGAAATTTATGTTTTGTGTCCAATTGTTTATTATTTTATTAAATTTAATTTAATTTAAACAATCTTTTATTATGTACAAACATAATATGATTGGGCAACAGGCAAAATCCCTTTCTAAGCACTGTCCCTTTATCAGGGTCTATAGTTTATTATTACAGTATTTTATCAAATTAATAAATATAGTTATATATCAGCAATCAAAGAAGAAAGTTCTGTGCGATGCAATCTATGTAGATATGATTATTTTCTGTGATATTACAATGTACGAATAAGCCCAATGGTAGTATTTGACGGTTAAGATTTAAAAAAAAATAAGTTATATATTAAGTGTCCGAAAGCACAAATTCGTGCTAATGTTCACATGCAAATTTAAGTTGTTTCTTGCCACAAAAAATCCCAACCACATTGGTAATATTGAGACGCTTTTTACATACTGTAAACCAACTTTTATTCGCGACGACTTTATTTCGCGCTTTACATCAGATAAACTGGTTCACGATGACTAATGTTCGCGACCGTATATTACCCAGACCCATCTTGTTATTACAACCATACGACAACGACAGGTTTGCGGCGAGAAATATTCGCGACGACGAGGCCCTCACGAACCTCGCGAAAATTTCTCGCACGCGAATAAAAGTTGGTTTACAGTACTACATGCTATCAAAGGAAACGTTCTGTGTTAATGTGAATATATGAAGATGCAATGAAACAATTTTCATAATCTCAAAAAATATGTTTTCAAGAAACTGTATGAAAAAACCAATATTGACACTGTTTAAATTACTTTTTTGTATGAAAGGAGTTGTTTCACATGTTAAATCAAAATGAAAATGAACATGATGTATTGATAGAGTTAAATTAGTTCTGTGTTGTCAGAGTGGTTACCGATTCTATTGTTATCCTTGATCTCTTAATATTGTTATCATTGTGTGTGAATGAGATGTTTTTTTATGTTCTTCATTTTGTGATTTGGATCAACCAATATATGCTTGAAATCGTCGAAATTCATCGGGGCTAATTTTCGTGGAATGTCAATGGGATATTATTTCGTTGTTTTGCTTGACTTAAAAAGAATGACGATATGATTTTATAATTCGTTAGAAAATCGTAAAATCGTGTAAAATCAGAGGTACAAACGAAATCCACGAAAATTAAGCCCCGCGAATTCTAATGATTCCACCGTGTATTTGGTGAATGGATATTGGAATGATTCTTATATTTTCATGCGATGGAGTGCCAAAACTGGACCATTAGTAACCCCTCTTTTTATTGTCCCCTCTGATTCAATCAGAAATGCACTTGTGAATTATCAAAATAAAACATTAAAAAACCCCGACTGAGTTGTGGGTTTTTTATATATAATTTGATTGATATATTGATTGATATAGATTAGTTTACATTTTCTCTCTCTCCTGCAAATCTTTGTCTATCTAGTGTGACAGGTGGCTAGTTTCATGCCCTCGTAAAAAAGACTTTTCCCCTGCAATGGGTTTGAACTTTAGACCCACTATACGCATTCTTCTACCAGTGCGCACCAAGCGCTCAAATAACCATTGGGCACTCTGTGCAAGCTAAAGAGTTGCTCTTTTGATGACGAATAATATCAAGACAAGTTTCCACACCCTCGCAAGTTCTTTGAGATACAAGTGAAATACGTTTACAATGAAATCATTTCATTTTGTCGGGGCCAATTTTCGTGGATTATTGGATTTTTTCTTATTCGTGGGGATGTAATTTCGTGGATGCGTCGGTTTTCAGTTTCAGGAGGAAAACTAAATATTTTATAATTAGCTTTCCTCGATGGTGTAAATTCTTAGGTGAGGGCTACCTGCGTATAACACGAAAATTGGGCCACCTCGAATTCTTATGATTCTACAGTAAAAGTCAATTTGAGATTATCGTGACGATAAACATTGCATTTGAAATATACATGTAGAAATTATTAGGGATGTCAACGAGTATTCGAGTACTTGACCATCGCTTGGTGACTCCGATCATCGACTAAAATTTTCTCAGTCGATTACTCGTTATAAAGTGAAAAAAAAATCAAAACATTTTTTTTCTTAACGCGGCAGTTTTTGGGCTACCAATGAAAATAACAGTTTTCTATTCTCGGCATTTTTGATCACACTCTGTTTCATGGAATGGGTGTCCCTGGTATATTTTTTAAGCGGCTAATAATTAACTTTTTTGATTTTGTAGATCAACTTATTGTTTTGAAGAGAAGTACTTAGGTAAACATGTACTTGAAGAGATCAATTTGTAGTTCTTTTGATCAATTATTTATTGGATTAAATGTTTGTATAATCAAAATTAATTAATCATATCAGCTATCATCACAAGGCATTTGTTTTTATAATCATTAATCTTTAATTTAAATTTAAAGTTGATATGTGGCACGGGACAATGATTTAACATGAAGCAGGTCACATTTGATTTGCCTAAGATAATATGGAGCTCAATTATGTGTAAGAGTCACAAAAAAATGGAAAAGCAAAGGCATTTGCTGACATATATTTAGATAAAATACTTTTCAATGTATTTGAAATCAAATGTATCTAGTACGTATTATCATAAGTTTTAAAATGTTTTTTAGATTATGATACGGTGTGTGACAGTAGCATTATTTAATTTGAAAAGGACACATAGCAAAGTTTCAAATAAATCAACGTGTACTCGACTATCGCTCGACTAAAGGCTCCTATTTATCGACTAAGCCAACCGAGTAAAATTGACATCCCTACAAATACAACACAAAATTTGCATTTAAAATTATACAAACCATAAAACAGAAACATTGCAATAACTTTCAAATATATTTGTAAAATGATTCTTGAAAATAAGCATTAATACCTTACCTAATTTTTTTGTGTTTCATCTTACACGGTACGCTAGTTTTCAGCTAGTCTAAATAAATGTGTTCGCACATTGATTGAGGTGTTAGAATAAACGCTTAAATGTAATGTGCGGCTTCTTTAAAGAATGTTATGACGTTTCATCTAAAATTATGTGAAAGGTAAGCCGAATACTCATTTTTAATTTGGTGTCATTTATTGATAATTCAGGAACATGTAACAATGAACAATCTGGACAATTGTGTAATTTTTATTTGTTTTTTATTAACAAAAAGAAGCTTTTTATTAACAAAAAGAAGCATATTGTCGTACAATCTGACTATGTTAAAGGTTGTTAAACAAACAATAAAAAATACCATTTAGATTCATGTTTCCATTGAATTTGAAACTTAATATACATATTATCACTTTTCTTCAAAGATTTTTACAATTAAAAAAAATTCTATCGAAGTTTATTTTCTGTGATATTGAAAAGGTGTATTTCTATGTAAAATTCCACTTTTATTCCAGTTACACAAAAAATATCTTTTCCTTTGGAAGTACATGTAAAATGAGGTTACATCAGGTTGTTTGAAATATATTCTAAAGTATTCAGTATTGAAGTTACTTTGCACTGTTTAAGTCACGAAAACACTGTTTTCCTTCCAGGAAAGTTGGCATGCGTTTAAAAATACCGTGGAATCATTAGAATTTTTAGTGGCTTAATTTTCGTAGTATTCGTGGGTACCTCTCACCCACGAATTTACATCCTCGACGAAAACTAATTATAAAAGATTAAGTTTTCCTACTGAAACTGAAAACCGACGCATCCACGAAATTACATTCCCCACGAATAAGCAAAAAACCCACAATCCACGAAAATTGGCCCCCACTAATTTAAATGATTCCACAATATAAGCATTCGATACCTATATTTTGTTAATTGATATAAAGCCAACTTTTACAAAACTACTTATAATGTTATTATCATATGTTTAGTTTCAAGAATTTTTGTTATCAATGTTGCTTTGGAGGCTCAAAGGTTTGATTATATCAGACTTACATGTATTCCTCCCACCATTAAATTCCTGAACAACTGTGTATCTTTTTATTTTTATTCCAACAAGAATAAAAACTAAAATTGTAAACTTCAAAACTAAATTTTGACAGGAATGTGTGTATCTAGCGTTTTTGAGACGTCTTTGAGATATATACACGTTTCAAATTTGGACTTGGTAAAGAACTTGTTACTGTACATTTACAAAAAAATGTTAATGCTCAAGGCTAAGTAGTCTAATAGACTAATATGATATAAAATGGCAATGTAAGTACATGTAAATAAATTGTAATTAGTATATTACAAAATTTCAATCAGCGACAAATACAGCAATTTCCTTTATGATGATCCACCAGTCCTGATTGGCGGTGAGAATAATACTTATACAGTGTATTTTAAAGGGTCCTAAAACTGATGTTAAATTGCCAACTTTTATGAACCCGTCTTTGAAATGCCCAAGAATTATATTATTTGTGCATTTCGGTTCAGATTTATCAATTTTTACCAAACTAAGGCTAGCCTGCAATTTTCCATGTAGGATCCTGTCGAGAGGGTGTTCACGCGATCCTGTTTCTATAATTACCTTTACAACGCTTCGAGGATAATCGAAAACTACGGTAAACCAATCGCCCGCTTTCCCATTCCTGCGACTCCAAAAATAGCCAGGCTCTTGGTAGTAAGCCGATTCTGGGGTGTAAGGCGATTGGACAAGAAAGCTTGTATACAGTTTTGCGGGTGGATTATCTCCTTGGTATGTTTTCTCCAAATTGTCAAAAAATCTGTCTTTCAATGGTTGGACTTTCCCAGGAAGAGACGATTTTAAGCCGACATGTTGAAAGATGGTAGGACGATGGATATATCGTTGGAATTGTAACATCTGAGAATTGAAATGTAAGTAAGTGAAGTCACAAGGCTGTTCTTCATAAAATAACAGCACCATCTTAGCTAGTTTTTCTAGATCATAGGAATGGTAAAGTTTTCCTATGAAACCAAGTTCTGAAAATTCTAAACAGGTCCACTGGAATCTCATCTCAGATATATAATCCTTTACCACATCAAGATAATTAGGTATTGTGTAGACATCGTCCTCCATTTGCATGTAATATGTTGACAAATGCTGACAGTATAAGAAAATGAAAGCATAATCAACATTTTGCTTGGAGCGCCATTTGCGTTTATTAAAATTATCGTTATACGTATGATTCAGATTCTCCAGACTCGGATAAAACGATTCCCAGGAGCGAATTACGACTAAAGTTCCTGATGAAATGAGTTGTGGATAAGATTCGTTTAACCTTCTACTGATGTCCTCTATCCAGGTCACATTAAAATCTGCCAGGAATATCACAATATAGAGATCTTTTAGTTCCTCTGGCCGTGTGTTGTTTACTAGAGATTTGATTGTGTCCATGATGTACTCGTCGCCTACTCTTCTGACTGTTGGAATTCCTAGAGTCAGGAACCCTACAGATATTTGCTACGTCTTAATCATCAGCAGGAAGATTATTATTATCATCATCATCATCACCATCATCATCATCATCACATTAAAAACTATCCATTCAGCAATTGTTTTTTTTTTTCAGAACAATTTATGTTTTGTGTTTTGTTTTGTGGTACCCGTTTTCTCAATAAAAAGTGAAAACAACTTACTTTGTTCCTTTGGGACTTTGTTGAATAATGTTGCCTCCATCTTCCAGTCATCTTGGAGTGTTGTAAGATCTGAAGAGGGCTGTTCAAAGTAAAAAAGTCAAAACAAGTTGATTTATGCAATAGGAACGTGAATTTTTCTGTGCTTTTTATATATGTAACTCTGTAATTCCTTCACTATGGGCAGGTATATGTCAATTTGAGAATTATATTGCAATGTTTTTGCTTATTATATGTATAAATCTCTGCAATGTGTATCAATCCGATCCTCTCACATTGTCGTTTAACTGTGTTTCACCTGTATCTCAAACAAACATGTAGTGCGCGGCCGTTCGTCATCGAAAGCAAACTTTTTGTCTTGCCTAGATGGTCGAGTGGTTAGCGCGCTGGTGATTGGGTTCCAGAGATCGTGAGTTCAAGCCCCTGGCGGGGCGGAGGTGGAACTCCAACATAGTGAATTTCCATGTGCTATATATATATATATATATATATATATATATATATAGATATACACACACACATACAAAAGACGATTGTGCCAACTATATGTATATAGTGACCTATATAAAAACGACTATCTTCTACAAACGCCTTATAAACTTTACATATACGACTTGCAAGTTTTCATAATCTAGCTCACACATAATATTAGGATTCATTTCTCTAAAAATTCCTAATCAAGTTAATCATGTATTGACATTTTTCAAATCATTTTTCAAATCCTCTATCAATATTTTCATACAAAATTTTGATTCTTGTCAAACCTTTATTATCTAATTTATTTTATGCAAGAATGGGGAGGGGGGGGGTGGGTCTACCTGTCCTCAGGGCCATAAAACTTTTGTTTTTATATTTCTGTTCTTGTTTTTAAATTCAAGAACATATAGTGATTCTGTTTTGATTGTTAGTTCTATACATTCTTGATAGGGGATAAATCTTAAATACAGTAGTTTTTCATCTTTCCTTGATTCGCCATGGCGGTTGGATACTAGCTAATTCACGCTAAAATTCTCACAAAGCCTTAGAATGATTTTTATACGAAACATATTTCTGACATAGTGATATAGATGGAATCTTGCTATATGCATTTTATTCATCATTCATTTATCCTTTTATATAATAAAGAAATATGAAAGTTGCAACAGATACATGTATGTAACTAGGTTAATTCAAGATAGGTTAAAGAAAGACATACCGTATGTATTCTGAATGTTCTTCATACATATACAATTTCTATTACTAAATAGTTAAGACTTGGAACACTTTAACCATCACTTACCCTATCTAGATAGTCTTTGTATGTGACCTTGTTGGGAGCTTCACTCTTCAATTGGTCAATTACATCTGACGACCGAGAAGGACCAGCAAAGCCTCTATGCATACCTATATTGAACAAGATACAAATTGACAATAGTTTCAAAAGAACGGCCGCAAACCAATATAGGTAAAGGAAACGTGGATAAGAAACGAATCACCGCATTGTATAGAATATATTTTCATGGGCATATGAACAAAGGGATGTCAAACTAACATCAGTATATATACAAATGTATACTGTGGTTTCATCAATATTCGTTCAATACCAATTTTCGTGGATTTCGTTGTTATGTTTATCCACAAAATTAAATGTTCATTGAAGTGCCGTTTCTGTTAACATTTTGTATTGATAGGATCATTGACCACGAATTTACGTATCCTTTGAATTGTGATATTCCTTTTATCCACGAAAATTGATACCCACAAATATTAATGAAACCACAGTATGTCATTTAAGAAATAAGGAATCATTCTTTGAGTATTCAGAGATAATTAAATACGGTCGAGTTTATCAAATCCGATTAATCCCCAGTAAGATCACGCTCGACCGTACTTCTCTTGATCATCTCAAAATATTCAGAGAATGATTGTTTATTACTTATATCAATACTAATAAATTAAAACTTTTTGTCAATAAACTCTAAAAATGTCTGCACCAGAGTAAATGCTTACACCTTTGGTATTTCAACAAGTGTTATATGAAGTCCGTAAGCTATAGTTGAATTTTACCTGGTAAGTAATTATTGTACAATAAATTGAAAACCTACTTTTATTTTCGATAAACAGGCTCGAAATAGCAAAAATGAGAATAAGATTGGCGGATCCAAGTCAGTGGGAGTTAGCATCAAAATATAAACTTGCAATGAGATAATAATGAATGATTATGTAAACAATGAATAAAGTTATAAGGAACTTACATAGATTTTACATAGAAGTTAAGATTTGACAAATGTTGAATAAATGAATTAAGGTAATTCGTTTCTTGAATGCCTGATTTTGGTACTGATAGATAGAAACTAGCGAAGCGCGACCTCTCGCGAGAGATTGGAATAGAACTTCTAATGAAGGGGTAACCAAAAACGCGGTTTGACTAGTTAACGTCACGGTGAAAAATGTAGGACGGGTCCATCATGCATCGCGGGCAGATAGTCATACCTTGGATGGGACTCATTGGTTAATAACAAAAGTTAATAAATAAAATGGAACAATTTAATGCAATTTTAATTTTGATGGAAAGAATTTTTCCAGAACGAGGTGCTCAGGAACGCGGTTTGACTAATTTGTAGGGCGAGTTAACCATCGGGCAGATACTTTGGATTTGACAACTTTGGTTTAAAATATGCAAATAAATAGGTATGTCTATATGAATAAATGATGTATGACATGTGGTGATTACAAACAGTGTTCAAATGCTAAAGTACAAAGGAAAAACAGGAGCAGAGCAAACACGGAATTCTAAAAAATATTAGATGTAGGATCAGGTGCCATGGAGGAGTAAGCATCCTCTGCCGACCGGTCACACCCGCTGTGCGCCCAATGTCATATCGGTAAAAATATCATTATCGGGGAAGTTGTCGTAATTTGGGAAAAGTGTCATGCATACATTAAACGTGGAAAATAAATGGGGGGGGGGGGGGGGGGGAGGGTGGGGGGGGGGGGTTTACCACCTTCCCCAAATTGGATTTTTTTTCAAAACAGTCTTTATCTGAAATTCTCATTGTTATCGTTTTCCACTCAGCCTCAACAAAAAGAATTAAGGTCACGTACATGTATATCATCCAATTCAGTTTAAATTTTTCATCTGTCATCTAAATTATCCAGCCATGTAATTGGTTTTTTATTTCAATTTTAAAGAATAAGTTAAGAAAGCAATTAAGAAAACATCGGGCACAGTGTATACGAAATTGAAAAATAATACATGGTTCAACAGTTTAGCATTGTGTCATTAATGTGTAAAGTGTTAATTCCCGCGCTTGCGCGGGATATCTTCTAGTTTATATAATTTTCAGCATTCGTGCAAATAAAAATTAACAAGAGCCCAGGGGCCACATCGCTCACCCTAGGAACACTGGTCATAACTCTTATCAACAAGCTGCAGTATTTGGAATCAAAGACATGCTATCCAGTCTAATACAAACGATGAAATCTTAGTGCACAGTGTCAATATATTTGTTTCAGCTGATAACAAGCCGTAAACAACGTCTTAACAAATTAAGTTGTTCCAACTTATTTATTCTGGTTTAATTCAATTTATTTATTTTATTTGTGCACCTACCAAAAAGAATCATTCAACTTGAGAACCAAATGGTTCTGGAGAAGAAGATTTTATCACCTAACCTTATTTTCACTCTTTTCGAATTAATTCCCCTTTAAAGAGGAACTGGCCCTTCATTTGAACAAATTTGAAAGCCGTTCCCAAAGGATGCTTTGTGTCAAGTTTGGTTAAAATTGGCCCAGTGGTTCTTGAGAAGATTTTTAAAACACCCAACCCTATTTTCACCATTTCTACTTACAATGTATCTACCCCTTGAAGAGAGACTGGCCTTTCATTTAAACAAACTTTAAAGATTTTTCCCCAAGAATGCTTTGTGTCAAGTTTGGTTAAAATTGGCACAGTGGTTCTAGAAAAGAAGTTTAAAATATGAAAAGCTTGCGATGACAACAACAACGATATACAACAGACAAATTGTGAACAAAATAGCCCACTTGATCTAAACAATTCATTGATGACATGTATTGTACTTAAAATTATAAAATCGATTTGTACTGTTATCACAAATACACCGGAAAATGTAAATATATGTGAATAAATATGATAAGGTTTGAATCTAGGCATTAATAACGCCTGGAGTTATTTCTTTAAAAAAACTAGTGTTTAACAAAAATCTATAAATGCCTTTTTTGTATGTGAGCAGCTTCTGTAAAAATGAACAAGGATATCAAATAAAATTATATGAATAACCCCATCTCACAATGCTATTATTGCAATTGCAGTACAGTTAATTTAAGAAGGCTGGATGGTCGTAGCTTTTTTAAAGACTGTATTGTCCTCCTTTAGGAGAAGAGCTTTGTATAAAGATATTGGAAAATACTTAAATTTAAAACCTATACCCTTTGCAGAGCTGAAAGGCGATATGTAATAGAATGGACCCTCCTCCAAGCATCCTTTAAGATGTAAAGGATGAGGGTCATTCTATGTAATGAGCATGAGGCTCAAAAAGGGTATCATATAGCATTTTTCTTCGAACCAGCGAGCGAACCTCATTTCAAAGAGTCTAAAAATATCCATATGACTTATGTATTACCTAAGTATTCATCGTATATAAACCCTTGCTCCACGTGCCGAACCATTTTTAAAAGAATGTTTGTAACAACCTTACAACATATAGGGTGGGCTACTAAATTCATAATAGAACACAAATTAAGGGCGGGTATATGATACCCTTTTTGAGCCTCAGGCTCATTACATAGAATGACACTCATCCTTTACATCCTAAAGGATGCTTGGAGGAGGGTCCATTCTATTACATATCGCCTTTCAGCTCTGCAAAAGGTATCATATAGCATATTTAAAGTGTTGTCACAAACGAAACACAATCACATCTAATTTCATGGGTAATAATGTTTATTTTTATGGCACTCATAAGAAAATTTTTTATTTGGAATTGAAAGTCATTATAATTTTTTAAAATTTATCATTATCATTTTTCATGGTATTTAATTTGAACTATTTTATATCAAATTCAATTTTAAAATAAAAGCTTCATTTTCAGCAGTTCCAACTATTTTGATTAAATGATGAGTTTCATAAATTAGTTTGATAAAAGCTTATTTTTTTCTACTACTAGTATTTTCAATGAACTCATCCATGATTGCAGTGTTTCAAAAGTAAAAAGAAATTAGCTTTACTCTTTTATTACAAACAAAGAGACAATACTATCATGTCTTCAAACTTTTGTATACAAAAATGTATTCATACACAATATGTAGATTTTATTACAGTCTTTCAAAATGCACATTGTCCATCACGTCATATTACAGTTCATTTACTAAAGACACACACAATTCATCTATTTAACACTGCAGATGCAAAATGTCCATCCTTTGAAGTATCCTACTCCGATTTAAAAAAAAAACTTGCAAAATGTGTTAGAAGAAGTCCAGTTTGCTGTTTCCAATAATTCCTTCATGGACACACCAGATAAATAAACAGCAGATGCTGATACTCCTCTAAAGGAATGGGCTGTAAAGTTTTTAATGCCAGAAAACCCCAAAACTGTCCTCAACCATCTCGCCAGAGTACACGTTGTCACAGGAAGGTAAGTTTTATATGACACAAACAAAGGTGAGGATTTTCGATGATCATTTGTCCTCCTCATATATTCTTTCAATGTAGAATACACACAAAGGCATTCATCATAATATTTGAACAATGTTACTTTGTGTACAGAGGTACCTGGTTTACAAGTTTTTAACAACGTCCTAATAGTAAAAACAATTTTATTGTTGAAAATTTCCATATTATTCAAATCAAGAGCCAGTAATGTTTGCGCTCTAGAAGCTGTAGTGAGTGCAATAAGAGCAATCAACTTCAAAGTCAACTTATGTAAAGTTACATTACTTCATAGCATTAAAGTACGCAAAAAATTTAAAACTTTTGAAACATCCCAAGCACATTTTACTTTTATGGATTATGGTTGAAGTAACCTTTCATTAATTTTGGTAATAATAACGAATTCTTTATCCAAACAACGCCGAAAAAAGGTAAAGTGCTAATCAGCATTGATTTGTGTGTATTTATTACAGAATAAGATAACTTTAATTTCATTAAAGATGTCAGATATTTTATTACATTTGTTTCAGATGGCTTATAGGGATTAGCACCCACTTAATACACCAAAGAACCCATCTTTCCAACAACATCGATACTGTTTATTTGTTGCATCTCGTAAAGATGATATGATGATTTCTGCATCCAACTTTGAAAGGCCAGAATTTTGGAGTGATTGCCTGATACAATGCAAGCGACTAGTCTTATTTTTCGAAGTGGATGCAACGCCCCTGTATGTGGCATGGTCAATAAGTTCTTGTGCCGGGGTAACCTAAATGGAACAGAGACAAGAGCAGACATTACTAATGGAAACCAAGTCTGTCTTTTCCACAATGGAATTATAATAATAGCTAGTTTCACACAGTCATAAAAAATTTTGTTGATAACTCTACCAATCAATTTAAAGGGTGGAAAAATGTATGGACAAAATTTTGACCAAGATACTGAGAATGCATCAACTTGATATGCTTCTGGATCATAATTCCACGAAACAAATTTATTTAACTGTTTATTTAGTCTTGAAGCAAACAAATCTATATCTGGCATAAAAACACTGATTACAAATTCTTTCAAATATTTCTGATTTCAACATCCATTCAGTAGAATCTGAAAATTTTCTTGATAATGAATCGGCATAAATATTTTCAATGCCAGGGATGTACTGAGCAGAAATAAACGATTTTCGTTGGAAACACCAATTCCATATCTCTACCGTTAATTTATCTAATTGTTTTGATTGCATACCGCCCATTGAATTGATATATGAAACAACTGTTGTATTGTCAGTTTTAAAACATATATGTTTTGAACTGAATTTCTTGAAAAAAGATTTTAATGCAAAAAAATATGGCCAGAAGTTCTAATATATTAATATGTAAAACTCCTTCTTCATGTGTCCATCTACCTCCTGTCATTTTATTTTCAAATCTTGCACCCAATCCTTGTAGTGATGCATCAGTTTCTACCCAAAAATCCACAGGATTAGATTTGATTGGTTTTCCATTCAACTTTCTAAGATTTGTAAGCCACCATTCTATTTCATAAAGGCTAATACCAGAACAAACCATACAAGAGTCATAATTGTTATTATTCATTTTCAAGTTCATATCCTTGTCTCTTTCTAAATTTCTATAATGCAATGGACCTTGCAAAACAGCAATACAAGCATGCACTAACAATCCAATCAAAGATGAAAACTTGCGAACTTTGCAATATTTTGTTGACTTTATATCAATACAATTCGTTAATATTTTTTGGATCTTTTCTTCTGACAGATAAGTCTTGTATTCAACAGTATCAATTATAATTCCAAAGAAAACATTTTTTTGTGTTGGAACAATGACAGATTTTTTCACATTACAGTAAACCCAAGATTATGTAGCTCCGATGTTAGCATATTCGTTTGATTTAAACAGTAAAAATAATTTTGATTCATAATCAATGAGTCGTCAATGTAATAACAACATCTAATTCCATTTTCTCTGAAAGCAGCATAAATAGGTTTAAGAACATTGGTAAATATTCTTGGACATGAAGATAATCCAAAAGAGAGTACCAAAAACTATAGAAATTTCCCTTCCATTCAAAAGTCAAATACTTTTTGAAATCTGGATGTTTGCGTATACTAAAATATGCATCTTTCAAATCAACAGATGTCAAAAAATCATTTTTTTCTCACTAATTCTAAAGCATAAGATAAATTTTCTTGCTTGAAATGACGATATTCAATATACTCATTCAAATTCCGCAGATTGATTATGGGTCGTAAACTTCAATCCTTTTTTGGGTACTATAAAATGTTAGAAAAATATGCGCTTTTCAAATCATAAACTCTTTCAATAGCCCCTTTATCTAAAAGAGTTTCTACTTCTTTCGAAATCAAATCTGATTCTTCCTCGTTAAATTTTATTTGTTTTGGCATTACTGTTAGTAAAGGAATTTCCATAAATTCAATTTTATATCCATGATGAATTATATATAAAATCCATTTATCATCTGTAAATTTTTTCCAGTACTGAAAATTTAATTTCCCTACCTTTACTTGTAGTACTTTATCGTTGTGTTCAAGTACTGTTTTTGGCCTCGCACCCTCTGGATGCTGCTTTTGGTCATAAATCTCGACCTGCCCCTGCTTCTGTAATTTACATTGTTGTATCTTTGCTGTGGGCCGTTGAAATTGGTATTTGCATAGTTTTTTTGATATGACAAATTGTTTTTGCTTTTTGATTCCCAGAATCCTGGTTTTATACCAATAGGGTGTTTATTCATATCTCCCATTTCTTTTAATTTTGACATACAATTGTCCCAAAACAACTGATCAGTCACTGCTATTTCAGCTGAAGCAATTTTCTTGTACCTCGGATTAAGACATGTTTTAATTTCATTTCGACATTTCATTGACAAATGACAAAAACCACTACCTATCATACTAATAGCATCACCCAGTATCTTTTTATACTTGACTGACTCTTGGTCTTTTTTATTTATTAGAGATTCCGCCATTTGAGCAAGTAGTATTAAACCAGTTGCTAGAGATTTTTGAATTATTTGCAAATTTAAATCAGTTGCATGGGCATTTCTCCCCATAACGTCCCAAATTTCCTTATTTACTCGAGGAACTTTAAGATTGCAATTCTCTGAACGTAAATTCTATTTTTCTAATTCTGCCATGCACTCTTTGTTCGATTTGACAGATATTGCTGCATTAACAGCCTTTCCCAAGTTCTCATTAACTTTAGGACCTGTTTTCTCTGCTGAATTCAATTGTGGGATATCCCACAAATCTGTGTTGTTATTTAGATCATTATCAACAGTAATTCGAATGTTTTCATTCCCAAAACATCTTTGAATGCCTCATTAGGATTTACACCTATAATTCAAGGTGAAGAAACTTGGTTGTCTAGATAACTGAAGTCAAAATCAAAATTATTTGCATCATCATACATTTCATTACTTTAATCATATTCTGGAATTGAAACAAATTGTTTGACAGGTTTATGATTTTTATTACACAAATCGCCCTGTGTTATAGTGGAAGACGGAACTTGTTTGTTATTTCCCAAAGCATGTTCCGTAGATTCATGTTCATTGTCGTAATTACGAGAACTGTGCGCCGTATTTTCGGCCATTTGATTTGTCAACATCGAGATTGATTCGACAATTTTATCGATACCTAACTGATTTTTTAATTCATTGAAATTGATATCATGTACTATCTGAGACAATGATTCCGTGCATCGCTTCTTAGGTTTCTTAGTTTTTGCACGTGTTTTGTCGTGAAAACCCGGGGTCTGCGTTTTACGCCTTATCCCCCTGACCGGTTTCTTTTCATCTGTGTTACATATTGTTGAACTCCTTGTGGTAATTTTATTACCAAACAGTTCTTCAATATCCGAATACTTCTCACTCTCGCTGTCCCTGAGAGACAACAAATCCGCATTTTCGTGACTCTCTGACGCCATATCGTCAAACAAAATCGACCTTGTCAAACTAAACTTACCTTCTTAATATCAAAACACTCAAACTTATATCGACAATCAATCAAAATATAGCTGTATTACAGCTCAAATGAGGAAACAACTTGAACAAAGTTCTAAGTCAAAATGTTTATCTCAACACCGCACCTGTATTACAGGTAGACCCGTGTTACGGGTAGACTCTACGTGTCGCTCGCTCAAAGAAAAATAATGGTTCGGCTCGTGGAGCAAGGGTTTAGAAATGAGGTTCGCTTCGCTGGCTCGAAGGAAAATGCTATATGATACCCTTTGCAGAGCCGAAAGGCGATATGTAATAGAATGGTTTATACCTTTACCTATCATATCTTAAAAAATTAAATAAATGTAAATCTGATGGGTATTTTATTAACCACATAGACACCTTTACACGTACACCAAAAAAAAAAAAGGAAAAACAAAATAAGAATACTCGCAATTCTGATGAAAATCGATGAAAAACCAAATTAAATTTTTATCAGCTGGTAGATTTATTTGACGTAAAAATCATGTCATTGTGGCAACGCACTTTCAAAATTTTTCGAAATGCGTAAGTTTTATAGTGCTTTGTAACAAGGCATCTAGAACGTAGAATAGGTATTTTCCTAGTTGGCTTGTAGAGACGAATTAAATACAATATTGAAAACATAAGCATGAAAAATTATAATGATTTTTTTGAAAAATTTAGTTAATTAAATAAAGCACAAAACATCACACGCGTGTTAACGTTAATAACCTGTATAAAATGAAGCGATATAATGCCTAAATAAACTAAATAGGACAGGGGGATATGCATGCGTATACAATATTATCATAGTTCGATTGTCAGAACATTTTCTAGTCACTACGTTTGTGTTATCAAAACCAATCTTTACAAAATTCATGCATAAAATGAAATAACTTAACTTCCTGCCAATTGTAACATAATATAAAGTCATGTTGCTCAGATGGACTTGCTTTTTGGACAAAACTCTTAAGCATGAACCAGTAAAACTGAAGAACAAGAAAAAGGTCATATGTAAACATGATTCTGTGCTTTAAACAAGAATAGATATGGGTTACCCCATATCCAAGATATTCGACTTTTAAATTACTTCGAATTTTCACTGTGCTCAGCCGATCTCTAAGTTTAAAATAACTGAACTTGTTAAGAAACTGGCGTATATAGTTCTTCATGTCCTTAGCAAATACTGCCACCAGTCTTGCGTCACAAGCAAACAGTACACACTTCTGTGTTTAAACAGAGTCTACACGAGTGCGATCAGAAATAAGGTGCAGGTGTTTCATAACCATTCCGTCATTAAAAGAAAAGAAAAACACACACTCATGCACAATAAATTATTAAAAGAGACTGTGTGATATCTAACGAACAATAATCATGAAAGTGACATAGTTATTGTAATAATTTAAGCAATATTCATCTGTGAAAAAATTGTCAATCGAAGAATGACTTATATGATCGTGAAAAAGACTGAGGAGGCAGCTAGCGTAGGAATATGAATACTTCACATTTACATTTCTTGGGGAAAGATGGTTTTTAAATTTAATTTTACGTTAATTTTGTTTTCTTTCACATATTACATATACATCGATATTCTAAACACTTGTTGTAATGTTGTATCTGCTGATCATAAATGGAACTATATTTTTAAGCGCAATTGTGTAAAGAGTATCTGACTTTAGTAATATATCTTGAATAGCACTGATCGAATATATTAAAAACAACATAAGCAGATTTAGAATAAAAACCCCAAATCTTTCTGTGCAAGTTACTCTGATTTTAAATCCACAGTACTTCGTAAAACCATTTTACAAAGTTCATACAACAAATCGAATATATGGTTAAAATACTATTATTTTTAGAAATTGCAATCAAAAAATTTTGATAGCTGTAAAGAAGTCGGAATGTTTTTCAATTCAAAATACGCTAACGTATTCAAACAAAACTAACAAAAAGAATAACAAAACAAAACAAAACAAAGCAAAGAAAAAAAAATAATAATAAAAAAATAATAAAAAAAAAATAAAAAAAAATAATGCAAACAATATAAGCATGACATGATGAAATATCTGAATACTTACGATATTTTCTTTGGGAAAGCACAATAAGTTGAAAAGCCATAAACAACACAAATACGGTAAAAATAAGGCAAAGAGAGTAGAGTCGGAATGATTTCATTCTTATCTTACGTAACTGATCTAGTTTCCTTGATGTGAAAAACATTGAACTAAAATTTTTAGGAATAACGTCACATCCGCTATAAATATTGTATGTTTTCACACGGGTCTAATCTGCAATCTGGTCAGTTTATATCTTTGAAGAATTTAAAAATCATTTTATAAAATTATAAACGGATGTAGGAGGGTTAATCAAAATAAATAATCTCTCCTACATGTACATTCCTGAAAAAGTCGGGGTAATTGCATAACCAGCTGTATTTCGAATTTTCTTTTTAATTAAGGTCTTCCGTTGGATACTGAGTCTGATGGAAATTCTTCATTATTAAGGTCTTCCGTTTCCATCGGAAGACCTTATACTGATTCTGATGGTAATTATACCCACACTTTCTAAAGAAAGTTCGGGTATATTGTTGTTACCCTGTTCCGTCTGTCCGTCCGTCCGTCCGTCTGTCACGTTTTACTTTCTCAAACTGCTCTTACATCTTATAAACCAGCAAGCTGAACTCTTGGAGTATGATTTGGGGTGTCATGTTGTTTTGTAAAAAGGTTTCAAAAATTCTGTGGTAGTCGTGGGGGTCAAATAATGGGTAAAAAATGACGTTTTTTGACAAAAAGCCTTCTTCCTCGAACTCCTTTTACATTTTCAACAGTAGACAAATCATATCTTGGAATATGTTTTTGGGTGTCCTATAGATGCGCAATAAGGTTTTGGAAATTTCAATATTGTCCTGGGGTTCATTAAATGGCTGAAAAATGACGTTTTTTTTTTTTTTTTTTTACAAAAAGTCTGGTTTCAAAAAACGTCAATTTCTTTTTGCAGTAGCCTAATGATCTAATAGGATATGCTTCGGGGTGTCATGTTGACGTGTAATCATGTTTCAAAATTTTTGTTTTTATCACGGGGGTCTGTGGGCATCAAAAAATGACGTTTTTTTGCCCCAAAAATATGGTTCCCAGAACTCCTCTTACATTTTATGCAGAAGCTATGTCATCTCTTGAGATATGATAGGGACTGTCCTATAGATGTGCAAGAAGGTTTTAAAAATTTACATTTCATTCAGGGAGTCAAATAGTAGCAGAAAATTGACGTTTATCACTCCTAAAAAACCTACTTCCCAGAACTCCTCTCATGATTTAATGAATAGCCACATCATATCTTGGGATATGATAGGGGCTGTCATATAGTCATGCAATAAGGTTTTAAAAATTTAAATTTCATCCAGGGAGTCAAATAGTAGCTGAAAATTGACGTTTATCACTCCTGAAAAAACCTACTTCCCAGAACTCCTCTCATGATTTAATGAATAACCACATCATTTATAGGGATATAACAGGGGCTGAGCTATAGATATGCAATAAGGTTTTAGAAATATAAATTTGATTCTGAGGGTCAATGCTATCTGCAAAATGATGTTCGTCCCATAAAAAACCTAATTCCTGGACCTCCTCTTATCTCTTGTGATTGAAATAACGTACCATAAGATGCATAAGGAGGAATGCTTTAGGGGTGGGGATCACAAGCATTTTTTTTCAAGTTATTTGATCATTTCTGATTTTGGGAGGGTGGGGTGGGGTTAAGGTGACCCCCAGAGGCCATGACCTACTAATACCACAAAAAGATTTGCCTTGACATGGTCATGGTTGAAAAAACAAAAATATATATGGTTTAGGAGTGGGGATTTTGATGATTTTGAGGATATTTTAAAAATATTTAACTATTCATGTTTTCGGGGGCTGGGGAGATTCAGAGTCTCTTCTCACATTTTTACAGTAGCAAAATCATTTCTTGATTGGTATTTTTCTGTATGATGTCAGATGTACATAAAGAGATTTTGGAAATTGCTTTTTAATCATAAAGATAAACAAAATGTTATATGTAATTGTAGAAATTGTAAAGTCAGTCAAAAAAAAAAACTAGAGCTTGCTGTAAAAAACAAAGCAGGGTCATCATTGGGCTAGGGCTAGGAATTACAGTACATGTGAATAAGATAGATTAATACTTGATTAGTTCCAACTCGGGAAAGTCACTGGTCATCTCAAAGGGGGCATAACCTATATACATGTACCAATTGATGTGCAAGGACACAAGGATGAAGAATAAATGTGGTCTAGGGTGGGGATCTCAACAGTTATTAAAATGTATTATAATATCCTATTTCAGAGGAGGGGGGGTGGTTGTTTAAAAACAACTTCAGGGGGTGGGGGGAATAACCCAAGGGGCAGGGGCCAATTTGTCTTAAATGTATCTAATGTATCTTGACATGATCAACAGAATTGGACAGAATGATCACTATAGGGCATCTGCAGAGTGGGGCCTTAAATAGTTACAACATCAATCTATTGATAATATGTTATACATGTATTTAGAAATGTCTTTATTTTCAAAATGATTAACAAATTAATCAGTCAAAATGAGTTATAAATAACCGATTGGCAATTCTGCAATTTATTGCATGATCCCTAGTAAAATATCACATGTATTTTTTTATATATAATTATACATGTATGTTAACAATCAGGATTTAAATGCACAAATTTTCATGAGTCATAAATCTTGACATACCACATATCTCTTGACAAAAAAGAATAAGCAATTTAAAATAAAAGAAAATTAGTCATTAACTCTTTTTCTATTACTGGTGTATGATGATGGGGTAGGGGGTATAATGGGGAAAAAAACTGCAGCATGCCTTCATTCTCACTAGAAATGTATATCTAATCCACACATCCTGGGGATGGGGAACGGTTAAGGCCCCTTCCCCATCCTCCCTATTATAACTCATATAAACATGATATTTAATACCCAAATTTAATACAAAATAGGGTCAATATGGAGTCAACTCAATAGTGTAAGTCTGACAAATGAAAAAAATAAAAAAATTCTGCAATTAAAATGACAGAAACTGTAGATAAGCTTATTTAAATAAAGATGATGATACAGTATGCTGGCAAAGGGAGATCACATTTTAGAAAGTGAAAGTAAAACTTAATTGTTTTGTATACCGGTGTCTCATAATATTGTGCTACTACATGTATTATACTTACCTGTATTGGTCAACATCATAATGATAATCCAATTAGCACAATATGAATTCCTTTAGCTGATCACCACAAAAGAAACGTTTATTCGTGTTAATTAATCCTATTCTGCATATCGAAAACACACATGCATGTACACCATGTGATACTCATCAAACCAAAGAGCTGGGTAAAACTAGTACCCGCTAATGCAACCTGTAGACTTGTGTTGTGTACGTAACTTTAGACAAAGATCATTCAATTGTAGCATATTGCATGTATTTTCATAACTTTATTCTTTAAAACCCCTTGCTCAATTTTATTAGGTAATTAACCATGTCAAGCACAATTTTCAGCTTTAAGGTGGTATGGGACACCCACATATTGTGATGTACTCCTTATTGAACGAAACATTAAATAAAGTGTATAAAATATAATATTTTCCCCCAAAATAATGTTACCTAACAGTTAGGCCTAAGAAAAAAATTGTGTGTTTAGGGTAACAATGATGAAAGAATTAGGTTAGGTAGGTAGGGATTTTTTTTAATTTTATCATATTTTTTTCTGCATGAGGGCACAAATACAAATGTAAAATCCTAAGAATGTTTGTTTGTGTCATATCTAAAAACGGGTTTTTAATGGAAATAATATGAAGATCACAAACAGATGCAAACAGTTCAACCCCAAATTGTACATAAAGGCAATATGTGTATTATTGGATGTGAACTCATCATTTATGAAAATTATAATTTTTAAAAAGTACCGGAAATTGCATGTGGCCTTCTTTTTGACTAAAACTGGTACAAGAGAGTGTTATTTAGAGGCTAACACTTGGTGCAGGTATTACTGTCTAATGACAGCATCTAGTTCTTCATTATTGTTATTCTTCTTCTAGACGTTTTTTAAACCTCAATAACTTATTTGTTTGTCGTCCGATTTAATTCAAATTTTCAGGGTACATTGAAAATGACATTCAGTTTCTAGGGCACAAAAAGATTTGAAATCGCAATTTCCCGTTTTGAGTTATTCCCCTTTTTCTAAAATTTTAGAGGCATTCGTTTCCAGACAAAGGCTCCGAAATGGTCCTTAGCAAATAATTTAAAGTTAAAAATCTTTAATATTGACACATTAAACGTTGTCCTCTGATTTTTGTACTTTAGTTTTTTCCAATTATACCACTCGAATTATTAAATCGAAATCTATGTTTTAAAAATTGCTTAATTTTACTCATGTTTTAGCTTCGTAACTTTTTAGTTTGAAATATTTCCTAAATATATATAGAACAAAAGTTGTGCATAATTTTAAGGGCTTTCATTTGAGACCATACAAAAGGGGCTGGCCCCTTAAATAAGGGATCTAGGCGTCTGGAAAGTCTTTGCTTTATAACTAAAAAACGGTAAATATTTCGATAATGCTGTCGCTGGAAAAGTTGTTCTTCATTATCTTATCAATCTAATTCTAATTTAGTATTGTTTGGATATTGCGTAATATGAGAGTTAAAAGCTTCACATGAAAACATATATACCCGCTTTCATTTTGCTAATAGACAATAACTCCCTGTGCAGAATAATGTTTTAAAGTCGCAATCAATACTTTTTTTGTCTTCATTAGAATCTACAAATTTATAAAAATACGTTTTTAGTATTCCGTGCTTTTATCACAACTCGTTTTTGGATATGTCATGTTCTTATAAAAAATAAAAACACATTAGAAAGCGGTTAATCAAATAAAGTTCATAATTGTTTGGTTTTCTTTTATTAATTTAGCAAAAGAAATAAAAACAAAACGATTGAGCATATGATTTTAAGCATATAATAACTGCAACATTTCAGAACGTAAGCTTTGTGTAATTTATTTACGTAACTCATTCCTCGCACTTGGTCGTGGAGAGTTATCGAACCTTGAACGATTTGTGGTTATTTTGTACAGAAGCTTCGCACGCTTTGACTACCTCTAGGTAGAAGCACGCGAAGTGTATGTGTGTCGCCGTCAGACGTCAATATAAAAGCACTGTATATGAATTTTCCTCTTTTGTTTTATTAAAAAAAAACCTTAAAGATCTTTATATTTCTCTCTATTTTCACTTAGTTAACATTTTACATGTACCTGCGATACTCATAAGTGCGACGACAGGCATTAGCAAGATCTTTGTTAATGCATTTATATATTATTAAAAATTAAAAAATATATATATATATTTAAAATATAGATACAGACTTTCAAGCATAAATTCTGTTACAGTCGACCTATAGACCCCTGACTTTTGTGTACACAATTACGTAACTCATCCTTCGAACATTGGCCAGTGAGATCCATCACGTGGGAACTGGCGATCTGCGGTCATCTAAATTACATAATCCTAAATAATGCTTAACCCAATGATACAAACATGGATTCATGCAACAAACACCTCAACCCTTCTAAATCTGCACATTGTATATTTTTACGGGACTTTAATTTCCTGATATATATTTATGATAAAAAGGAAGAAAGCAAAAAACAAACAAAACGAAAAAAAGGAACGTGCTTCGAATTTACTTTGTGTACATGTTACCCAAAAAATCCGACCGAATATGCCCCTTTGTCACATTTATTTGAATTAAACTGAAAATAAAAATCGTAACACCATGATCTTCCGCCCATTTTATATAAGTTTCTCCCGGTTTTTTTTTCTTCAAAATACATAAGTAAACTTTTTCCGAGAGAATTACTTTTGATCTGATAAAGAAGAGAAAACTGACATAAAAATAAGGATTTTGCATCTTATTGCATCGTCAAGAGAGAAGTAATATTAATTTCTGTAAATAAGGTTTAACTTATTTAATTTCACGTTACATAGCGGTGTCTCTATAAAATAGCACCATCTGGTGTAAAATTTAGATGCTCTCGGGTGCATGAATTCTCCCGCTGATCTTTAATAGCTGATTATTATTTTGAATGTCCAAGTCTACACGTATCATTAGATAATATCAGACGACACACACTTCTCTATAGAAATGTTCCGAGATGCCATCAATTTGACTAATTACTAAATTTTAATTTGCACATAGTCTTCAAAAATTTAAAAAGATTAAAATGCAGAAGTTTTCTTAAAGAAACGGTTACGTATTTGTATGCGGGTTCGATTTAAAAAAAAAAAACAATTCTTGAGATGAATCATGAGTATATAACAATGCTTGCCACCCTTTATAAATTATACACGCCATTTAACTTCTATTTGTTTAAAGAATTTCTGAAACGATCACACAATCTGTGTCCGACAAATAGTTTTCCTAAAACATTTTCAAAACATCTTCTGGTTTTTTTCAAAACATGTTTTCATGCAAGCTTTCAATCAAAACACTTTATCATAACGAAAGCAGAACTGAAAGTTTAGTCATTATAATGACTCCCGCTTTGACACCAAAGCAAATCATATATATTTTCAACTCGCAGCAACAACGGAAGACCTACTCGTGGCTTTGCAACGAGCTCTGCTCTAGTTGTTATTCTTCTTCTAGACGTGTTTTCAAATTGTAATATCTCGCTTAATTTCTATCCAATTGCATTCAAATTTTCAGGGTATATTGTAAATGATAATACGTATTCCATGCCACAAAAAGATACAATATTGATACTTTCTGTTTCGAGTTATTCCCCTTTTTAAATATTTTACGGGTACTACTTTCCGGTCAAAGGATCCGAGACGGTCCGTAGCAAGTGATTTTAAGTTATAAATCTTTGATATAGATACCGTGAACGTTGTCCTCCCATTTTTAATTTTTCGATTTACCTTATTAAACCAATTAAAAAACTAAATCGAAATTAACTGTAAAATTTTGCTCATGTTTTCCCTCCGTAGGTTTTTAATTTGAAAACTTTTATAATCACATATTGAACAAAAGTTGTGCAAAATATCAAGGGCTTTCGTTTAATGCCATACAAAAGGGACTGACCCCTAAATTCAGGGATCAAGAGCCCTTGAAATTATTTGCTTTATAACTCGAAAACGTTAAAAATGTCGATATGGCCGTCGCAGGAAAAGGTGTGTTTTGTGATCGTGATAATTTCATAAAAGTGTTATTTTATTCGGGTTTTGAGTTATATGAGATTAAAAAGCTATACATGAAGACAGGTACCTGCTTTCATTTAGCAAATAGAATATGATCTTTCAATTATGCGTAAAATTAAAATAAAGTCGCAAATACATTGTTCTTTACTACGTGGGATGCTCAAAATTTTTAAAAAGGGTTTTAATGTGTCCCGTGCTTTTTTCACCACTTCTTTTGAGATATTTATTTTTCTATCATTAAGTTCTTAATATTTAAAAAACATGCATTTAAAAGCAATATGTGAAAAATAGTTCTCTATTCCAACTTTCATCTTTTTTTATTACATGTAATTAAGCACATGATATAAATGACTTTCTAAATCAACCATTTCCCGTAAGCCTTGTGTATATGTTTACGTAACTCATCCCTCGAATGTGGCCCAGGAGAGCCATCGAACGTTGATCGACTAGAGATTTGCGGTTATCTAATACACAAGCTTCGCTTGCTTGTACCTTATACATGTATCTGATACCGACTCAAAAAATTACAGTAAATACTCTATAGAATCTTAATATCTTCGATTTTGCATTTGAATTTTAAGCATATTTTACATTCTACAAACGATGCTTACATGTGCTATGTAAATGATGCAAGGCTTTTGCTGTGGATTGTTTTTTAAATTATGAATTCTGTGGTCATAACAAATTTGTTATACTAAATAAAATGATACGTCTGTAGCTTCTGTAAATGTCATACTACATGTATATATCTCACTACATTCATAGGATCAAGCTTAGTTCGGGAATATGTTAGTTGCAGGTAGCCGATCGGTTTGCATACATGTACGCACAGCATGTTTGAGATAATGTACAAGGAAGTTGTAGACTCAACGAAATGAAAACGATTCTCCAAAGGCAAATAGTCCGCTTAAAGATATCTGTATCATTGTGCAGCGTTCAATAATCCACACACTCATTGTACGTATTTATGCCAATCTCTCATCGAGAGCCCATGCGAAAAATTGCATGATGTCCAAATACCTGTTAAACGGAGTTTGTTATATTTCGTGTTATAATGTCCGAAAGCTCACAAAAACGGTCAGAAATTATCCGCAAATATGATACAGGTTGAAACGCAAGTGCCAAATATCAGAAAAAATCCTAAATTTTTTTTAACATCTTCTGAAAAGACGATCAATTATCAAATAATAAAACTGGATTAAATTGTGCTTGCTATCTTGCAGAGCATCAATGCACACTAAACTAGTCATGATTTTTAAATACAACAATAATGCGTATCAGTCTTCTTTACATGGGCCACTCGCTTAATTCAATCGCTTATCGACGCTTTGTGAATCGTCAGGATCAAAGCCACCGATACACGCATGCGTGTGAATGATCTAAATTATGCTGTATGTTGATATATTTACATTTTCCAGTGTATCTGTCTGTGATAACACTATGAATCGATTTTGTACTATACAGCCAAATAAATTCAAAAGACGTTTTGTTGGGGGCGCAAGCGGGTTTGCATAATTAATATCATAATATTTAATCGTACAACTGCTGAAAATTATATAAATATAAGTAATAAGGAATCATTTTTGAATATTATGAGGTGATAATTTCGGTCGGGGCGTGGTCAAATCTATCATAAAGCCCTTCGGGCTTTATTGGATTTGATCACGCCCCGACCGAAATTATCACCTCATAATACTCAGAGAATGATTCCTTATTCCGTAAATACGCCCCCAAAAAGACAATTATATTCGAATTGTTCTAAACGAATTCATTATATAATAGTTAAAGTGTGAAATTATTAAACACTTAAACTCTCTCTCTCTTCTCGCATTTGCTCCCAGAGATTGTACAGTGTACAGTGGTTGAGCGAACTTCACGAAAGACGATTTGATTCGGTGTTATAAGCAGAATGTGAGAGAGGAGATAAAAAAAATATTACTGAAATCGTGCCGTTTCTACAATCCATGTAATCGCTCTAAAACATTAAAATTTATTGGGTGAGGATCATGGAAGAGAGTCTCCCACCCCTGAGCCTGTTTTGTCAGCTTTTTCACAGTTTAAGACACAATTTTTACAACTAAAATATGATCCAAACTCTTAAATTCATTTGTTTGAAAACGCCGCAACAACACTTTAATTAGTTTTGTTTTGAAAAAGAATATGATGCGCAGAGATTTATTTCATTTATTGAATTTTTGAAGGTACAATGTATAACGTATATCCGTTTCAAATGAAAATATGTTCCGTGTTAATATGTACAATTCTGCCTTACAACAACCCCCCGCGAATCCAAAGCTTATGTGTGCGTTTATAGAGAAACCTAGTAAACAAATATTTCTATTATGTACTCTACAAAAATTCTATAATTTTAGAATACTTTGCTAGACAGCAAGACCCTTAGTAGAACTTAATTGTTAACTTTAAAACCGTCAACTATGGATCCGCTCCATTTACTAAAATCTATGTGACCCGGAAGCTCAGGTCTTGGCGATTACAAAGTTCTTTATATCAGTTCAAATTCCAAACTCTTAGGACTTCTTTTTGTTGATTATTGATTGATTAACGCTAGTAGAAAAAAATCCCCGATTGGCACAATGTAGAATGTATATAATATCTACAGCAATTGAATGTTCTCGATAATCCCATTTACCTGACAGTGTATAAAAGCACCAAAAAAAAAATCGCGTCAATAATTTCAGTAGTATAGATATCCTTTTTGGCCAAAATTGTTCGAAACATAGTATTATAGGTACATAGGTCATCAGCATTTTAGACAGAATTGCAATCACATGACACACAAAATCAAAGTCCAAAACAACTTGGTTTGTTCCGGATGAGTTTTAACGACTTGGAAACTAATACATTTAGGTGATGACTTAAAATGCGTGAAATGATCAACTTGATTTGTTCCGGATGAGTTTTAACGACTTGTAAACTAATACATGTAGGTGATGACTTAAAGTGTGTGAAATGATCAAATTTCCTATATTTCTTCTTATTTCCGTTTTCATAATCAAAAAGTAAAACATCTTTTTTGAGTCACAGTGTCACTTTAGAAAAAAAAAGTGTCCATCGTTCTTTTTCGCCTCGCAGCTGCAACGGAAGACCTACTCGTTGCTGTGCAACGAGCTTTGCTCTAGTTCAAGTCTGAAATTTTTCAGTTCTGTTATAGATTTCAAACTTTATATAACTTGGGAGTTAGGGGGAATGGCTGCACTGCTGTGTAATTCTTATTGATTCGTGATAATTTATCTAGTCAAAAATATCCTCTGGTGACGCTCTTTTCACCAGGGCTTTTTGTTTTCCTTTTGAGATAACCGTTGGCTTATTCTTCTAATGCATGTTAAAAGCTCTTTTGGATATTTGAACTGTGCCACATGATAAACTGGGAGAACTACAAGGTGACATAAACGTTGCATAGTTACACGTTTACTTTATATCCAGGGAATACAAGGTATGGTATTGTATCTCAAGGCCTTGATGTGAACGAATTATTCGAAGGCCATTTTTTGTGTATCTAAATCCTTTTGACACAACAGCTGTTTTATTTATGCATCAACTCTCTTCAATACATTTAGAGATTTGTTTCCCTTGATTCTGCATTAATATTATACCAAAGAAATTGCGCATTTGGGGAACATAATGAAAACGTACACGTTTAAAACAAGTACATGTACACTGTCCACAAGGCTGGTTTGACTAACAGTGGACTTGTTTGATGAATGTTGACTGAATAAACATAATATTGGAAGAAATTGCAATCTATAAATTCAAATGAATAGATTTCCGATGCCATTGAGTCATTTCGAGGTCGTACATAATTCTGTTCATGATAAACATGCACGTTTTGTGATCTTATAGTCAAAGAGCATATGAAGTCACTGAAAAACCAAGAGAATTGGTGCAACACATCACCTTTTTAACGCCAAGTTTATTCGTACAGTTTTATTCACATTTTTCCGTTTGTTGTTTTTGTTGTTACCTAATTACCCTTTATTTTATTTAGATTTTTGATATAAAAATGTATGTAAACTTATTGATTTTTTATTGAAGACCTTGTAAATTAATAAAACTGGTCTCTAAATTGGTTATGGATCATACAATAAACAAATATCTGTGTTCACAAGTGAAGATGTAAATCTCCTTTCTGGGCTCCTTGTGAGCCCTTGGGATTACAGACTTAATCTAACAGTTCAATGCCCTCGTTGACCTATGTTTATAAAAATCTTAAACTGCGACAGTTGACACAATTTTTCATAAAATAGTGGAAACTCCTTTGTAATATTTCACTTTATGATAATTTTGAAATTTCAACAGTATGAGTAATTTCAATATGTCCAAGGCAGTTATGGTATGAATGAAAAATGACAATAACCAATTGTCAACCATCTAAAAAATCCATAAAGCGAAATACAAATTCAAAGCAGAACAACGCGGACCTCTAAAAAGATAGAGGTGGGATCAAGTGCCTAGGAGGAGTAAGCATCCCCTGTTGACCGGTCGCACCCGCCTTGTGCGCCTTGTCACAATTGGGAATGTCATGATCGAGGTAAATGTCAAAATCGGGAAAATATCATCATAGGAAAAAAACGAAACGTTGATTGTTTATATTAATTATAATATATATTTATTTGTTTGTGATGGTCAAAATACAAACCTTGAGCAAACACGGACCTCCATTACATTGGAGGTGGGATCAGGTGCGAAGGAGGAGTAAGCATCCCCTGCCGACCGGTCGCACCCGCCGTGTGCTCATTGTCAACATCATGAAAAACGGAAAAAACCGTTGTCAGTCCGGTGTATAAAAATTAGTATAACAAGTATGATCAGAATAGACTTTTTCACATATATAATCACGTCATCTTGCATCTGAAAAATTTTAAAGATAATCATAAGGCAAAGATTTTTTCCTGATTTTGTTTGCTTAGATATTCTATCTAGATCTATTTTATATCTTTAAACGATAAAATTACAAGTCTGCAAAACGTGAAGATGCAATGAAAATGTCACTCATACATATGTCTTGAAACCTAAACAAGCACAAAATATGGATTTAAATAAAAATTCTGTAAGTAGATGGACTGGTCATGTAACCTCATTAGCGATTTTTTTTCTACTTTTTATAGAAGGCAAGCTATGTTCTCTCACTTCACATTGCTTTTTTTTTTTAAATTTTCGATACGTTATCATGTGTTATATTCTGGTTTATAAATATTTTTTTTCTGTCTTACGTGTATTTCAATTAAGTACGTTAAAGACAAACTGACTTGTGTATCAGAACAACCTGTATTGCACAGTTAGTTTGTTCTTATTTACAAACTTTGAATTTGTAAATTTTTATGATGGTAACATTTTACAATTTTTCAATTTTGCAATGCTGTTAGTTATTAAGCATACCAAAAAATGTTTTCCGTGCTTTTCCTGTAGATGGAACATCCAACTTTTTTATGTTAATTTACATATTGGTAGGGTAAACTGAAGTTTATTTTTCTATATCTGACAGGTACAAGGCCACATTTTTTTTTTTTTTAAATTTTCTTTCTAGTTTTCATTTTTACAATGTTTCACTAAGGTTTTTTGAATGGTTAACAAAACTTTCACTATCATTTGTCAAGTTATAAGTAATATACAGGGTTCACAATTATTTTTATCTAAAAAATAAGGTTCGTGCCATATATCTGTGTACATCTAGGTTGCTTAATAAAAAATGCATTATTTAAAACAAAATTAGAGATGATAACACTCGAGAATGCTTAAATACTTGCAGATAGAACAATCTACATGTATAGAAAACATGTAAACAAAAACAAATGCATCGAACTTACATAACAAGGATTGTGAGCTCTGTATCTCACTTATGACTTGTCAAATGACAGTAAAATTCTGGCTAAACATTAGAAAATCCTTCAATAAGTGTTGTAAACATCAAAATAAGAATTACATTTTAGAAACATCGTAACCAGGCTTGTTTAAATGGCATATTGTTGTAATTTTTGTGTTTGACAATGAAAACTTTCACTTCCATTTTCAGAGATCCAATCACCATTGAACTAAAGGTAAACTAGACCAATTACAATGGACTATATACTAGTAAAAAAAAGAATAGGGGAAAATATGCAGGATGTGATTGGTAACAAAATGAATAATATGCATGGAGTTTTGCGTATGATTTAAAAAAATCATTGAAATTTAACTTGATACAGTAACAGTGGTTGCTAAATATTGCATCGATTTACATGTTGAAAACATAAGAAAACCAAAGCAAAAAACAAGCAGAAAACAACTTGAACATATTCAAGAATGCGTACAATTGGTTATTTTTTTTTTAGAAAAGCACGAGGGATTAGAAAACCAATGTTATTAGAGACAAGCTTAGTAAAATCAGAGTTGAGAAGATCTAATGGTGGCAGTTATTTAAGACTCGTACTTTTTAGGAAACGTCAAACATACAAGTCAAACATTTTAGGCTTTCTTCAGATTATTCACGGAAAAATTTTTCGAACTGTGAATGGTTCTTCTTAATGCAATAAAAACACATAACCTGTAACGTTTTATCAGACTTAAGAGTGTATTATCTTGTGTATGCACCAAGTTGAGCAATGGTTTCCTCAATTTCCAAAACATTTTAAAAACGATGTCTCCAAATATCTAGTTTCCGGCGAAGCCTCTTGTTGAAAGATTTAGATAAATACCAAAGAATTTTGAGCCAAAGTCTCTCAAAAGATCAATATTTACATTCAGTGTATATTTCCCCTTATGTTTACATTGGAAATCTGCGACGTTCAATTTTCTATGAATACACTTTGACCATTCATGCGCCATGTGCACATATATAAACGTCTTCACGTATTTCGAGTATATTCATTTTTGTAATATTAAATGAAACGTTCGATCTTACATAACCAATTTGATATGTTCTTTTGAAAAATAATCATTAAATTATATCTACTCCTTAGTAAAAAAGATTTTTCTCTACAAAGTTTCTGGCACTATATTTCTAATCTCGGAAGCGAACTAAATAACATGTTAATATGACTGTTCCATGTATGTTTCACATCCCTGACTGATAGCGTATATGATGGCTATACAGCGACAATACACATATATTTCATAAAAATAAACACCAGTATGAATATACATATAAACATTGAATGCTTATTTTTGGATGTCGTCGGACCTGTAACAGACCAAGCGGTGCAGACAAATTATCATACCGCGCGTTAGCGCAGTATTCAATTTGTCTGCACCGCTTGGTATGTTACAGGACCGTTACACCAAGCGGTGCAGACAAATTATCATACCGCACTAACGCGCAGTATTCATTTTGTCTGCACCGCTTGGTGTGTTACAGGACCGACGACATCCAAAAATGAGCATTCAATGCTTAATTGAATCAATATGTCACGGTCTAGCAGGCAAGGAAACAGTCTTATTCAGCCGCTAGTTATAAGGGGGTGGGATGGGGGCGTTGAGGGGGTGGTGTTGGTAGTGGAAATTGTAATTTGAATTTAAATAATTACAGATATTATCAAAATCAATGATCATACATGTGCCATTGGAAAGTGGACTGGCGTTTTGTTAACTTTTGCATCAGAATTAGACATTATCACAGCTAATGAATCCATAAATCCCCCTTTTTTTTTTTTTTCACTTTTCAAGATTTCGGATAAGTCTTCTGACGCCTATGAAAAGGACCGGTTGTATGGCAAGAATGTGATACTGGGTTTCGCTTTTGAAAAGATATATATCCAATTGGTTCTTGTTGAGAAGTCGACTCTGAATTGTGGTTAATGTATAAGATACTATAGTATCCTATTATCAAAACAACCGGACTCATACATGTACTAAAACAACAATTGGATAATATGTGTTTCAAAGTGTGCCATTATTACTATTCTTGTAACAGTTGTGAGGGTAAGGAATTAACTTCCTAATTCATTGATTCATTGTTACAGTCCAGAACAACTACAAATTAAAACCAAACTTTTATTTTTCAATGCATCTCTTTCGGTTTATATTATGGCCTTTCTCTCGATGCATGTGAATAGTTCTTAAAAGTACACCCTCTGGGGTAGCAAAACATATACAGTACTCCAGAGATATTTGTGTTCATAAAAATATCTTAATAAATATTAAATATTAAATGGCCTTAGTTAATTTTTTGGTAAAGAGAATCGAAAAAAAAAATCCAAGTTTTACGAGAAGTGCTAACATAACAATTAACAGATCATATTGAAACCGAAAGTTAGTGTTTGCATACTGACACCAGAAAGGAATAAGCGGGGATTTGGGAATCTCTATTTCTAATCCGCATGGAGACATTTGTTAAATGTTCAAGGTGATTCCTATTTCTAGGTTGTTTTTAAGTCGAAGGCACGTATGACATAATATTACCGTAGGGAGTCAGATTGTATAATCTGCCGACAAAGATTATTACGCATTGATTGTTGTAGTCTTTTCTGATCCCCTTAATAACAAATATTGAACTTTTCATCTTTTAGTTAACCAAACGACATTTAAGTTTTTGTTTACACTTTCGGTGGGGTTTTTGTGTTTCCTCATTACATTACATTAGTATTCGAAGTGCAATATCTTGGCAATGAATAAACAAGGCACATAACAATTGCATCACAAACTATATTTTCAAATGTGCAGTAAATATAAATGTTTTAACAAGTTTTCAGGTAAAGTGAGCTTTTTAATTTCCTTCAGCTTGTCTTTTCAGGTTGACCTTTTACATTTTCATTCTTTACTCGTTCTTAACGTTAACACACACGCGGAAATAATTGGAACGATGTGTTTAGAAATTGAAACTTAAAATCCAATTACGGTTGAATAAGATAGAGTACTAATTCACTTAAAAATCGTATACCCTTTTTCGAGATTTTTGTCAAGATGCAATTTCTACAGAAAGGAAGATAACTGAAAGAGGTTTTCACTCAAAACACAAACTATGCATGCACCTACTCATCTGATGGTCATAGACCATTAACTCAATGCAGAATGATTTAGCTAAATATAACAAATTAATGAAACGAAAACAATGAAATTTACTTACACTTGTTTCTCTGGCGAAGCACGAAAATCTCGAAAACCAAAGTTGATACAGATAAGCATAACATCAGGAAAATCACATTAAAGTGAAAAGATCGCATGTTGACAATTTTTGTCCAAATACGTGGCTATTACAACTCTAGCTCCTTGCCTTCTCCCTTCCTGTATAGATTATTTCCAAATATTTTCAAGGCAATTTGGACAATGAACCGAAGGTGTTACTGAAATGAGGAATGGTCTATTAAATGGTAATAAAATTGTACAAAATGCAAATCAAATAAAACGTTATTGATTTTAACACACAGAGAGAGAGAGAGAGAGAGAGAGAGAGAGAGAGAGAGAGAGAGAGAGACAGAAACATACAGACTGAGAGGGAAAACAGACAGACAGGCAAAGTAAATACCCGATATATAAACCGTATCATTTTAGCTAGGTAACGCTGTGCGAAAAAGCGACTACGAAAAAAATCAAAAGCAAGACATGTCCCTTCATTTGATCCCTTTACCATGGTATCATTTATGCAAAATATGGTTAAAATCGGTTCATTGGGTTAAAGAGCTTAGTTCGTCTGTTTTTGGGTAGCCATTTTTGGTCACTTCTAGTCTGGAAAGTATGCATCATATATATACATTCTAGTTGTAAATTCATATTTTACAATGCCAGATAAACTATATTGAATAAAAAAGTGAAGGAAAAATTACACATTTACAGAGTTTAGTAAGGGACTATATTTTGTGGCGGAAGGTGTTCAAGAAGAAAATGAGCATTTTTCATAACTCAGTTGTTTTAGGGTACCGTAACTTTAGCTTCCTTATTTTCAGTGCAGACCAACTTTTTAGATAATTTGTGCATTGTGATATCTTCATGTTTCGAAAAACATATTTTAGCATTTTTTCAATATTCCTATCGACATATATTAGCATATTTCACTTATATTTCATAAAAGTCAAGAAAAAATTAACTCCAAATTTTGCCTAAAATTAGCTTATTTCGTGCCAAATCTCAAATTTATCATCATCATAGACCAATACTTTTGGTTTTATTTTATGACTTTATCACATTTTTCTGACAAGTCTATAATTTGAGAAAATGATTGAGACTTTTAAATAATTCCATTGCATGTTGAATCGTAAATAGATAAAAATAGCATTTTATCAGTGCAAAAAGGCCAAAATATCAATTAGGTGAAGAAATTGTAAACTTTGTCTTTATGTAAATTTAAATTTTATTTATTCTAAAACGGAAAGATTTGTAATTTATGCCATGATTCATTCCGATAGAAAATTATAGAGGGGAAGAGCGATTTATGTGCAATTAGCACTTTCAGTGCAGAAAGGTCATATTAGATACACCGTAGCGCCGAAAAAAGCATAATGACCCCAAACGTTTGTTTTGAATTTTGGTTAAGCTATGTGTGTAGATATTTTAAAAATACTTTAGAAAAAAAAACTTAAATACTTTTGGTCACAGGATCCAACGTCCTTAAGCACAGAAGTCGAAAATAAAAAAAAGTAAACATATGACAGGTGATCTATTAAAATTGCTTACATGCCCATAGTTCACGTGAGCTCTAAAGATCACAATCATAAGTTCGAAATCTGTATATGTCTCTCACAGAGGTATGTACCTGTACATGGAATAGCTTTCTTATCCTAGAATAAATAAAAGGATACACAATGAACGTTCAGACGAGATTTATATTTTATAAGAAACAGCTACATGTAATGTAATATTTTAACTAAAACAGTAAGTTAAAAAGCAGGAAACTTATATTTCTGTTTAACCCTGTTGGGTATATGGTCTAGCTAATAACCGTATACTTAACATAATCATGTTTCATAGAAAAGAGATAATAATGATTCATAGAGAGAAGACATCATTGATAAATTGTTTTCATAGTGCCCCATTGTGATTTTAGAAATAACTTGTAAAGTCTGATAAACAGTTCAAGATACGCATGATATCAATGATAATTTACAGGTTTTCGGTAGAGTTTTGGTTCAGTTTTGTTTGAGTGATATTCTTATCAAATTTCATCACTTGAATTCAATAACAGAGGAAAGGTGAATCAAATATTTCTTTTTCTTTTTTTTTTAAATGGAATGATCGGCATTTGATATCAGTTGTCAGCATGAAATATTTTTCAATGTTATGGCAAGAGTACAACATGCATTAAATGGGATAAATCGTGCTGTTTTGTTTCTCTCCGAAATAGCAAGGAACGAATTATCTTCACGTTTAAAAGTAGTCCGAACGAAATTCTTACGGATGCAAAGAAATAAAAAACATGAGTTAAATCATTATGTAATTTTATAAATGTTTAAATCTGAAGTCAGTTACTTCAAAATAATGTTCCTTACCTATAAAACTATTAATTCAATATTTACATAAAGCTAAAAAAGTATTGCAAAGCGAAATGTGTGCGCAAATAGCGAAGTTTGCTGGACAAATTTGTGATAAATTATCGGAATGCAGCAATAAAAAATAAAATGCAAACAGTTAGTCTCAGTGACTATTCGGCAAACCTGCGTACGCGTAAGAAAGAAATGGCAATATTCAAGATTTTGTTTTCAGACCGAGAGCTACAGATCTGCAGCTAGAGATCGTCTGCCTCTTATTGATCATGTCAATTTATTATTTATTTTTGTTTCAAGGAGGTAGTTTTTTTTTTTTTTTTTTTTTACATCAATGATTTTTTCCCTTTAAAAGAGCAAGAAATCGGTCACATTTTTTCAGTGTTATCATTTTAAAATTCATTTAAGGCTCTAATAAAATTCTATATGAAGTTTCAAGATACAACTCTTCATTGCTTTTTCCGAAACGCTGCATGGAAAAAAGATTTACATTGCATTCTTTTAAAATACAAAAAGACATGCACAATGAGCTTAGATTTACAGCTTACAAACAACCATAAAGAGATATTGAGAACAACTAATTTTTCTTATTTATATAATATTTATTATATATAAATCAAAAGAAATTCAAGAAAAAATCAGAAGAGTTATTCTTTATATGCATAAATGAAAACACTGATCAGCAAGGGGTTCTATATCGTGCCAGCACCTACGGTCTGATACACTGTAACATGGGTCTTTGGACTTTGGATTTAAAGCTTGCTTCTTTCTTTTAGGGGGTATTTTATTTTTCATTTTAGTATACTCTACTAATAATGTATTGATTTTGTATATAAACAGAGTTATTGATACTATAATATCAATGTAAAAAGGACAGAGAATCTCTCTCTCTCTCTCTCCTCTCTCTCTCTCTCTCTCTCTCTCTCTCTCTCTCTCTCTCTCTCTCGTGAATTCAAAATGCTCAAACAACACAAACGAAAGGTTGACCAGGCAATACTAAATGTGCATAAGTCTGGGTCCGCCGCCATAAAACTTCAAGAATTTAAGAATTCTTGAGAAATATTTAAAAATAAAAAAGAATTTGAGAATTTTTATTTTGCTCAACTTTTTTATGGCCGAGTCTGAGAATTGGGGAGTTGAGAAAATTCTCAGACTTGAGACCATTCTCAGATTCAAGAATGTTTTATGGCGGCGGACCCTGGCGTATACATCCATGCATTGAAGTTTCAGCATTAATTGAGAAAATTCACCACATACCGTTAAGATATATACTAATCATGATAAACTTGAAATTAGCCGGCGAGATTTCGTTTCTCGGATACCCGACTGCACCTACTAGGATGAATGTGTAGTATGTTTTGGAGGTTTATTTCAAATAACATTTATCGGAATCAATTTTGTTTGTTGGTTTGCTTTGTTTAATGAAAAGGGGGATAATGAAAATGTGTAATTTTCCATATGAAGTCCTAGCATATTTTCTTAATGATTATCATAGGCCAAAAGCATGTTGGAAAAAAGAACTATTGTATCAAGCAGTTCTTATGCGCAGATCACGCATTCCTCTATGATTTGCACAATTATCAAATAATACTTACAGTACCCGCAACGTTATTTTTTACAAGATAAACAATAGGATAGGATTCACGCACGATAGGATAGGATTAATGCACAATAGAACAGTATACACGCACGATAGGATACGATTGATACACGATAGGAAAGAATAAACAATGTTCATGATAAACGTATAATCGCGTTAAACGATCTTCACGATTAACCTGATAATGGCAGAATTTGAGAAAGAACGCGTACGAATCAAGATTTACGTGGAATTTCTTATGTTATTATATGTTGTTATTATATAACAATTGCCGAATTGTTAATCATCACTGTATCCTTTATAGATTGTATAAAAACGACCAGTTTATTTTTTTTTTTACAAAAATTATGAGCTTAAATGATCAATAAATTATCTGTATTGTTAACATCATTTTCATTACCGCACACCCTAGCCGATCGCCGCGAAGATTCAAATCTCACGGAAAATAGGATAATGATGCATAAAAAACGAATTATATCACATACAAGTTAATGTTTACACAGGTATACACTCCGAGTACGTTTTAATATATTCGATATACAGGTAAATATGTTACATTGTTCCTAACAACTTCGATAGTTTACATAAAATTTTCATTTCCAGTGCTTACAGATATGAATAACATGTAATATTTGTTAATTTTGATCTAATGAACTAAGAAAATAGTATCATGATAAAATACTGGATAGGATTTTATATTTCTTGTTCGGTAAATTTTCGTATACGGCGCACTGAACGACTTGTAACTTTGAAATAAATTTACTTGCTTATTAAAAGGCACGAAACGATTAACACGATAGGATAAACGGAAAAACTGTTAAAATTGAACGATAAACCTGATAGGATTAACGAACGATAGGATAGGATTAACGCACGATAGAACAGTATACACGCACGACACGATAGGATTGATACACGATACGATAGGATAGGATTGTAAAAAATAAGGTTGCGGGTACTGTATGAAAGGAGAAATACATTTCCAAAGAGATTACTGATTGTTGACATTGAGTTCCTGCTTGTTTTCTGCCTTATGCAAGCACGTGTGTAATCCTGATTTAAATATAGATATCATGGCCGGGGCCGGGGGATGTCATAGCAACACGATAGTATGAACATTGTTAATAAATGATTGATATTGAATTGCTAGTGATGAACAAAATCAAAAGTTTAGATTGACATACAGTCTGGAAAGTCAACAGGAAGAACTAAAATGCCAAGGAGTTTTGTTTCAGAAGCCAAATTTTCTCTATCTGCTGGACGATTCCATTTGTCTTGAATTGGGTGTATGCTGCGTGTCTTACTAAATGTACACGCTCACACTTCAGCCGATTAAAAAATCACTGTAAGTTAGATTTATAAATCGTTTCTAAAACATTTAACCTTATATATCGTTGTTAACAAATTCAAAACTTTGAACAATTAAATTGATTTAATACCCCCACCCCGATATGGAAGAATCCATTCTAACCAATGGAAATTTCATTGATACGAAATCGCGCCAGAATGTCTCATTCATAAATTTTTACGCACTGTTATAGTGGACGAGTCCAAAATGAGAGACACATCAACAATGTTAATAATCTGGAGCATACATGTACCATGCAGGCAGTTTACTTTGCGTTTATTTTCTTGTTTTGGGAGTCCTTTGCTTAAAAATGATGGAAAGGTCTTGAATTTTGCTATCTTCATGCCATAATATATCATGTAAAACTATTTTCAGTTCACTGACAAGCTTAGAATAATGAAATAATTTTATTGAAAATAATATAAATGAACGTTATAAATCCTATGTCAAACGACTTATTACTACTTGAATCTGCACGTCTCTTTAATGAATTTATGAACAGCGGCAAATCTTAAAATGTATACATTTTTTAAGGTAATTATAGCTGCAAGTCTGTAGCCCCCGGTCTAAAAAAATGGATGATAGTCAATCTGAATTTTTTTTCTGACCGAGAGCTACATATATGCAGCAAAGGTAACTATTACATGCTTCCAATTAAATAATTTTGTTTAAACCTGCAAGGCTGAAGCTTTTAGGAAAGCTGGTGTTAAAAAAATAACATCTCTACACTTTGTCTGTACATTCGCTATTTGTAGAACAAGCAGAATCAGTATCAGTCCGGACCTCGCCATATACATTGTTCGACTTTAATAGCCATAGCATTGCTTTGCATGTAAACAAAATCTTTAAAAAATTCTAAGTACACATTTTTTTTGGAATCACATTTTTTTTAAATCACGCGTTAATAGTGTACACGCTGATTCAAAATGCTCCAAACTGAAGAGGGTTAAAAATGCAGTCGATGATTACACATTTTATAGAATTTGAAAAAAAAAACATTGCAGGTCTGAAAGATTGTTAATTTATCAATATACATTGCTAATTTCCTTCGATTGCTAAGGCTACAGCGTAATTGAGAAACATTGAACAGCGTTTTTTTCCATGCAAATTTCATCAACGGATGATAGCGAGTACATTAATAAATCACAATGATTTCATTACCTCTCTAAAATTTTGTATGTAAATAATTTATTGCCGATAAAGGCTGTTTGATATTTTCGTTTGTTGATGTTCTGCAAATACATATATGTAGTTAAAAAACGCGAAACGCGGGACGATCGAGTTATAATTAATAATTAATATCCCTACTAACCGTAACTAAAAGTTAACGGCTTTGTATTCAAATAGTACTAGTAATATTGACAAATATTATGTTCACGTTTTAGAAATCATCTCCACAATGATAATATTATCTTCATCGTAAATCGTATTGTGTAATGTTTTAAAAGAAAACTTTCTATCAGAATTAATCCCGTGCTCGTTTAAAATTGTATGTCAGTAATACACATTATGCTTTAAAGAACGGCCGTGTATTGTAAAAAATTGAGTTTAATTACCATGTATTGGAACCATTTTATTAACACATCTCCCAGTAATGACACAATTCAAGATGTCTCCATAATCGTAAAACAGTGGGGCGTTTAAACGTGTGTACTATACCAGCTCTATAAGCACATGCACTGTCGTCTGGGCGACGGCCTCTATACAGCTAGCGACTCTGTTATCGATCGGTTACCTGAGTCTCGGAATGCATCTAAATATAGAGAGGGGCACAGTTTTGAAACAAACAACTGAAATAAAGTCAAAGAGGTTCATTTTTATGAAATGAAAATGTACACATCAATAAAAACATTTGGGAATTTTATGGTGAATCATCTTTACGCGCAGTGTGTATCAGTTAGTGAATAACAAGAACCCCTTTCATAACTTCTTGCACGTGCACACCTCCACGGAAAATGGGTCGATCCGACTTAAATTGTTTCTGCGAAAACTGACTGTATATTACAAAAACATCACATTGAATACTACGGATGGAATCAGAATTAATTTTTCAACAACTTTGCTTCAATAACGCATTAGACATTTTTCTTCCTTTACAAGTTATTGACAAAAAACTTTTGAAGCCTCTAACTCCCTAATAATAGGGACCAACCCCTTTTTCTTAATACCTAACGAAAGGTCTCGGTGAGACCTACAACATTTTAAATATATCTTATCACAAATTATTATCAGCTGGAAAACTAGAAAGGAAAATACATGAACATTTTTGCAACTTCTATTTCAACACCTATATCACTCCTTTTGTTTGCATTTAAATAACAAATGAAATATGTCTTGCACTATTTCTATGTATCTGCTTCCAAACCAGCCAATCCTTGAGATTTTGCCAGTCATCGTTAAAGCTAAACCCATCCGACAAAAGGTGTTGTTAAAATTTACTTAAAGGGGAATAACTCAAAACGGATAGGAATTTTCATCAAGTCGAATATGTAACGGAAGACCTTAATAAATTTAAGATTGGTACATGTAACACGTGTCAAATACTGACTATAGTTCCTCTGCAGAAGTACTAAAAATTGGAACACCAATGTAAAAACAGATATGACTGAAATCAGGCAAATGGCGGATAGTAGAAAAGATTTCATTCTTATCTTTCTTGTTCCGCTCCCTGGATAATAGATGAGGATTTTTGAAACATTTTAAACGTTACAGCGACAATTCAATTACTATTTCCTTCTTCCACTTAAGTTATCTGTCTACAAATTGTCAATAGGATTATGTATGATGAAATCAATGATATGTGGTGATAACGGTGATAACAAACAGTGTCCAAATTCTAAAGTCCAAATGAAAATTACAAATCAGGAGCAGAGCAAACACGGACCTCTTAAAAAATAGAGGTAGGATCAGGTGCCATGGAGGAGTAAGCATCCACTGCTGATCGGTCACACCCGCCGTGTGCTCTTTGTCGTAATCGGGGAAAAAACGGAAAGGTCCATAGACAATTAGGTGATTAATTATAGTCTAACAATTAGTATGAAAACGTCAGTCAGCATGCGACCCAGTGGAAGATTGTATTTGCTGAGTCGTTGTATCGACCATAGAACTTACGAAAAGATGAATTCAAACGAGACTGTTGATAGTCCTGTTTTATCAACTTGTTTGTCAGTAGCTTGCCTTGCCTTAGAAACTGTTCATACGAAGAGCATGCCCCTGTGTATCGAATTAACTTCGAGACAAAAACACCATATGCAGGTGATGAAGGTATATTGCTACATAAGTAAGGAAAGTTGACTATAGAAATATTGAAGTCATCACGTTTATCATATAGTTTTGTTGTTAGGCTACCATCAATGTCCATTTCTAGTAAAATATCCAAATATGAAACAGATGACGCAGACATGTATTGAAGTCATCACGTTTATCATATAGTTTTGTTGTTAGGTTACCATCAATGTCCATTTCTAGTAAAATATCCAAATATGAAACAGATGACGCAGACTCTGTGGTATCTTTTATTTCAAGTTTACTGGGATATATCGAATCGACGTAAGTATGGAAGTAACAATTGTTAATTGATAATACGTCGTCGATATACCTGAATGTTAATTTGAAGGCCCCACGAGTGATTTAATTTTTTTACGTACAAGTTTTTGAATAAATTCTGCTTCATATCAATACAAAAAAGGTCTGCTAACAATGGGGCACAAATGGCACCCATGGGAATTCCAACAGATTGTTGGAAGACCTGATTTCCAAAAACTTCATAGATGTTGTCCATCAGAAACTGAAGCATCTTTTTAATGTCAACTTCAGAGTACTTGTGTGCACAATCCGAATGGCTTTTAACAAAATAGTTTTGCAAATGACCGATGACAAGGTAAGAAAATTTATGTGATCCATTTTTATGAAAAAAAAATATGAACTGATCTTCATCAACTTCTCTTATAAAGGATTTTGAGAATCACATACATACGTATACTAATCTATTTATCCGACGATATTCTGTGTCTAGTTTCCTCTGACATAATATTTCAATTCAACATTGGTGTTCCCTTTCGTTTAGTCTTCTTTTGGTTGTGTTTTGTGTAATTTAAGGAATACGTTTAATCAGAATGAACAAATATTCCACTGATGATAATGAAAAATCACCTAATGTGTGACATAGACCTTTGGGTGTAGTATAATTTTTCACTTTTCAAAAAGTAGGTCAATGACCTACTTTTTGAGTTAATGGCCATTGAATATATTTTGAAATTTTAAGAAAATTCTCTAAAAAAAAATATACTCTGATATGATTGAGTACAATACAAATTATTAAACTCTTTTAAAAACTAAATACAGTTTATAAATCAATGTGGCACTAAATAGATACAAATCATTAAGTTTTCATTGACAATGTTTAAAATATTCTGATATTCCTCTATCAGTTTTCAAATTCCTACCCATTTTTGATTCAATTTAACAAAAAATTGAATGATGATAATACTGAAACATTTATAGAATTAAACTAATTATATTGACATTATTCTATGGGAATAAAATTTATATGAGGTCTAATGTAACAACCGTTAATGATACAAAGCCGCTTAATGATATAAATAGCATTAAGCGTTGCAATTGCAACGCTTAATGCTATAAATTCTTGCATTAACAGTTGACATGTCCAACTGTTAATGATAAATCGCCGCTTAATGATAGAATTGTATCATTAAGCGTCACAAATGCAGAGCAGCCTTAACGCTTAATGAAACAAGCAAATATCGACACCCTCAACCGCTAATGATACAGACTTTATATCATTAAGCGTTGCAGTTGCACCCTTTAATGATACAAAATTGTATAAATGAATGAAATTGAATCTTTCCGTTTTTTTTCAATTTGCTCAACAATCATAATTTTAGTTTTTAAGATCAATTCTATATAAAATCGAAATTGTATACAGGAGTTCCGCCGGCACGCATAGTTTCCAATTTTGATTTCCAATTATCTTTATATTGCATACAAACAATCAATGATATATATTCATGTAATAAGAACTAGATATCATAAATTTGTTGCTGAGGGCTACCGTTGCCATGGTAACGGAGACCAGAGATACAAAAGTGGCAAATCTTATCAACTTAGCATTGTGATGGACATATAAAATAAGATAAAGTAGTTGCATATAAGTGTTAGTTATATTGTTACAACGGTAACTTGATCAAAAGGGTCGGATTGCGTGGAGTTGCCAGGTGCAAATCATCAGATCAGAAGTAACGCATAGCGTCGTGTTTGATTTAATGATCTTCGCCTTGCAACGAGACGTCATCTGATTCTTTAGATCATGATCCTCTATACTAATAAATTTATTTTCTTTCCACAAGGTAAAAAACAAACAAAATCATGATATTTATTGAACACAAATGATTCGAAATAAACACTATAAAAACGCAAGTAAAAATATTTATTGTGGACAACGCCATTAGCTTCAAAGAGTGGTGGTAATACATATTACTTCGCTTCGCTTCGCGTCTCGTTAAATTTGATGATTCAGGCCTTACGGCTCCACTTGATCATAGACGCAGGGAGTTAATTTCGCGATTAACTTTCTATAAACTGTTCCGCCACGACTAATGTTCGCGACCAAGTCTTATCCAGTTGTTATACATGTAACAATCACATGACAAGGGATGGTTCGTGGCGGTAAATATTCGCGACTACGAGGCTCTCATGACCTCGCGAAAATTTTTCGCATGCGAATAAATGTTGGTTTACAGTATAGGCATCACCGGAAATATAAATCTTTCGCTTTTTAAGCGTTTAACATGTACGCTGAACACTTTATGTCATTTAACCAAAACAATTACGCAATTGAATGCCTAGTTACAGTGCAACCTATAATTAAACAAAATATTGAGTGCACTGAAAGCTTGACCAGTTAAAAGTGTGTGTATAACATTTTTTTTTACCAGATTTCAAAATTTCCTCTTTAATCTAATAAAGTTATTTTATAGACCTTAAATACATTTGCCGAATTTTGATCCACAGCTGGGAAACAAAAGGACATATTTAATGAAAAGAATAAACAGGATCAGTAGTATGAATAAAAAATGTTTTGAGAGAAAAATATTTGTTCATTGTGTCATTAAATGACATCGTCCTAAAAAAATACAGGTGATTTTAATATGAAAATATGCATACCAGATAATACCTAAATAATAATACAACGTAAAAACTCGGTTATAGCAAAGTATCCGGGACCATTGGATTTAATTCGTTATACTTATATTCGTATAACGTATTTTATGGAATACTTGTTGCAATGATCATTAATTCTAAAGCCAGTGTGAACGCCAAAGAAAATATATTCATCTGTTATAATTAAACATTTATTCAAAATAAATGTGTTGAAATATTTCTCCTCTTTAATACCTTTTCCCAATAATATATGTCCATTGCATGTACAGTGTATATCCGTGCATTATCATCATTACATGCAAACAATAATGAAAATTTAGTTCACTTTTGTTCTGCGATTTCGAACAGTGTTCAAAGACCGATTCATCATTGCAATGTGTGTGTGTGTGTGTGTGTGTGTGGGGGGGGGGGGGGGGGGGGGGGGGGGCAAAAGCTCAATGATTTGATTGCACAGTCTTAATATTTTTGTTTTGTATAATATAATTATTGCACAAAATTCAATTGCCGTTTGATATTTCTATCATAGTGTTCATACGTATAATGTCTAATATGCATGACAGAAATCCGTAAAAAATCTTAAAAGGGGATCAATTTTGTCTTTTTTTTTTAACTGTTGACGGCATGTGTACGAAAACTGTTCTTACGAAATTTCCAAACATTGTCTACATGTATATATCTACAAAAGTATATAACTACATGTACAATACAATTCATCATCGTCATATACAATACATATCTTCATCCATAAATTTTATTCATACATCGAACAATTGTATTGTAAATTTTAACTTACCGGGTGAAAGTAAAACACGACAGAACTCTCAACAAACTCATTGTTTTACTGAAAACAAATAATAAAACGGACTTTCCATATTTCACCAAAAGTCGCGTACTTACCACCCCCCCCCACCCCCAAAAAATACCTTACTCTTGTGTGAATTAAATTTGTATCCAGTTGTCATATTGTAAATTTTCAATTTAAACTCGCCTATAGTAAATTCAAAAGTTACAACATGAAACAAATGTATATGGTTATTTTAATGATATAGAAATTCATTATAAGTCCGTGTAGCATAACGGGTAGAACCCCACCCCCTCCCTCCATCAAACCGCATGTGACTGAAAACCCAAAACATCGATCTCGCACAACAGTAAACACTTACATTGGCCTAATTGCCTGCGTAGATGTAGCATCTCCCCACCCCACCCCCCCCCCCCAAAAAAAGGATAAAAATAAAAATAAATAAATAAATAAATAAAAAGATAAATAAATAAACAAAGACTAAAAGATAACATTTAGTACTCCTGCTTGATAACACACGATCCTTAATTTAACTAGGAAAGCCCTGTCTGTAGCACTTTTCATTCCGCTTCCTTTAAGCAGCCAGTCTCTCATAGGCAATCCCCCAAAAATCACGCATTTGTTTAAAAAAATCTACATATTCAAGTTTTTATGCGCTAGTTGCCTAATTTACTTGTGTATAAAGATAATCATGTGAAAGTGTATATGCATTCGCTTCTGTTTTTTGATCACAGTATCATCTGTTTTTTTCATTTAAAAGTTTGTTCAATGTACTTGTTATCAATATTATCAAACAATTTGTTACAAATGTGTTTAAAATATGGATTAATTAATAAGGGTACTAGTATTTCAGCTAACATTACAATTTACTTTTTCATGTAAATTTAAGACAAATATTTGTTACAATATTAGACCATTCTTGTTTAAACGCATTACGTATAATGATTTAGATTATACTTTGTCTACCTACATAATTTTCTTACACTAGTATGAATACAATATGGATACACAACTGAGTCATTTATTACTATTCTTTATTTGCTCAAGATATACATATTATTGCTTTATTAACAACAATGTTATTTCATTCATTTTTACAATTTTGTATCATTAAAGGGTGCAACTGCAACGCTTAATGATATAAAGTTTGTATCATTAGCGGTTGAGGCTGTCGATATTTGCTTGTTTCATTAAGCGTTAAGGCTGCTCTGCATTTGTGACGCTTAATGATACAATTCTATCATTAAGCGGCGATTTATCATTAACAGTTGGACATGTCAACTGTTAATGCAAGAATTTATAGCATTAAGCGTTGCAACTGCAACGCTTAATGCTATTTATATCATTAAGCGGAGTTGTATCATTAACGGTTGTTACAGGTCAATGATCAAAATTTTGAGATACTGTACATGTCTTTTATCGTTCTATAGCATTTTTCAATATTTTTGTTTTGCGTGCCATACGATTATCTTCATTAATAAGTGAGATAAAACCAACAGAAATATGCAAAATTATGTTAAGTAACAAATAAAATCTTAACTTTGAATATTATAACACTGCCAAAAATATTTCAGCGAAACACAAAATCTGAAAAATTTAGTCCAAATTTCCTCTGTTTTGCTCGAAGTCCATTTTTGTTTGTGTATACTTCCATAATATATTGAAAATACCGAATTTTATGTCAATAATAATTCATTTCATTAATACTTTTTGTGTTCAAACCAAACTTTACTCATGGCATTGAAATTTTTTAACAATCCGAATTTGAGAACTCAAACCCTGAGTAAACAACTTTCTTAAGGCACAAAAAGTATTTTGAAAACATGACATTCTCAAGTTAAAACATTTTACAAACACAGACAATTAAACAATATGATATGCAGTGTTCATCTAGTATTTTAATTTTGATTCAATATGTCATTCAATCGGGTTTGGCATGCATCCGGAAATATAACATGCATTATTCAACTTTAACCCGCTTTTCATCTCAAGTTTTCAATAACAAAAAATACAAATAATCTAGGTAAAAAAAGTTTTGTTCTGAACATTATAAACCAGTTCAAAAATGATCTTGATTCTGGTGAAAAAAGTTGCTGTGAACGATATCTAGTCATTATACCCGCACTTTCTAAAGAAAGTTCGGGTATATTGTTGTTACCCTGCTCCGTCTGTCCGTCCGTCCGTGTGTCACGTTTTACTTTCTCAAACTGCTCTTACATCTTACAAACCAACAAACTGAACTTTTGGAGTATGATTTGGGGTGTCATGTTGTTTTGTAAAAAGGTTTCAAAAATTGTCTGGTAGTCAAATAATTGGTAAAAAATTACGTTTTTTGACAAAAAAAACCTTCTTCCTCGAACTCCTTTTACATTTTCAACAGTAGACAAATCATCTCTTGGAATATGTTTTGGGGTGTCTTATAGATGCGCAATAAGGTTTCGGAAATTTCAATTTTGTCCTGGGGGTCATTAAATGGCTGAAAAATGACGTTTTTTTTTTTTTTTTTTTTTACAAAAAGTCTGGTTTCAAAAAACGTCAATTTCTTTTTGCAATAGTCAAATGATCTTCTAGAATATAATTTGGGGTGTCATGTTGAAGTGTAATCATGTTTCAGAATTTTTGTTTTATCACGTGGGTCTGTGGTCATAAAAAATGACGTTTTTTGGCCAAAAAAATATGGTTCCCAGAACTCTTCTTACAATTTATGCAGTAGCTATGTCATCTCTTGAGATATGATAGGGGCTGTCCTATAGGTGTGAAATAAGGTTTTAAAAATTTAAATTTCCAAAAAGTAGAAGAAAACTGACGTTTATCACTCCTAAAAAAACCTACTTCCCAGATCTCCTCTCATGATTTAATGAATAGCCATATCATATCTTGGGGTATGATAGGGGCTGTTCTTTAGTTGTGCAATAAGGTTTTAAAAATTTAAATTTCATCCAGGTAGTCAAATAGTAGCTGAAAATTGACGTTTATCACTCCTAAAAAGACCTACTTTCCAGAACTCCTCTCATGATTTAATGAATAGCCACATCATCTATAGGAATATAGCAGGGGCTGAGCCATAGATATGCAATCAGGTTTTAGAAATATAAATTTGATTCTGAGGGTCAATACTATCTGCAAAATGATGTTCCGTTCCATAAAAAACCTTATTCCTGGATCTCCTCTTATATCTTGTGATTGAAATAACGTACCATAAGATGCATAAGGAGGAAGAATATATAAAATTATGCTTTAGGGGTGGGGATCACAAGCATTTTTTTTTCAAGTTATTTGATCATTTCTGATTTTGGGAGGGTGGGGTGGGGTTAAAGTGACCCCCAGAGGCCATGACCTACTAATACCACAAAAAGATTTGCTTTGACATGGTCATGGTTCAAGAAACAAAAATATATATGGTTTAGGAGTGGGGGTTTCGATGGTTTTGAGGATATGATATCAGTTGCATGGGCATTTCTCCCCATAACGTCCCAAATTTCCTTATTTACTCGAGGAACTTTAAGATTGCAATTCTCTGGACGTAAATATTGTTTTTTCTAATTCTGCCATGCACTCTTTGTTCGATTTGACAGATATTGCTGCATTAACAGCCTTTCCCAAGTTTTCATTAACTTTAGGACCTGTTTTCTCTGCTGAATTCAATTGTGGGATATCCCACAAAACTGTGTTGTTATTTAGATCATTATCAACAGTAATTTGAATGTTTTCATTCCCAGAAACATCTTTGAATGCCTCATTAGAATTTTCACCTATAATTGAAGGTGAAGAAACTTTGTTGTCTAGATAACTGAAATCAAAATCAAAATCATTTGCATCATCATACATTTTATCACTTTGATCATATTCTGGAATTGAAACAAATTATTTGACAGGTTTATGATTTTTATGACACAAATCGCCCTGTGTTATAGTGGAAGACGGAACTTGTTTGTTATTTCCCAAAGCATGTTCCGTAGATTCATGTTCATTGTCGTAATTACGAGAACTGCGAGCCGTATTTTCGGCCATTTGATTTGTCAACATCGAGATTGATTCGACAATTTTATCGATACCTAACTGATTTTTTAATTCATTGAAATTGATATCATGTACTATCTGAGGCAATGATTCCGTGCATCGCTTCTTAGGTTTCTTAGTTTTTGCACGTGTTTTGTCGTGAAAACCCGGGGTCTGCGTTTTACGCTTTATCCCCCTGACCGGTTTCTTTTCATCTGTGTTACATATTGTTGAACTCCTTGTGGTAATTTTATTACCAAACAGTTCTTCAATATCCGAATACTTCTCACTCTCGCTGTCCCCGACAGACAACATATCCGCATTTTCGTGACTCTCTGACGCCATATCGTCAAGCAAAATCGACCTTGTCAAACTAAACTTACCTTCTTAATATCAAAGCACGCAAACTTATATCGACAATCAATCAAAATATAGCTGTATTACTGCTCAAATAGGAAAAAACTTGAACAAAGTTCTAAGTCAAAATGTTTATCTCAACACCGCACCTGTATTACAGGTAGACCCGTGTTACGGGTAGACTCTACGTGTCGCTCGCTCAAAGAAAAAGAATGGTTCGGCACGTGGAGCAAGGGTTTAGAAATGAGGTTCGCTTCGCTGGCTCGAAGGAAAATGCTATATGATACCCTTTGCAGAGCCGAAAGGCGATATGTAATAGAATGGTTTATACCTTTATCTATCATATCTTAAAAAATTAAATACATGTAAATCTGATGGGTATTTTGTGAACCACATAGACACCTTTACACGTACAGTTATTTGATCATTTCTGATTTTGGGAGGGTGGGGTGGGGTTAAAGTGACCCCCAGAGGCCATGACCTACTAATACCACAAAAAGATTTGCTTTGACATGGTCATGGTTCAAGAAACAAAAATATATATGGTTTAGGAGTGGGGGTTTCGATGGTTTTGAGGATATGATATCAGTTGCATGGGCATTTCTCCCCATAACGTCCCAAATTTCCTTATTTACTCGAGGAACTTTAAGATTGCAATTCTCTGGACGTAAATATTGTTTTTTCTAATTCTGCCATGCACTCTTTGTTCGATTTGACAGATATTGCTGCATTAACAGCCTTTCCCAAGTTTTCATTAACTTTAGGACCTGTTTTCTCTGCTGAATTCAATTGTGGGATATCCCACAAAACTGTGTTGTTATTTAGATCATTATCAACAGTAATTTGAATGTTTTCATTCCCAGAAACATCTTTGAATGCCTCATTAGAATTTTCACCTATAATTGAAGGTGAAGAAACTTTGTTGTCTAGATAACTGAAATCAAAATCAAAATCATTTGCATCATCATACATTTTATCACTTTGATCATATTCTGGAATTGAAACAAATTATTTGACAGGTTTATGATTTTTATGACACAAATCGCCCTGTGTTATAGTGGAAGACGGAACTTGTTTGTTATTTCCCAAAGCATGTTCCGTAGATTCATGTTCATTGTCGTAATTACGAGAACTGCGAGCCGTATTTTCGGCCATTTGATTTGTCAACATCGAGATTGATTCGACAATTTTATCGATACCTAACTGATTTTTTAATTCATTGAAATTGATATCATGTACTATCTGAGGCAATGATTCCGTGCATCGCTTCTTAGGTTTCTTAGTTTTTGCACGTGTTTTGTCGTGAAAACCCGGGGTCTGCGTTTTACGCTTTATCCCCCTGACCGGTTTCTTTTCATCTGTGTTACATATTGTTGAACTCCTTGTGGTAATTTTATTACCAAACAGTTCTTCAATATCCGAATACTTCTCACTCTCGCTGTCCCCGACAGACAACATATCCGCATTTTCGTGACTCTCTGACGCCATATCGTCAAGCAAAATCGACCTTGTCAAACTAAACTTACCTTCTTAATATCAAAGCACGCAAACTTATATCGACAATCAATCAAAATATAGCTGTATTACTGCTCAAATAGGAAAAAACTTGAACAAAGTTCTAAGTCAAAATGTTTATCTCAACACCGCACCTGTATTACAGGTAGACCCGTGTTACGGGTAGACTCTACGTGTCGCTCGCTCAAAGAAAAAGAATGGTTCGGCACGTGGAGCAAGGGTTTAGAAATGAGGTTCGCTTCGCTGGCTCGAAGGAAAATGCTATATGATACCCTTTGCAGAGCCGAAAGGCGATATGTAATAGAATGGTTTATACCTTTATCTATCATATCTTAAAAAATTAAATACATGTAAATCTGATGGGTATTTTGTGAACCACATAGACACCTTTACACGTACACCAAAAAAAACAAAGGAAAAACAAAATAAGAATACTCGCAATTCTGATGAAAATCGATGAAAAACCAAATTAAATTTTTATCAGCTGGTAGATTTATTTGACGTAAAAATCATGTCATTGTGGCAACGCACTTTCAAAATTTTTCGAAATGCGTAAGTTTTATAGTGCTTTGTAACAAGGCATCTAGAACGTAGAATAGGTATTTTCCTAGTTGGCTTGTAGAGCCGAATTAAATACAATATTGAAAACATAAGCATGAAAATTTATAATGATTTTTTGAAAAATTTAGTTAATTAAATAAAGCACAAAACATCACACGCGTGTTAACGTTAATAACCTGTATAAAATGAAGCGATATAATGCCTAAATAAACTAAATAGGACAGGGGGATATGCATGCGTATACAATATTATCATAGTTCGATTGTCAGAACATTTTCTAGTCACTACTTTTGTGTTATCAAAACCAATCTTTACAAAATTCATGCATAAAATAAAATAACCTAACTTCCTGCCAATTGTAACATAATATAAAGTCATGTTGCTCAGATGGACTTGCTTTTTGGACAAAACTCTAAAGCATGAACCAGTAAAACTGAAGAACAAGAAAAAGGTCATATGTAAACATGATTCTGTGCTTTAAACAAGAATAGATATGGGTTACCCCATATCCAAGATATTCGACTTCTAAATTACTTCGAATTTTCACTGTGCTCAGCCGATCTCTAAGTTTAAAATAACTGAACTTGTTAAGAAACTGGCGTATATAGTTCTTCATGTCCTTAGCAAATACTGCCACCAGTCTTGCGTCACAAGCAAACAGTACACACTTCTGTGTTTAAACAGAGTCTACACGAGTGCGATCAGAAATAAGGTGCAGGTGTTTCATAACCATTCCGTCATTAAAAGAAAAGAAAAACACACACTCATGCACAATAAATTATTAAAAGAGACTGTGTGATATCTAACGAACAATAATCATGAAAGTGACATAGTTATTGTAATAATTTAAGCAATATTCATCTGTGAAAAAATTGTCAATCGAAGAATGACTTATATGATCGTGAAAAAGACTGAGGAGGCAGCTAGCGTAGGAATATGAATACTTCACATTTACATTTCTTGGGGAAAGATGGTTTTTAAAATTAATTTTACGTTAATTTTGTTTTCTTTCACATATTACATATACATCCATATTCTAAACACTTGTTGTAATGTTGTATCTGCTGATCATAAATGGAACTATGTTTTTAAGCGCAATTGTGTAAAGAGTATCTGACTTTAGTAATATATCTTGAATAGCACTGATCGAATATATTAAAAACAACATAAACAGATTTAGAATAAAAACCCCAAATATTTCTGTGCAAGTTACTCTGATTTTAAATCAACAGTACTTCGTAAAACCATTTTACAAAGTTCATACAACAAATCGAATATATGGTTAAAATACTATTATTTTTAGAAATTGCAATCAAACAAATTTTGATAGCTGTAAAGAAGTCGGAATGTTGTTCAATTCAAAATACGCTAACGTATTCAAACCAAACTAACAAAAAGAATAACAAAACAAAACAAAACAAAGCAAAGAAAAAAAATCATAAAAAAATAAAAAAATAAAAAATAAAAAAAAATAATGCAAACAATATAAGCATGACATGATGAAATATCTGAATACTTACGATATTTTCTTTGGGAAAGCACAATAAGTTGAAAAGCCATAAACAACACAAATACGGTAAAAATAAGGCAAAGAGAGTAGAGTCGGAATGATTTCATTCTTATCTTACGTAACTGATCTAGTTTCCTTGATGTGAAAAACATTGAACTAAAATTTTTAGGAATAACGTCACATCCGCTATAAATATTGTATGTTTTCACACGGGTCTAATCTGCAATCTGGTCAGTTTATATCTTTGAAGAATTTAAAAATCATTTTATAAAATTATAAACGGATGTAGGAGGGTTAATCAAAATAAATAATCTCTCCTACGTGTACATTCCTGAAAAAGTCGGGGTAATTGCATAACCAGCTGTATTTCGAAATTTCTTTTTAATTAAGGTCTTCCGTTGGATACTGAGTCTGATGGAAATTCTTCATTATTAAGGTCTTCCGTTTCCAACGGAAGACCTTATACTGATTCTGATGGTAATTATACCCGCACTTTCTAAAGAAAGTTCGGTTATATTGTTGTTACCCTGTTCCGTCTGTCCGTCCGTCTGTCCGTCCGTCCGTCCGTCTGTCACGTTTTACTTTCTCAAACTGCTCTTACATCTTGTAAACCAGCAAACTGAACTCTTGGAGTATGATTTGGGGTGTCATGTTGTTTTGTAAAAAGGTTTCAAAAATTCTGTGGTAGTCGTGGGGGTCAAATAATGGGTAAAAAATGACGTTTTTTGACAAAAAGCCTTCTTCCTCGAACTCCTTTTACATTTTCAACAGTAGACAAATCATATCTTGGAATATGTTTTGGGGTGTCTTATAGATGCGCAATAAGGTTTCGGAAATTTCAATATTGTCCTGGGGTTCATTAAATGGCTGAAAAATGACGTTTTTTTTTTTTTACAAAAAGTCTGGTTTCAAAAAACGTCAATTTCTTTTTGCAGTAGCCTAATGATCTAATAGGATATGCTTCAGGGTGTCATGTTGACGTGTAATCATGTTTCAAAATTTTTGTTTTTATCACGGGGGTCTGTGGGCATCAAAAAATGACGTTTTTTTGCCCCAAAAATATGGTTCCCAGAACTCCTCTTACATTTTATGCAGAAGCTATGTCATCTCTTGAGATATGATAGGGACTGTCCTATAGATGTGCAATAAGGTTTTAAAAATTTAAATTTCATTCAGGGAGTCAAATAGTAGCAGAAAATTGACGTTTATCACTCCTAAAAAATCTACTTCCCAGAACTCCTCTCATGATTTAATGAATAGCCACATCATATCTTGGGATATGATAGGGGCTGTCATATAGTCATGCAATAAGGTTTTAAAAATTTAAATTTCATCCAGGGAGTCAAATAATAGCTGAAAATTGACGTTTATCACTCCTGAAAAAACCTACTTCCCAGAACTCCTCTCATGATTTAATGAATAACCACATCATTTATAGGGATATAACAGGGGCTGAGCTATAGATATGCAATAAGGTTTTAGAAATATAAATTTGATTCTGAGGGTCAATGCTATCTGCAAAATGATGTTCGTCCCATAAAAAACCTAATTCCTGGACCTCCTCTTATCTCTTGTGATTGAAATAACGTACCATAAGATGCATAAGGAGGAATGCTTTAGGGGTGGGGATCACAAGCATTTTTTCAAGTTATTTGATCATTTCTGATTTTGGGAGGGTGGGTTGGGGTTAAGGTGACCCCCAGAGGCCATGACCTACTAATACCACAAAAAGATTTGCCTTGACATGGTCATGGTTGAAAAAACAAAAATATATATGGTTTAGGAGTGGGGATTTTGATGATTTTGAGGATATTTTAAAAATATTTAACTATTCATGTTTTCGGGGGGGGGGGGGGGGAGATTCAGAGTCTCTTCTCACATTTTTACAGTAGCAAAATCATTTCTTGATTGGTATTTTTCTGTATGATATCAGATGTACATAAAGAGATTTTGGAAATTGCTTTTTAATCATAAAGATAAACAAAATGTTATATGTAATTGTAGAAATTGTAAAGTCAGTCAAAAAAAAAACTAGAGCTTGCTGTAAAAAACAAAGCAGGGTCATCATTGGGCTAGGGCTAGGAATTACACTACATATGAATAAGATAGATTAATACTTGATTAGTTCCAACTCGGGAATGTTACTGGTCATCTCAAAGGGGGCATAACCTATATACATGTACCAATTGATGTGCAAGGACACAAGGATGAAGAATAAATGTGGTATAGGGTGGGGATCTCAACAGTTATTAAAATGTATTATAATATCCTATTTCAGAGGAGGGGGGGGGGTGGTTGTTTAAAAACAACTCCAGGGGTTGGGGGGAATAACCCAAGGGGAAGGGGCCAGTTTGTCTTAAATGTATCTAATGTATCTTGACATGATCAACAGAATTGGACAGAATGATCACTATAGGGCATCTGCAGAGTGGGGCCTTAAATAGTTACAACATCAAACTATTGATAATATGTTATACATGTATTTAGGAATGTCTTTATTTTCAAAATGATTAACAAATTAATCAGTCAAAATGAGTTATAAATAACCGATTGGCAATTCTGCAATTTATTGCATGATCCCTAGTAAAATATCACATGTATTTTTTTTATATATAATTATACATGTATGTTAACAATCAGGATTTAAATGCACAAATTTTCATGAGTCATAAATCTTGACATACCACATATCACTTGACAAAAAAGAATAAGCAATTTAAAATAAAAGAAAATTAGTCATTAACTCTTTTTCTATTACTGGTGTATGATGATGGGGTAGGGGGTATAATGGGGGAAAAAAAGCTGCAGCATGCCTTCATTCTCACTAGAAATGTATATCTAATCCACACATCCTGGGGATGGGGAACAGTTAAGGCCCCTTCCCCATCCTCCCTATTATAACTCATATAAACATGATATTTAATACCCAAATTTAATACAAAATAGGGTCAATATGGAGTCAACTCAATAGTGTAAGTCTGACAAATGAAAAAATAAAAAAATTCTGCAATTAAAATGACAGAAACTGTAGATAAGCTTATTTAAATAAAGATGATGATACAGTATGCTGGCAAAGGGAGATCACATTTTAGAAAGTGAAAGTAAAACTTAATTGTTTTGTATACCGGTGTCTCATAATATTGTGCTACTACATGTATTATACTTACCTGTATTGGTCAACATCATAATGATAATCCAATTAGCACAATATGAATTCCTTTAGCTGATCACCACAAAAGAAACGTTTATTCGTGTTAATTAATCCTATTCTGCATATCGAAAACACACATGCATGTACACCATGTGATACTCATCAAACCAAAGAGCTGGGTAAAACTAGTACCCGCTAATGCAACCTGTAGACTTGTGTTGTGTACGTAACTTCAGACAAAGATCATTCAATTGTAACATATTGCATGTATTTTCATAACTTTATTCTTTAAAACCCCTTGCTCAATTTTATTAGGTAATTAACCATGTCAAGCACAATTTTCAGCTTTAAGGTGGTATGGGACACCCACATATTGTGATGTACTCCTTATTGAACGAAACATTAAATAAAGTGTATAAAATATAATATTTTCCCCCAAAATAATGTTACCTAACAGTTAGGCCTAAGAAAAAGAATTGTGTGTTTAGGGTAACAATGATGAAAAAATTAGGTTAGGTAGGTAGGGATTTTTTTCATTTTATCATATTTTTTTCTGCATGAGGGCACAAATACAAATGTAAAATCCTAAGAATGTTTGTTTGTGTCATATCTAAAAACGGGTTTTTAATGGAAATAATATGAAGATCACAAACAGATGCAAACAGTTCAACCCCAAATTGTACATAAAGGCAATATGTGTATTATTGGATGTGAACTCATCATTTATGAAAATTATAATTTTTAAAAAGTACCGGAAATTGCATGTGGCCTTCTTTTTGACTAAAACTGGTACAAGAGAGTGTTATATAGAGGCTAACACTTGGTGCGGGTATTACTGTCTAATGACAGCATCTAGTTCTTCATTATTGTTATTCTTCTTCTAGACGTTTTTTAAACCTCAATAACTTATTTGTTTGTCGTCCGATTTAATTCAAATTTTCAGGGTACATTGAAAATGACATTCAGTTTCTAGGACACAAAAAGATTTGAAATCGCAACTTCCCGTTTTGAGTTATTCCCCTTTTTCTAAAATTTTAGAGGCATTCGTTTCAAGACAAAGGCTCCGAAATGGTCCGTAGCAAATAATTTAAAGTTAAAAATCTTTAATATTGACACATTAAACGTTGTCCTCTGATTTTTGTACTTTAGTTTTTTCCAATTATACCACTCGAATTATTAAATCGAAATCTATGTTTTAAAAATTGCTAAATTTTACTCATGTTTTAGCTTCGTAACTTTTTAGTTTGAAATATTTCCTAAATATATATAGAACAAAAGTTGTGCATAATTTTAAGGGCTTTCATTTGAGACCACACAAAAGGGGCTGGCCCCTTAAATAAGGGATCTAGGCGTCTGGAAAGTCTTTGCTTTATAACTAAAAAACGGTAAATATTTCGATAATGCTGTCGCTGGAAAAGTTGTTTTTCATTATCTTATCAATCTAATTCTAATTTAGTATTGTTTGGATATTGCGTAATATGAGAGTTAAAAGCTTCACATGAAAACATATATACCCGCTTTCATTTTGCTAATAGACAATAACTCCCTGTGCAGAATAATGTTTTAAAGTCGCAATCAATACTTTTTTTGTCTTCATTAGAATCTACAAATTTATAAAAATACGTTTTTAGTATTCCGTGCTTTTATCACAACTCGTTTTTGGATATGTCATGTTCTTATAAAAAATAAAAACACATTAGAAAGCGGTTAATCAAATAAAGTTCATAACTGTTTGGTTTTCTTTTATTAATTTAGCAAAAGAAATAAAAACAAAACGATTGAGCATATGATTTTAAGCATATAATAACTGCAACATTTCAGAACGTAAGCTTTGTGTAATTTATTTACGTAACTCATTCCTCGCACTTGGTCGTGGAGAGTTATCGCACCTTGAACGATTTGTGGTTATTTTGTACAGAAGCTTCGCACGCTTTGACTACCTCTAGGTAGAAGCACGCGAAGTGTATGTGTGTCGCCGTCAGACGTCATTATAAAAGCACTGTATATGAATTTTCCTCTTTTGTTTTATTAAAAAAAACCTTAAAGATCTTTATATTTCTCTCTATTTTCACTTAGTTAACATTTTACATGTACCTGCGATACTCATAAGTGCGACGACAGGCATTAGCAAGATCTTTGTTAATGCATTTATATATTATTAAAAATTAAAATTAATATATATAATTAAAATATAGATACAGACTTTCAAGCATAAATTCTGTTACAGTCGACCTATAGACCCCTGACTTTTGTGCACACAATTACGTAACTCATCCTTCGAACATTGGGCCAGGGAGATCCATCACGTGGGAACTGGCGATCTGCGGTCATCTAAATTACATAATCCTAAATAATGCTTAACCCAATGATACAAACATGGATTCATGCAACAAACACCTCAACCCTTCTAAATCTGCACATTGTATATTTTTACGGGACTTTAATTTCCTGATATATATTTATGATAAAAAGGAAGAAAGCAAAAAACAAACAAAACGAAAAAAAGGAACGTGATTCGAATTTACTTTGTGTACATGTTACCCAAAAAATCCGACCGAATATGCCCCTTTGTCACATTTATTTAAATTAAACTGAAAATAGAAATCGTAACACCATGATCTTCCGCCCATTTTATAAAAGTTTCTCCCGGTTTTTTTTCTTCAAAATACATAAGTAAACTTTTTCCGAGAGAATTACTTTTGATCTGATAAAGAAGAGAAAACTGACATAAAAATAAGGATTTTGCATCTTATTGCATCGTCAAGAGAGAAGTAATATTAATTTCTGTAAATAAGGTTTAACTTATTTAATTTCATGTTACATAGCGGTGTCTCTATAAAATAGCACCATCTGTTGTAAAATTTAGATGCTCTCGTTTGCATGAATTCTCCCGCTGATCTTTAATAGCTGATTATTATTTTGAATGTCCAAGTCTACACGTATCATTAGATAATATCAGACGACACACACTTCTCTATAGAAATGTTCCGAGATGCCATCAATTTGACTAATTACTAAATTTTAACTTGCACATAGTCTTCAAAAATTTAAATAGATTAAAATGCAGAAGTTTTCTTAAATGTAAATGTAAATGTAAATCTGATGGGTATTTTATTAACCACATACACACCTTTACACTTACACCGAAAAAAAAGGAAAAACAAAATAAGAATACTTGCATTTCTGATGAAAATCGATGAAAACCCAAATTAAATTTTTATCAGCTGGTACATTTATTTGACGTAAAAATCATGTCATTGTGGCAATTTTTTCGAAATGCGTAATTTTTTATAGTGCTTTGTAAAAAAGCATTTAGAAAGTAGAATAGGTATTTTCCTTGTTGGCTTGTAGAACCGAATTAAATACAATATTGAAAACATAACCATGAAAAATTATCATGATTTTTTGAGAAATTTAGTTAATTAAATGTAGCACAAAACATCACACGCGTGTTAACGTTAATAACCTGTACAAAATGAAGCGATATCATGCCTAAATAAACTAAATAGGACAGGGGGATATGCATGCGTATACAATATTATCATAGTTCGATTGTCAGAACATTTTCTAGTCACTACTTTTGTGTTATCAAAACCAATCTTTACAAAATTCATGCATAAAATAAAATAACTGTAACTTCCTGCCAATTGTAACATAATATAAAGTCATGTTGCTCAGATGGACTTGCTTTTTTGGACAAAACTCTTACGCATGAACCAGCAAAAATGAAGAACAAGAAAAAGATCATATGTAAACATGATTCTGTGCTTAAAAAAACCAACATATTAAGCAGATATAGAATAAAAACCCCAAAGCTTTCTATACAAGTTACTCTAATTTTAAATCAACAGTACTTAGTATAACCATTTTATAAAGTTCATGCAAGAAATCGAATGTATTGTTAAAATAATATTTCTTTTTAGAAATTGCAATCAAACAAATTTTGATAGCTGTAATGAAGTCGGAATTTTTTTCAATTCAAAATACGCTAACGTATTCAAACAAAACTAACAAAAAGAATAACAAAACAAAGCAAAAAAAAAAATAAAAAAAAAAATAATGAAAACAATATAAGCATGACATGATGAAACATCTGAATACTTACGATATTTTCTTTGGGAAAGCACAATAAGTTAAAAAGCCACAAATACGGTAAAAATAAGGCAAAGAGAGTAGAGTCGGGGTGATTTCATTCTTATCTTACGTAACTGATCTAGTTTCCTTGATGTGAAAAATATTGAACTGAATTTTTTAGGAATAACGTCACATCCGCTATAAATATTGTATGTTTTCACACGGGTCTAATCTGCAATATGGTCAGATTATATCTTTGAAGAATTTAAAAATCATTTTATAAAATTATAAACTGATGTAGGAGGGTTGATCAAAATAAATAATCTCTCCTTCGTGTACATTCCTGAAAAAGTCGGGGTAATTGCATAACAAGCTGTATTTCGAATTTTCTTTTTAATTAAGGTCTTCCGTTTCCAACGGAAGACCTTATACTGATTCTGATGGAAATTCTTCATTATTGTTATTCTTCTTCTAGACGTTTTTTTTCAAATTGTAATATCTCGCTTAATTTTTATCCAATTGCATTCAAATTTTCAGGGTATATTGTAAATAATAATACGTATTCCATGACACAAAAAGATATGATATTGATACTTCCTGTTTCGAGTTGTTCTCCTTTTTAAATATTTTACGGGTACTACTTTCCGAACAAAGGATCCGAGACGGTCCGTAGCAAGTGATTTTAAGTTATAAATCTTTGATATAGATACCGTGAACGTTGTCCTCCCAGTTTTAATTTTTCGATTTTCCTTATTAAACCAATTAAAAAACTAAATCGAAATTAACTGTAAAATTTTGCTCATGTTTTCGCTCCGTAGGTTTTTAATTTGAAAACTTTTATAATCACATATTGAACAAAAGTTGTGCAAATATCAAGGGCTTTCGTTTAATGCCATACAAAAGGGACTGACCCCTAAATTCAGGGATCAAGAGCCCTTGAAATTATTTGCTTTATAACTCGAAAACGTTAAAAATGTCGATATGGTCGTCGCAGGAAAAGTTGTGTTTTGTCATCGTGATAATTTCATAAAAGTATTATTTTATTCGGGTTTTGCGTTATATGAGATTAAAAAGCTATACATGAAGACAGGTACCTGCTTTCATTTAGCAAATAGAATATGATCTTTCAATTATGCGTAAAATTAAAATAAAGTCGCAAATACATTGTTCTTTACTACGTGGGATGCTCAAAATTTTTAAAAAGGGTTTTAATGTGTCCCGTGCTTTCTTCACCACTTCTTTTGAGATATTTATTTTTCTATCATTAAGTTCTTAATATTTAAAAAACATGCATTTAAAAGCAATATGTGAAAAATAGTTCTCTATTCTAACTTTCATCTTTTTTATTACATGTAATTAAGCACATGATATAAATGACTTTCTAAATCAACCATTTCCCGTAAGCCTTGTGTATATGTTTACGTATCTCATCCCTCGAATGTGGCCCAGGAGAGCCATCGAACGTGGATCGACTAGAGATTTGCGGTTATCTAATACACAAGCTTCGCCTGCTTGTACCTTATACATGTATCTGATACCGACTCAAAAAATTACAGTAAATACTCTATAGAATCTTAATATCTTCGATTTTGCATTTGAATTTTAAGCATATTTTACATTCTACAAACGATGCTTACATGTGCTATGTAAATGATGCAAGGCTTTTGATGTGGATTGTTTTTTAAATTATGAATTCTGTGGTCATAACAAATTTGTTATACTAAATAAAATGATACGTCTGTAGCTTGTGTAAATGTCATACTACATGTATATATCTCACTACATTCATAGGATCAAGCTAAGTGCGGGAATATGTTAGTTGCAGGTAGCCGATAGGTTTGCATACATGTACGCACGGCATGTTTGAGATAATGTACAAGGAAGTTGTAGACTCAACGAAATGAAAACGATTCTCCAAAAGCAAATAGTCCGCTTAAAGATATCTGTATCATTGTGCAGCGTTCAATAATCCACACACTCATTGTACGTAATTATGCCAATCTCTCATCGAGAGCCCATGCGAAAAATTGCATGATGTCCAAATACCTGTTAAACGGAGTTTGTTATATTTCGTGATATAATGTCCGAAAGCTCACAAAAACGGTCAGAAATTATCCGCAAATATGATACAGGTTGAAACGCATGTGCCAAATATCAGAAAAAATCCTAAAATATCTTTTAACATCTTCTGAAAAGACGATCAATTATCAAATAATAAAACTGGATTAAATTGTGCTTGCTATCTTGCAGAGCATCAATGCATACTAAACTAGTCGTGATTTTTAAATACAACAATAATGCGTATCAGTCTTCTTTACATCGGCCACTCGCTTAATTCAATCGCTTATCGACGCTTTGTGAATCGTCAGGATCAAAGCCACCGATACACGCATGCGTGTGAATGATCTAAATTATGCTGTATGTTGATATATTTACATTTTCCAGTGTATCTGTCTGTGATAACACTATGAATCGATTTTGTACTATACAGCCAAATAAATTCAGAAGACGTTTTGTTGGGGGCGCAAGCGGGTTTGCATAATTAATTTCATGATATTTAATCGTACAACTGCTGAAAATTATATAAATATAAGTAATAAGGAATCATTTTTGAATATTATGAGCTGATAATTTCGGTCGGGGCGAAATTATCACCTCATAATACTCAGAGAATGATTCCTTATTCCGTAAATACGCCCCAAAAAAGACAATTATATTCGAATTAATCTAAACGAATTCATTATATAATAGTTAAAGTGTGAAATTATTAAACACTTAAACTCTCTCTCTCTCTTCTCGCATTTGCTCCCAGAGATTGTACAGTGTACAGTGGTTGAGCGAACTTCACGAAAGACGATTTGATTCGGTGTTATAAGCAGAATGTGAGAGAGGAGATAAAAAAAATATTACTGAAATCGTGCCGTTTCTACAATCCATGTAATCGCTCTAAAACATTAAAATTTATTAGGCGAGGATCATGGAAGAGAGTCTCCCACCCCTGAGCCTGTTTTGTCAGCTTTTTCACAGTTTGACACAATTTTTACAACTAAAATATGATCCAAACTCTTAAATTCATTGGTTTGAAAACGCCGCAACAACACTTCAATTAGAAAATATGTTCCGTGTTAATATGTACAATTCTGCCTTACAACAACCCCCGCGAATCCAAAGCTTATGTGTGCGTTTATAGAGAAACCTAGTAAACAAATATTTCTATTATGTACTCTTCTAAAATTCTATAATTTTAGAATACTTTGCTAGACAGCAAGACCCTTAGTAGAACTTAATTGTTAACTTTAAAACCGTCAACTATGGATCCGCTCCATTTACTAAAATCTATGTGACCGGAAGCTCAGGTCTTGGCGATTACAAAGTTCTTTATATCAGTTCAAATTCCAAACTCTTAGGACTTCTTTTTGTTGATTATTGATTGATTAACGCTAGTAGAAAAAAATCCCCGATTGGCACAATGTAGAATGTATATAATATCTACAGCAATTGAATGTTCTCGATAATCCCATTTACCTGACAGTGTATAAAAGCACCCCAAAAAAAAATCGCGTCAATAATTTCAGTAGTATAGAATTGGTGCAACACATCACCTTTTTAACGCCAAGTTTATTCGTACAGTTTTATTCACATTTTTCCGTTTGTTGTTTTTGTTGTTACCTAATTACCCTTTATTTTATTTAGATTTTTGATATAAAAATGTATGTAAAATTATTGATTTTTTATTGAAGACCTTGTAAATTAATCCTTTTCTATATCTGACAGGAACATGGCCACATTTTTATTTAAAATTTTCTTTCTAGTTCTGATTTTTACAATGTTTCACTAAGGTGTTTTGAATGGTTAACAAAACTTTCACTATCATTTGTCAAGTTATAAGCAATATAGAGGGTTCACAATTATTTTTACCTAAAAAAAAGGTTCGTGCCATATATCTGTGTACATCTAGGTTGCTTAATAAAAAATGCATTATTTAAAACAAAATTAGAGATGACAACGCTCGAGAATGCTTAAATACTTGCAGATAGAACAATCTACATGTATAGAAAACGTAAACAAAAAAAAATGCATCGAACTTACATAACAAGGATTGTGAGCTCTGTATCTCACTTATGACTTGTCAAATGACAGTAAAATTCTGTCTAAACATTAGAAAATCCTTCAATAAGTGTTGTAAACATCAAAATAAGAATTACATTTTAGAAAAATCGTGACCAGGCTTGTTTAAATGGCATATTGTTGTAATTTTTGTGTTTGACAATGAAAACTTTCACTTCCACTTTCAGAGATCCAATCACCATTGAACTAAAGGTAAACTAGACCAATTACGATGGACTATATACTAGTACAAAAAAAAATAGGGGAAGATATGCAGGATGTGATTGGTAACAAAATGAATAATATGCAAGCAGTTTTGCTTATGATTTAAAAAAAATCATTGAAATTTAACTTGATACAGTAACAGTGGTTGCTAAATATTGCATCGATTTACATGTTGAAAACATAAGAAAACAAAAGCAAAAAACAAGCAGAAAACAACTTGAACATATTCAAGAATGCGTACAATTGGTTATTTTTGTTTTTTAGAAAAGCACGAGGGATTAGAAAACCAATGTTATTAGAGACACGCTTAGTAAAATCAAACAGAGTTGAGAAGATCTAATGGTGGCAGTTATTTAAGACTCGTGCTTTTTAAGAAACGTCAAACCTACAAGTCAAACATTTTAGGCTTTCTTCAGATTATTCACATCTCAAAAATGAGGCTGTAGAGAAAACTTTCTCGAACTGTGAATGGTTCTTTTTAATGCAATAAAAACACACATAGAGAGAGAGAGAGAGAGAGAGAGAGAGAGAGAGAGAGAGAGAGAGAGAGAGAGAGAGAGAGAGAGAGAAGCGCAAAGTATTTTTGTTTTGATAGGTTACAGGCACATCGGTTACATTTATGTTCAAAACATTGTAGTTAAATAATTAATTCTGTTTGGTGACAAAATCACTCAACATAACTTGCTGAAATGTTTGTTTTTATGAGAAGGATATATGTTTCACTATAACCAATAGGATATGTTAAAAATTATTGATAAAACTGAACTGTTTTTTTATTGTCATCGATATTTAATGTGATTTCACCACGCATCGGACACCCTTGGTATTTTCTTTTTCATCATGCGTCAATTATTGCCCCAGTATAAATATTTGTTTTAAAATTTACAGGTTTCCTCTTGCTTCATCATTGAAAGAAATCAGTGAATTTGTTTAAATATAGAAAATAAAACAAATTAATGCAGTAATGAGCTATTAAACAATGGATCGAACAACCATGCAGTAGTTGTCAAAAATAACGAAATCTTCTTACTTCAAGCAAAACGTCAGAGGTTCGGATAAATATATTTATAAATTAGATTAGATTTGTGTCAATGTAATATGTGGCGCAAAAATGACACTGGGGTAGGAAATAATTGATAAAATTCCAAGGCTATATTTTTTATCAAAATTTGTTTCAGAAATTATTTTTTTTTTTGAATTATTTAAGTGAGAGGGTTCATTTTCACGTATTCCATTCAAATGCTCAACATCCAAAGTATGCTTTTGTGTAAAATCTGTGTAATCAAGTTTTTAATGATGGCTTATATGACTTCATCTTACGATGCCTATATTGCTATTTCTTTGACAATGTGAAAGTCAAATTCTTGATAATAAAGTTCATCAGTTTTAATTCAGGAATAAATGAAACAACAAAAAAGTGCATGCACGTTAATTTGTAAATGTTTAACCAAAGTTGCCCGATCCAAGGTACAGATGTATGTGTCCGATGTACGGTAAACTTAACAAAGTGCCCAAGTACACTTACATTTAGTATATTGAATAAGGCATCATATAAATTTCAAATAAAAAAAAGAGTAGGTGTATGTACAGATAACCTAAGAAAAAATATTTTTCTATTGAAACTGGAGTCAGTGTTTTGCATTGGTTGTATGATGAATACATTATCTAGTATTTTAAAAAATTAAGGATTTTTGATAAGTCTGAAACACAGTTGGAGCTTTCATCGTATTTAATTATTTACATTTAACGATACTGAAAGATACTTTTGTGATTTACCTTCAACTACGTAAGTATGACACTCATCATATATGACGTAAAAAGGGAAAAAAATGAAAGCCAATAAATTCATTGAGTGAGTTTAAAATTTTCAAAACAATCACATACATTTTGCGTGGAAGTCGGGGGGAAAATGAAAATGAAATGCTACACATTTCTTATACAAATACACCTTTGCACTACATGTACATCGCACATGTACATGTATATTTTCAGCATCATTCATAACTCAATGTACTAAAAATATGAAACGTAAATCAAATTATTGAATACAAATAATCGAATGAAAACTATCGATTGTTTGTCTTAATATGTCGTTTTAACGTGTATAAGGCAAGTGCAAATGTAAATAATGTGTATAAAGCATGGTAAGAAAGTTTCTATGAGAGAATTGATACCACCTATCAAAACTATCTATTTTCTTAATTCATATGAATTTAATTAAATTTACATGACAAATTGTACTATTTAACATTATGGTCAGCAACGATATTCTCAGCAACAGAATTATTAATTATTTCATGTTTACGCCAAAAGTTACGATTACCCTTGGCTAGGTGTAGATTTTTTACTTAACTTACGTCCGGCGCAAAGTTACGCCTTTTAGTGAAACGGACCTTAGTCCAAATATTTGACTAAAGTCCGGATTTACGCCAAGCGTAAGGCTGCGCCGGGCGTACGCCTTTTAGTGAAACGGGCCCCAGGACCGTTACACCAAGCGGTGCAGACAAATTATCATACCGGACTAACGCGCAATATTCATTTTGTCTGCACCGCTTGGTGTGTTACAGGACCGACGACATCCAAAAATGAGCATTCAATGCTTAATTGAAGCAATATGTCACGGTCTAGCAGGGAAGGAAACAGTCTTATTCAGCCGCTAGTTATAAGGGGGTGGGGTGGGGGCGTTGAAGGGGTGGTGTTGGTGGTGGAAATTGTAATTTGAATTTAAATAATTACAGATATTATCAAAATCAATGATCATACATGTGCCATTGGAAAGTGGACTGGCGTTTTGTTAACTTTTGCATCAGAATTAGACATTATCACAGCTAATGAATCCATAAATAACTTTTTTCACTTTTCAAGATTTCGGATGTCTTCTGACGCCTATGAAAAGGACCAGTTGTATGGCAAGAATGTGATACTGGGTTTCGCTTTTGAAAAGATATATATCCAATTGGTTCTTGTTGAGAAGTCGACTCTGAATTGTGGTTAATGTATAAGATACTATAGTATCCTATTATCAAAACAACCGGACTCATACATGTACTAAAACAACAATTGGATAATATGTATTTCAAAGTGTGCCATTATTACTATTCTTGTAACAGTTGTAAGGGTAAGGAATAAACTTCATAATTCATTGATTCATTGTTACAGTCCAGAACAACTACAAATTAAAACCAAACTTTTATTTTTCAATGCATCTCTTTCGGTTTATATATATGGCCTTTCTCTCGATGCATGTGAATAGTTCTTAAAAGTAGACCCTCTGGTGGTAGCAAACATATACAGTACTCCAGAGATATTTGTGTTCATAAAAAATATCTTAATAAATTAATTTAAATGTCCTTAGTTAATTTTTTGGTAACGAGAATCGAAAAAAATTCCTAGTTTTACGAGAAGGGCTAACATAACAATTAACAGATCATATTGAAACCGAAAGTTAGTGTTTGCATACTGACACCAGAAAGAAATAAGCGGGGATTTGGGAATCTCTATTTCTAATCCACATGGAGACCTTTGTTAAATGTTCAAGGTGATTCTTATTTCTAGGTTGTTTTAAGTCGAAGGCACGTATGACATAATATTACCGTAGGGAGTCAGATTGTATAATCTGCCGACAAAGATTATTACGCATTGATTGTTGTAGTCTTTTCTGATCCCCTAAATAACAAATATTGAACTTTTCATCTTTTAGTTAACCAAACGACATTTAAGTTTTTGTTTACACTTTCGGTGGGGTTTTTGTGTTTCCTCATTACATTACATTAATATTCGAAGTGCAATATCTTGGCAATGAATAAACAAGGCATTACAAACTATATTTTCAAATGTGCAGTAAATATAAATGTTTTGACAAGTTTTCAGGTAAATTGAGCTTTTTAATTTCCTTCAGCTTGTCTTTTCAGGTTGACCTTTTACATTTTCATTCTTTACTCGTTCTTAACGTTAACAAACACACGGAAAGAATTGGAACGGTGTGTTTAGAAATTGAAACTTAAAATCCAACTACGGTTGAATAAGATAGAGCACTAATTCACTTAAAAATCGTATACCCTTTTTCAAGATTTTTGTCAAGATGCAATTTCTACAGAAAGGAAGATAACTGAAAGAGGTTTTCACTCAAAACACAAACTATGCATGCACCTACACATCTGATGGTCGTAGACCATTAACTCAATGCAGAATGATTTAGCTAAATATAACAAATTAATGAAACAAAAGCAATGACGTTTACGTACACTTGTTTCTCTGGCGAAGCACGAAAATCTCGAATACCAAAGTTGATACAGGTAACATAACATCAGGAAAAACATTAAAGTGAAAAGATCGCATGTTGACAATTTCTGTCCAAATACGTGGCTATAACAACTCTAGCTCCTTGCCTTCTCCCCTCCTGTATAGATTATTTCCAAATATTTTCAAAGTAATTTGGACAGTGAACCGAAGGTGTTACTGAAATGAGGAATGGTCTATTAAATGGTAATAAAATTGTACAAAAAGCAAATCAAACTAGAGTCGAGCTCGTTGCAAAGCAACGAGGAGGTCTCCTCCTGCAGCTTTGTGTCGAAAAAGATTGTCAATATGATAATAGTCATAATGTTATATACTAGTGCTTATAAATGAGTAAATGGATAGCATGCATCAGCCCCTTATTGAAGATGACAGCAATTCCAATCCAGTAATAATTCAGTCACGGAAAAACTCGTAGTTTCTCTCTTTAGTACATTTGGCAGCGTATCAATGGTTAAAAATGTGTGCGAAATACATGTATCAAGATCGATTTGATCAACAACTGCGATACAGCAAATGGCATCTTTATAATAATACATTTTTTTTTGCCGCAAAGAGATTGACCGATCAAAAGATTTTAGATCCATTTTATGATTTATCTGTTATTTGTATTTCACAACTATACATCATTGGGATCTTGAACCTCTAAATAGCCATACATTGAAAAGCACTTTGCGTGACTATTCACTGAAAAAAAAATAGTTCAAGGTCACAGCACACCCCTTACTTCATCTGGTGAAACTAAAACCAGATTTGACACAAGAAGGATACAACATAGAATAGACATCTGTTTTACTGATGTCTTCTGTGATCTTGACCTTTAAATTATAAACTAAGTTTAAGATCACATAAACGAAAAACACTGTTTTTGTGAAGCATGACCTAGAGTTTTGCCACGAGAGAACACACGGTCCAGACTACAGTGTATTAAGTTGAATGCTATGACATTGACTCTCTACCTAGACATTTTAGGCCCTTTTCGCAAAAACAATCTGAGTTATAATGCAATGTACCTGACATCATTTAAATGGTGTCCCTCTCAAAAGAGCCAGCCGCTTAAATAATGGACATAAGAATGAAAAACTTTGCATGCAACTTTGTCTTATTCTTAAATTTTGACTAAGAATTTATTGAAACTTTACACATGGGTCTGTGATGTGACCATGTAATTTAAAAAGTACATGTATTTTGATTCAAGGTCACTGTACATGCTGTACTTACAAGCACTTTTTATAGTAATGTATGAGCCAGACAGAATTATCGAAAGAAAAATATAATTATGGTTAGACAAGGATTTTTTACACAGGTCTAATATGACCCTGACATTTGACCCAGAAACTTTGTTTAAGGTCATTGGACACCCTTTAGCTTAAGGTTCTCTGTAGCTGAAGTATTAGAGGTACATGTAAGTAAGTTACATAAATATGGGAGAAAGATTCGGCCAACTTCAGAGAATATATGGTCTGGACACCTGGCCTTCATCTTTTACCTAGAAACTTGGTTTAATGTCACTACACACTCTTTATTCAAAGGCACTCTGTGGATGAAGTATTAGAATTACATGCGAGTAAGTTTAATGTAGGCAGACCCAATTACAGGGATATTATACTTAGGAAAAGTAATTCGGACGGACAGAGAGCCACGGACAGGGGGACGTTTTGATCATTATACGGCGTCATCAGAGTGGGACGTCGACCCTAATTATACATGTATATGAATAGATGTTATGATCATAAATTATGATTTGTACCCATTGCCATGTACGATGGGGGAATAACCAAGTGTTCTGTCCACAAGTAACCGAGTGACAAACGACTTGGATAAACGTATATTTGCATTGTTATCTAATACATAATGTATAATGCTGCATTTGTGTTTTAGGAAAGTATCAAATGCAAGTATTAATCTGTTTTGAAAATATGTGGTCACAATTTATCTATGTAAATGTAGCTTGTACAGTGATCCTGGACATATTTTAATAAATTTTCTAATTTTTTGCGATGTTTAGTACTGGTTGACGTCCATGCGCAAATCTAGATGGGGCGAATGGCGGGTAACTGGAAAATTCAAACAAACCTATTAAATTGACATAGAAAAATTACTAATCACACATGTAGGCCTTCGGCACACACTGGCAAACATTATTCTACGGACCCCCTCCCCATCCATTAAGTGTCCGCGAATGACGTCGTTTTTACTATGCCCTGTCCTGAAGGATCACGGGACTCCACGACTATATGATTTTGTTTAGTTTAAAATTTTAATAGTTTTTAAAATTGGAAGCATGTAGTTGATCCCGTGTTTTACATTGATTACGCGATTTCCGCGTTCGCTCATCTTGCGGAAGAAATAAAAGCGCTGATCAGACAACATACACACACATAAAAGTAATTTGGTGAAAAAAATAACCATTCGAGTGGGCGTGCACCGCATACGCACAAGTTCGATATGTGAAGTTCGCCCGAATGAAAATCTCCGCAAACTACAGATTTGTATAGCATTTTCAATCATATGACAACTACTCTATCTTCTACTACCCGAATCGAAACAATTGTTTTTAACAGATCTTTTACTCTTCGAATATCAACAAAACTTGTTTAAAATGGAAAGGAAAGATATAAACAGAAATAGCAATGAGTTTGCTTCTACAATGAATCGAACGACCATACAGAAAAACTACAAAAGCGATCCTGTTACCGTTTCTCCTTTACGGCCTGAATTTAAACATAATCATTTTAAAAATTTGCGTGCTTTTAAAATAATCACTGAATCCTTCAATTCCGGACATCGATTAGTCAGGATTTGTTTTATCGTGCGAGCCCCTCTCGTATACATGTAACATTGCAACACGGAACTTTGGTTTTAAATTGCCTTACAATAAACGCTTGGAATGTATTTTAAAAAAAATTCTCCATGTTGGATCCAGTTCAATTAATGCATTCAAATTCTATTTTGCTCTCTCTCTCTCTCTCTCTCTCTCTCTCTCTCTCTCTCTCTCTCTCTCTCTCTCTCTCTCTCTCATATTTTTGTCAACTTATAAGAATACTTGTAACATTTTATACACTAATACACTAATTTGTGTTCGCCAAATATTAATTCATAAGACATGTTGATCTGGCAGAATGTGAATGCATGTCGTCTAAAAAGTGTTGAAGTCTGTCCTGTGAATGCAATAAAATCTCAGCAGTAATTAACAGAGATAATCATGGGTAAATATATTACTCTTTAAGATGAAACGCTAGTCGATTTTACATGAACCGGTCAAAATTTCGGCGTTGTATTGTATATAATCAATAAACATGCACAAGTGTGATAGGGTAGAAGCACACGAAGCTTGATCTGTGTATTAGACTACCGTCAATCCCTTGTCCACTCGCGCGGGATTTACAAGGGGTGGATTATGTAAATGTATACACAGATCACAGTGCCCGTGTTGGGTTTAAAATGCTTGCAGTTTTATTATATTTATTTTAAACAAATGACATCGACATCGACAAGATCTCAAAGAACACATTTTATTAAAAGAGTTGAAGCTAAAACAAATTTCATATTAACAGGTTTTTTTGTTGTTGATCTCAACATTATTTCTACAGTTTTTAGAACATTTTAGACTTACAAACCCACAACTGATAGTTATGTTTGACTATGCTTAACATGGGATTAATAATGCTTTTCCTAATTCTTAATTTACACTCTCTCGTTTTAAATCAATTTAAGGATAAATAAACTTTTATATTTAATAGACATTCAAACAATTCTTTGTGTTTGCGATTAAATAAAACCATGTATATAAGACGCGAGTCTTGTGTATTAGATCACCGCTGACCGCTAGGTAGTCCAGCCGCGACTGATCTCCTCGTCCGCGGGCAAGGGGTGAGTTGCGTAATGACACACACAACTAAGAACCCAGTACATGTAGATTTGAAATTCTTGCAGTATAATGATTAAAATACATTACATAGGTATTATTTTTTTTAGACTTAGATACCCACAATTGATATATGTCTGACGATGTTTCAGATTGGGAATTATATTGCTTTGAATTTATATTTCTTAAACACTCTATCGGTTCAATCAATTTAACGATGACTAAACCTTTATATGAAATCGAAATTAAAACAATTCTGTGTGTTTACAGCTAAACAACCCCATACAAGTAAAATGCAGATCTTGTGTATTAGATAACCGCTGACTGCTAGGTAGTCCGGCCGCGGGCGAGGGATGCGTTACGTAATGACACAAACAACTAGGAATCCAGGTAGATTTGAAATGCTTGCAGTAAAATGACTAAAAGATATTTCGTAGAAGTTATTTTTTTTAAATTCCAGTTTATGTATTTCGCTAGAAAAGAAAAAGGTTGTGTATATTTTCTCATTCTCGTTTTTCTTAAGGATTCTCCACTAGAAGACCTAAATAGAAATGACCAAATATAAAACCAAGAAAAACATGTATACTTTTAAAAAAAAATTCTCTAATGAATTAAATCATCATTCCGTATAAGCTGGTACACTTTCAGTTGTTAATTTATGGCATATGTGCGCACAAAGACTATTTGTTTACTTGCAAAATGAAAACGAGGTTCATGTTAACAAGACAAGCTTTTTACACTTATATTACGCAATACCGGTACAAAATATTTTTTTAACGACATTAATAACATCATAATAAACAACTTTTCCTGCGACAGCTATATCAAAATATTAACCAATTTTGAGTTTTAAAGTGAAGACTTTTAAGGGCTCTAGACCATTTATTTAAAGGGCCAGCCCTTTTTCAATATTGTCAAATGAAAGCCCTTGATATTTTGCACACCTTTTGTTCTGTATGTGTTCAGAAAAAATTTAAATTAAAAAGTTACGAGACAAAAACACGACCAAAAATCAGCATGTTTTGAAACATAAAATTTTAATTAATTTTTTGAAACTTTAAATGGGAAAAATCGTAAAAACAAAAGTCGGAGGACAACGTTCAAAGTATGTATTTTCAAGATTTATGACTTTGAAAGTCATGCCATGGATGGTTTCAGAGCCTTTGCGTGCACAGGAATGCCTATATTTTTATGTAAAAGGGGAATCACTCGGCGCCGGAAGTGATGATTTCAATGATTTTTGGTTGATTTTGAGACTTTGTAATTTCCAATGTACCCTGAAAATTTGAACGAAATAGGGCAACAAACAAGCGAGATATTTGAGTCTTAAAAAACGTCTAGAAGAAAAATAAGAATAAAAGGAAACAGAATCAGTACAAGGTCTTCCGTTGAAAACGGAAGACCTTAATAACACGTTATTGATTTTAACAGAGACAGAGAGAGAAAGAGAGAGAGAGAGGGGGAGTGGTAGGGAGGAAGAGAGAGACAGAGAAACATACAGACTGACAGGGAAAACAGACAGACAGGCAAAGTAAATACCCGATATATAAACCGTATCATTTTACCTAGGTAACGCTGTGTGAAAAAGCGAGTACGAACAAAAATCAAAAGCAAGGCATGCCCCTTCATTTGTCACTACCATGGTATCATTTATGCAAAATTTGGTTAAAATCGGTTCATCGGGTTAAAGAGCTTCGTTCCTCTGTTTTGGGGTAGCCATTTTGGGTCACTTCTAGTCTGGAAAGTATGCATCATATATATACATTCTAGTTGTAAATTCATATTTTACAATGCCAAATAAACTATATTGAATTAAAAAGTGAAGGAAAAATTACACATTTACAGAGTTTAGTAAGGGACTATATTTTGTGGCGGAAGGTGTTTAAGAAGAAAATGAACATTTTTCATAACTCAGTTGTTTTAGGGTACCGTAACTTTAGCTTCCTTATTTTCAGTGCAGACCAAATTTCCAGAGAATTTGTGCATTGTGATATCTTCATGTTTCGAAAAACATATTTTAGCAATTTTTCAATATTCCTATCGACATATATTAGCATATTTCACTTATATTTCATAAAAGTCAAGAAAAAATGAACTCCCAAATTTTGCCTATAATTAGCTTATTTCGTGCCATATCTCAAATTTATCATCATCATAGACCCATACTTTTGGATTTATTTTATGACTTTATGACATTTTTCTGACAAGTCTATAATTTGAGAAAAAGTTTGAGGCTTTTAAATAATTTCATTGCATGTTGAATCGTAAATAGACAAAAATAGCATTTTATCAGTGCAAAAAGGCCAAAATATCAATTAGGTGAAGAAATTGTAAACTTTGTCTTTATATAAATTTTAATTTTATTTATTCTAAAAAGTATAGATTTGTAATTTATGCCATGGTTCACTCCGATAGAAAATTATAGAGGGGAAAAGCAATTTATGTGCAATTTGCACTTTCAGTGCAGAAAGGTCATATCAAATACACCGTAGCGCCGAAAGAAGCATATAGACCCCAAACTTGTGTTTTCAATTTTGGTTAAGCTATGTGTGTAGATATTTTAAAAATACTTTAGAGAACAACTTAAATACTTTTGGTCGCAGGGTCCAACGTCCTTAAGCACAGAAGTCGAAAATAAAAAAAAGTAAACATATGACAGGTGATCTATTAAAATTGCTTACATGCCTATAGTTCACGTGAGCTCTAAAGATCACAATCATAAGTTCGAAATCTGTATATGTCTCTCACAGAGGTATGTACCTGTACATGGTATAACTTTCTTATTCTAGAATAAATAAAAGGATAACCAATGAACGGTCAAACGAGATTTATATTTTACAAGATACAGCTATATGTAATGTAATATTTTAACTAAAACAGTAAGTTAAAAAACAGGAAACTTATATTTCTGTTTAACCCTGTTGGGTATATGGTCTAGCTAATAACCGTATACTTAACATAATCATGTTTCATAGAAAAGAGATAATAATGATTCATAGAGAGAAGACATCATTGATAAATTGTTTTCATAGTGCCCCATTGTGATTTTAGAAATAACTTGTAAAGTCTGATAAACAGTTCAAGATACGCATGATATCAATGATAATTTACAGGTTTTCGGTAGAGTTTTGGTTCAGTTTTGTTTGAGTGATATTCTTATCAAATTTCATCACTTGAATTCAATAACAGAGGAAAGGTGAATCAAATATTTCTTTTTCTTTTTTTTTTTTAAATGGAATGATCGGCATTTCATATCAGTTGTCAGCATGAAATATTTTTCAATGTTATGGCAAGAGTACAACATGCATTAAATGGGATAAATCGTGCTGTTTTGTTTCTCTCCGAAATAGCAAGGAACGAATTATCTTCACGTTTAAAAGTAGTCCGAACGAAATTCTTACGGATGCAAAGAAATACAAAACATGAGTTAAATCATTATGTAATTTTATAAACGTTTAAATCTGAAGTCAGTTACTTCAAAATAATGTTCCTTACCTATAAAACTATTAATTCAATATTTACATGAAGCTGTCACTGCATAGTTAAAAAAGTATTGCAAAGCGAAATGTGTGCGCAAATAGCGAAGTTTGCTGGACAAATTTGTGATAAATTATCGGAATGCAGCAATAAAAAATAAAATGCAAACAGTTAGTCTCAGTGACTATTCGGCAAACCTGCGTACGCGTAAGAAAGAAATGGCAATATTCAAGATTTTGTTTTCAGACCGAGAGCTACAGATCTGCAGCTAGAGATCGTCTGCCTCTTATTGATCATGTCAATTTATTATTTATCTTTGTTTCAAGGAGGTAGTTTTTTTTTTTTTTTTTTTTTTTACATCAATGATTTTTTCCCTTTAAAAGAGCAAGAAATCGGTCACATTTTTTCAGTGTTATCATTTTAAAATTCATTTAAGGCTCTAATAAAATTCTATATGAAGTTTCAAGATACAACTCTTCATTGCTTTTTCCGAAACGCTGCATGGAAAAAATGATTTACATTGCATTCTTTTAAAATACAAAAAGACATGCACAATGAGCTTAGATTTACAGCTTACAAACAACCATAAAGAGATATTGAGAACAACTAATTTTTCTTATTTATATAATATTCATTATATATAAATCAAAAGAAATTCAAGAAAAAATCAGAAGAGTTATTCTTTATATGCATAAATGAAAACACTGATCAGCAAGGGGTTCTATATCGTGCCAGCACCTACGGTCTGATACACTGTAACATGGGTCTTTGGACTTTGGATTTAAAGCTTGCTTCTTTCTTTTGGGGGGTATTTTATTTTTCATTTTAGTATACTCTACTAATAATGTATTGATTTTGTATATAAACAGAGTTATTGATACTATAATATCAATGTAAAAAGGACAGAGAATCTCTCTCTCTCTCCTCTCTCTCTCTCTCTCTCTCTCTCTCTCTCTCTCTCTCTCTCTCTCTCTCTCTCTCTCTCTCTCGTGAATTCAAAATGCTCAAACAACACAAACGAAAGGTTGACCAGGCAATACTAAATGTGCATAAGTCTGGGTCCGCCGCCATAAAACTTTAAGAATTTAAGAATTCTTGAGAAATATTTAAAAATAAAAAAGAATTTGAGAATTTTTATTTTGCTCAACTTTTTTATGGCCGAGTCTGAGAATTGGGGAGTTGAGAAAATTCTCAGACTTGAGACCATTCTCAGATTCAAGAATGTTTTATGGCGGCGGACCCTGGCGTATACATCCATGCATTGAAGTTTCAGCATTAATTGAGAAAATTCACCACATTCCGTTAAGATATATACTAATCATGATAAACTTGAAATTAGCCGGCGAGATTTCGTTTCTCGGATACCCGACTGCACCTACTAGGATGAATGTGTAGTATGTTTTGGAGGTTTATTTCAAATAAAATTTATCGGAATCAATTTTGTTTGTTGGTTTGTTTTGTTTAATGAAAAGGGGGATAATGAAAATGTGTAATTTTCCATATGAAGACCTAGCATATTTTCTTAATGATTATCATAGGCCAAAAGCATGTTGGAAAAAAGAACTATTGTATCAAGCAGTTCTTATGCGCAGATCACGCATTCCTCTATGATTTGCACAATTATCAAATAATACTTACAGTACCCGCAACGTTATTTTTTACAAGATAAACAATAGGATAGGATTCACGCACGATAGGATAGGATTAATGCACAATAGAACAGTATACACGCACGATAGGATAGGATTAATGCACAATAGAACAGTATACACGCACGATAGGATACGATTGATACACGATAGGAAAGAATAAACAATGTTCATGATAAACGTATAGTCGCGTTAAACGATCTTCACGATTAACCTGATAATGGCAGAATTTGAGAAAGAACGCGTACGAATCAAGATTTACGTGGAATTTCTTATGTTATTATATGTTGTTATTATATAACAATTGCCGAATTGTTAATCATCACTGTATCCTTTATAGATTGTATAAAAACGACCAGTTTAATTTTTTTTTTTACAAAAATTATGAGCTTAAATGATCAATAAATTATCTGTATTGTTAACATTATTTTCATTACCGCACACCCTAGCCGATCGCCGCGAAGATTCAAATCTCACGGAAAATAGGATAATGATGCATAAAAAACGAATTATATTACATACAAGTTAATGTTTACACAGGTATACACCCCGAGTACGTTTTAATATATTCGATATACAGGTAAATATGTTACCTTGTTCCTAACAACTTCGATAGTTTACATAAAATTTTCATTTCCAGTGCTTACAGATATGAATAACATGTAATATTTGTTAATTTTGATCTAATGAACTAAGAAAATAGTATCATGATAAAATACTGGATAGGATTTTATATTTCTTGTTCGGTAAATTTTCGTATACGGCGCACTGAACGACTTGTAACTTTGAAATAAATTTACTTGCTTATTAAAAGGCACGAAACGATTAACACGATAGGATAAACGGAAAAACTGTTAAAATTGAACGATAAACCTGATAGGATTAACGAACGACAGGATAGGATTAACGCACGATAGAACAGTATACACGCACGATACGATAGGATTGATACACGATACGATAGGATAGGATTGTAAAAAATAAGGTTGCGGGTACTGTATGAAAGGAAAAATACATTTCCAAAGAGATTACTGATAGTTGACATTGAGTTCCTGCTTGTTTTCTGCCTTATGCAAGCACGTGTGTAATCCTGATTTAAATATAGATATCATGGCCGGGGCCGGAGGATGTCATAGCAACACGATAGTATGAACATTGTTAATAAATGATTGATATTGAATTGAATAATAATGAACAAAATCAAAAGTTTAGATTGACATACAGTCTGGAAAGTCAACAGGAAGAACTAAAATGCCAAGGAGTTTTGTTTCAGAAGCGAAATTTTCTCTATCTGCTGGACGATTCCATTTGTCTTGAATTGGGTGTATGCTGCGTGTCCTACTAAATGTACACGCTCACACTTCAACCGATTAAAAAAATCACTGTAAGTTAGATTTATAAATCGTTTCTAAAACATTTAACCTTATATATCGTTGTTAACAAATTCAAAACTTTGAACAATTAAATTGATTTAATACCCCCACCCCGATATGGGAGAATCCATTCTAACCAATGGAAATTTCATTGATACGAAATCGCGCCAGAATGTCTCATTCATAAATTTTTACGCACTGTTATAGTGGACGAGTCCAAAATGAGAGACACATCAACAATGTTAATAATCTGGAGCATACATGTACCATGCAGGCAGTTTACTTTGCGTTTATTTTCTTGTTTTGGGAGTCCTTTGCTTAAAAATGATGGAAAGGCCTTGAATTTTGCTATCTTCATGCCATAATATATCATGTAAAACTATTTTAAGTTCACTGACAAGCTTAAAATAATGAAATAATTTTATTGAAAATAATATGAATGAACGTTATAAATCCTTTGTCAAACGACTTATTACTACTTGAATCTGCACGTCTCTTTAATGAATTTATGAACAGCGGCAAATCTTAAAATGTATACATTTTTTAAGGTAATTATAACTGCAAGTCTGTAGCCCCCGGTCTAAAAAAATGGATGATAGTCAATCTGAATTTTTTTTTCTGACCGAGAGCTACATATATGCAGCAAAGGTAACTATTACATGCTTCCAATTAAATAATTTTGTTTAAACTTGCAAGGCTGAAGCTTTTAGGAAAGCTGGTGTTAAAAAATAACATCTCTACACTTTGTCTGTACATTCGCTATTTGTAGAACAAGCAGATTCAGTATCAGTCCGGACCTCGCCATATACATTGTTCGACTTTAATAGCCATAGCATTGCTTTGCATGTAAACAAAATCTTTAAAAAATTCTAAGTACACATTTTTTTTGGAATCACATTTTTTTTTAATCACGCGTTAATAGTGTACACGCTGATTCAAAATGCTTCAAACTGAAGAGGGTTAAGAATGCAGTCGATGATTACACATTTTATAGAATTTGAAAAAAAAACATTGCAGGTCTGAAAGATTGTTAATTTATCAATATACATTGCTAATTTCCTTCGATTGCTAAGGCTACAGCGTAATTGAGAAACATTGAACAGCGTTTTTTTCATGCAAATTTCATCCACGGATGATAGCGAGTACATTAATAAATCACAATGATTTCATTACCTCTCTAAAATTTTGTATGTAAATAATTTATTGCCGATAAAGGCTGTTTGATATTTTCGTTTTTTGATGTTCTGCAAATACATATATGTAGTTAAAAAACGCGAAACGCGGGACGATCGAGTTATAATTAATAATTAATATCCCTACTAACTGTAACTAAAAGTTAACGGCTTTGTATTCAAATAGTACTAGTAATATTGACAAATATTATGTTCACGTTTTAGAAATCATCTCCACAATGATAATATTATCTTCATCGTAAATCGTATTGTGTAATGTTTTAAAAGAAAACTTTCTATCAGAATTAATCCCGTGCTCGTTTAAAATTGTATGTCAGTAATACACATTATGCTTTAAAGAACGGCCGTGTATTGTAGAAAATTGATTTTAATTACCATGTATTGGAACCATTTTATTAACACATCTCCCAGTAATGACACAATTCAAGATGTCTCCGTAATCGTAAAACAGTGGGGCGTTTAAACGTGTGTACTATACCAGCTCTATAAGCACATGCACTGTCGTCTGGGCGACGGCCTCTATACACCTAGCGACTCTGTTATCGATCGGTTACCTGAGTCTCGGAATGCATCTAAATATAGAGAGTGGCACAGTTTTGAAACAAACAACTGAAATAAAGTCAAAGAGGTTCATTTTTATGAAATGAAAATGTACATATCAATAAACACATTTGGGAATTTTATGGTGAATCATCTTTACGCGCAGTGTGTATCAGTTAGTGAATAACAAGAACCCCTTTCATAACTTCTTGCACGTGCACACCCCCACAGAAAATGGGTCGATCCGACTTAAATTGTTTCTGCGAAAACTGACTATATATTACAAAAACATCACATTGAATACTACGGATGGAATCAGAGTTAATTTTTCAACAACTTTGCTTCAATAATGCATTAGACATTTTTCTTCCTTTACAAGTTATTGACAAAAAACTTTTGAAGCCTCTAACTCCCTTATAATAGGGACCAACCCCTTATCACAAATTATTATCAGCTGGAAAACTAGAAAGGAAAATACATGAACATTTTTGCAACTTCTATTTCAACACCTATATCACTCCTTTTGTTTGCATTTAAATAACAAATGAAATATGTCTTGCACTATTTCTATGTATCTGCTTCCAAACCAGCCAATCCTTGAGATTTTGCCAGTCATCGTTAAAGCTAAACCCATCCGACAAAAGGTGTTGTTAAAATTTACTTAAAGGGGAATAACTCAAAAACGGATAGGAATTTTCATCAAGTCGAAGATGTAACGATAACATTGCGCGCCATGTTATCAGACCTGAAATTTTCACAAGAATCGGTGAATAAACCAACGAGATATAAAGGATTGCGTTGGCGTCTAGAAGAAAAAAGAAATAAGAAATCTGAAAATTTTTCAGAATAATAGTAAGGTCTTCCGTTCGGAAACGGAAGACCTTAATAAATTTAAGATTGGTACATGTAACACGTGTCAAATACTTACTATAGTTCCTCTGCAGAAGTACTAAAAATTGGAACACCAATGTAAAAACAGATATGACTGAAATCAGGCAAATAGCGGATAGTAGAAAAGATTTCATTCTTATCTTTCTTGTTCCGCTCCCTGGATAATAGATGAGGATTTTTGAAACATTTTAAACGTTACAGCGACAATTCAATTACTATTTCCTTCTTCCACTTAAGTTATCTGTCTACAAATTGTCAATAGGATTATGTATTATGAAATCAATGATATGTGGTGATAACGGTGATAACGAACAGTGTTCAAATTCTAAAGTCCAAATGAAAATTACAAATCAGGAGCAGAGCAAACACGGACCTCTTAAAAAAAATAGAGGTAGGATCAGGTGCCATGGAGGAGTAAGCATCCTCTGCTGATCGAACACACCCGCCGTGTGCTCTTTGTCGTAATCGGGGAAAAAACGGAAAAGTCCATAGACACTTAGGTGATTAATTATAGTCTAACAATTAGTATGAAAACGTCAGTCAGCATGCGACCCAGTGGAAGATTGTATTTGCTGAGTCGTTGTATCGACCATAGAACTTACGAAAAGATGAATTCAAACGAGACTATTGATAGTCCTGTTTTATCAACTTGTTTGTCAGTAGCTTGCCTTGCCTTAGAAACTGTTCATACGAAAAGCATGCCCTTGTGTATCGAATTAACTTCGAGACAAAAACACCATATGCAGGTGATGAAGGTATATTGCTACATAAGTAAGGAAAGTTGACTATAGAAATATTGAAGTCATCACGTTTATCATATAGTTTTGTTGTTAGGTTACCATCAATGTCCATTTCTAGTAAAATATCAAAATATGAAACAGATGACGCAGACTCTGTGGTATCTTTTATTTCAAGTTTACTGGGATATATCGAATCGACGTAAGTATGGAAGTAACAATTGTTAATTGATAATACGTCGTCGATATACCTGAATGTTAATTTGAAGGCCCAACGAGTGATTTAATTTTTTCACGTACAAGTTTTTGAATAAATTCTGCTTCATATGAATACAAAAAAGGTCTGCTAACAATGGGGCACAAATCGCACCCATGGGAATTCCAACAGATTGTTGGAAGACCTGATTTCCAAAAACTTCATAGATGTTGTCCATCAGAAATTGAAGCATCTTTTTAATGTCAACTTCAGAGTACTTGTGTGCACAATCCGAATGGCTTTTAACAAAATAGTTTTGCAAATGACCGATGACAAGGTAAGAAAATTTATGTGATCCATTTTTATGAAAAAAAAATATGAACTGATCTTCATCAACTTCTCTTATAAAGGATTTTGAGAATCACATACATACATATACTAATCTATTTATCCGACGATATTCTGTGTCTAGTTTCCTCTGACATAATATTTCAATTCAACATTGGTGTTCCCTTTCGTTTAGTCTTCTTTTGGTTGTGTTTTGTATAATTTAAGGAATACGTTTAATCAGAATGAACAAATATTCCACTGATGATAATGAAAAATCACCTAATGTGTGACATAGACCTTTGGGTGTAGTATAATTTTTCACTTTCAAAAAAGTAGGTCAATGACCTACTTTTTGAGTTAATGGCCATTGAATATATTTTGAAATTTTAAGAAAATTCTCTAAAAAATTTATACTCTGATACGATTGAGTACAATACAAATTATTAAACTCTTTTAAAAACTAAATACAGTTTATAAATCAATGTGGCACTAAATAGATACAAATCATTAAGTTTTCATTGACAATTTTTGAAATATTCTGATATTCCTCTATCAGTCTCAAATTCCTACCCATTTTTGATTCAATTTAACAAAAAATTGAATGATGATAATGCTGAAACATTTATAGAATGAAACTAATTATATTGACCTTATTCTATGGGAATAAAATTTATATGAGGTCAATGATCAAAATTTTGAGATACTGTACGTGTCTTTTATCGTTCTATGGCATTTTTCAATATTTTTGTTTTGCGTGCCATACGATTATCTTCATTAATAAGTGAGATAAAACCAACAGAAATATGCAAAATTATGTTAAGTAACAAATAAAATCTTAACTTTGAATATTATAACACTGCCAAAAATATTTCAGCGAAACACAAAATCTGAAAAATTTAGTCCAAATTTCCTCTGTTTTGCTCGAAGTCCATTTTTGTTTGTGCATACTTCCATAATATATTGAAAATACCGAATTTTATGTCAATAATAATTCATTTCATTAATACTTTTTGTGTTCAAACCAAATTTTACTCATGGCATTGAAATTTTTTAACAATCTGAATTTGAGAACTCAAACCCTGAGTAAACAACTTCCTTAAGGCACAAAAAGTATTTTGAAAACAAGACATTCTCAAGTTAAAACATTTTACAAACACAGACAATTAAACAATATGATATGCAGTGTTCATCTAGTATTTATACCCGCACTTTCTAAAGAAAGTTCGGGTATATTGTTGTTACCCTGTTCCGTCTGTCCGTCCGTCCGTCCGTCTGTCACGTTTTACTTTCTCAAACTGCTCTTACATCTTATAAACCAGCAAACTGAACTCTTGGAGTATGATTTGGGGTGTCATGTTGTTTTGTAAAAAGGTTTCAAATATTCTCTGGTAGTCCTGGGGGTCAAATAATTGGTAAAAAATGATGTTTTTTTGACAAAAAACCTTCTTCCTCGAACTCCTTTTACATTTTAAACAGTAGACAAATCATCTCTTGGAATATGTTTTGGGATGTCCTATAGATGCGCAATAAGGTTTCGGAAATTTCAATTTTGTCCTGGGGGTCAGTAAATGGATGAAAAATGACGTTTTTTTTTTTTTTTACAAAAAGTCTGGTTTCAAAAAACGTCAATTTCTTTTTGCAGTAGCCTAATGATCTAATAGGATATGCTTCAGGGTGTCATGTTGACGTGTAATCATGTTTCAGAATTTTTGTTTTTATCACGGGGGTCTGTGGGCATCAAAAAATGGTTCCCAGAACTGCTCTTACAATTTATGCAGTAGCTATGTCATCTCTTGAGATATGATAGGGACTGTCCTATAGATGTGCAGTAAGGTTTTAAAAATTTAAATTTCATCCAGGGAGTCAAATAGTAGCTGAAAATTGACGTTTATCACTCCTAAAAAAAACCTACTTCCCAGAACTCCTCTCATGATTTAATGAATAGCCACATCATATCTTCGGGTATGATAGGGGCTGTCATATAGTCATGCAATAAGGTTTTAAAAATTTAAATTTCATCCAGGGAGTCAAATAGAAGCTGAAAATTGACGTTTATCACTCTTGAAAAAACACACTTCCCAGAACTCCTCTCATGATTTAATGAATAGCCACATCATTTATAGGGATATAACAGAGGCTGAACTATAGATTTGCAATAAGGTTTTAGAAATATAAATTTGATTCTGAGGGTCAATGCTATCTGCAAAATGATGTTCCGTCCCATAAAAAACCTAATTCCTGGACCTCCTCTTATCTCTTGTGATTGAAATAACGTACCATAAGATGCATAAGGAGGAAGAATATATATGCTTTAGGGGTGGGGATCACAAGCATTTTTTTCAAGTTATTTGATCATTTTTGATTTTGGGAGGATGGGGTGGGGTTAGGGTGACCCCCAGATGCCATGACCTACTAGTACCACAAAAAGATTTGCCTTAACACGGTCATGGTTCAAGAAACAAAAATATATATGGTTTAGGAGTGGGGATTTCGATGATTTTGAGGATATTTTAAAAATATTCAACTATTCATGTTTTCTATTTAAGAGGGGGGGGGGGTGGTTGTTTAAAAACAACTCCAGGGGGTGGGGAAATGACCTAAGGGGCAGGGGCCAATTTGTCTTAAATGTATCTTGATATGATCAGCAGAATTCGACAGAATTATCACTATAGGGCATCTGCAGAGTGGGGCCCTAAATAGTTACAAAATCAATCAAATCAATCTACAAAAAATATTGATAATATGTTATACATGTATTTAGGAATGTCTTTATTTTCAAAATGATTAACAAATTAATCATTCAAAATGAGTTATAAATAACCGATTGGCAATTCTGCAATTGATTGCAAGATCCCTAGTATAATATCACATGTATTTTTTTTTTTATATATAATTATACATGTATGTTAACAATCAGGATTAAAATGCACAAATTTTCATGAGTCATAAATCTTGACATACCACATATCTCTTGACAAAAAAGAACAAGCAATTTAAAATAAAAGAAAATTAGTCATTAACTCTTTTTCTATTACTGGTGTATGATGATGGGGTAGGGGGTATCATGGGAAAAAAAGCTGCAGCATGCCTTCATTCTCACTAAAAATGTATATCTAATCTACACATCCTGGGGATGGGGAACGGTTAAGGCCCTTTCCCCTTCCTCCCTATTATAACTCATATAAACATGATATTTAATACCCAAATTTAATACAAAATAGGGTCAATATGGAGTCAACTCAATAGTGTAAGTCTGACAAATGAAAAAATAAAAAAATTCTGCAATTAAAATGACAGAAACTGTAGATAAGCTTATTTAAATAAAGATAATGATACAGTATGCTGTCACAGGGAAATCACATTTTAGAAAGTGAAAGTAAAACTTAACTGTTTTGTATACCGGTGTCTCATAATATTGCGCTATTACATGTATTATACTTACCTATATTGGTCAACATCATAATGATAATCGATTAGCACAATACGAATTCCTTTAGCTGATCACCATAAAAGAAACGTTTATTCATGTTAATTAATCCTATTCTGCATATCAAAAAAACATATGCATGTACACCACGTGAAACTCATCTAACCAAAGAGCTGGGTAAAACTAGTACCCGATGCAACCTGTACACCTGTGTTGTGTACGTAACTTCAGACAAAGATCATTTAATTGTAACATATTGCATGTGGCCTTCTTTTTGACTAAAACTAGTACAAGAGAGTGTTATTTAGAGGCAAACACTTGGTGCAGGTATTACTGTCTAATGACAGCATCTAGTTTAATTTTGATTCAATATGTCATTCAATCGGGTTTGGCATGCATCCGAAAATATAACATGCATTATTCAACTTTAACCCGCTTTTCATCTCAAGTTTTCAATAACAAAAAATACAAATAATCTAGATAAAAAAAGTTTTGTTCTGAACATTATAAACCAATTCAAAAATGAACTTGATTCTGGTTAAGAAAGTTGCTGTAAACGATATCTATTTATTATACCCGCACTTTCTAAAGAAAGTTCGGGTATATTGTTGTTACCCTGTTCCGTCTGCCTGTCCGTCCGTCCGTCCGTGTGTCACGTTTTACTTTCTCAAACTGCCCTTACATCTTATAAACCAACAAACTGAACTCTTGGAGTATGATTTGGGGTGTTGTTTTGTAAAAAGGTTTCAAAAATTCTCTGGTAGTCAAATAATTGGTAAAAATTACTTTTTTTGACAAAAAAACCTTCTTCCTCGAACTCCTTTTACATTTTCAACAGTAGACAAATCATCTCTTGGAAACATGTTTTGGGGTGTCTTATAGATGCGCAATAAGGTTTCGGAAATTTCATATTTGTCCTGGGGGTCATTAAATGGCTGAAAAATGACGTTTTTTTTTTTTTTTTTTTTTTTTTACAAAAAGTCTGGTTTCAAAAAACGTCAATTTCTTTTTGCAGTAGTCAAATGATCTTCTAGAATATGATTTGGGGTGTCATGTTGATGTGTAATCATGTTTCAGAATTTTTGTTTTTATCACGTGGGTCTGTGGTCATAAAAAAATGACGTTTTTTGGCCAAAAAATTATGGCTCCCAGAACTCTTCTTACAATTTATGCAGTAGCTATGTCATCTCTTGAGATATGATAGGGGCTGTCCTATAGGTGTGAAATAAGGTTTTAAAAATCTAAATTTCATCCAGGGAGTCAAAAAGTAGAAGAAAACTGACGTTTATCACTCTTAAAAAAACCTACTTCCCAGAACTCCTCTCATGATTTAATGAATAGCCATATCATATCTTGGGGTATAATAGGGGCTGTTCTTTAGTTGTTCAATAAGGTTTTAAAAATTTAAATTTCATCCAGGGAGTCAAATAGTAGCTGAAAATTGACGTTTATCACTCCTAAAAAAGACCTACTTCCCAGAACTCCTCTCATGATTTAATGAATAGCCACATCATCTATAGGAATATAGCAGGGGCTGAGCCATAGATATGCAATCAGGTTTTAGAAATATAAATTTGATTCTGAGGGTCAATACCATCTGCAAAATGATGTTCCGTTCCATAAAAAACCTTATTCCTGGATCTCCTCTTATATCTTGTGATTGAAATAACGTACTATAAGATGCATAAGGAGGAAGAATATATAAAATTATGCTTTAGGGGTGGGGATCACAAGCATTTTTTTTCAAGTTATTTGATCATTTCTGATTTTGGGAGGGTGGGGTGGGGTTAAGGTGACCCCCAGAGGCCATGACCTACTAATACCACAAAAAGATTTGCTTTGACATGGTCATGGTTCAAGAAACAAAAATATATATGGTTTAGGAGTGGGGGTTTCGATGATTTTGAGGATATGTTATCAGTTGCATGGGCATTTCTCCCCATGACGTCCCAAATATCCTTATTTACTCGAAGAACTTTAAGATTGCAATTCTCTGGACGTAAATACTGTTTTTCTACTTCTGCCATGCATCTTTGTTCGATTTGACAGATATTGCTGCATTAACAGCATTTCCCAAGTTTTCATTAACTTTAGGACCTGTTTTCTCTGCTGAATTCAATTGTGGGATATCCCACAAATCTGTGTTGTTATTTAGATCATTATCAACAGTAATTTGAATGTTTTCATTCCCAAAAACATCTTTGAATGCCTCATTAGGATTTACACCTATAATTGAAGGTGAAGAAACTTTGTTGTCTAGATAACTGAAATCAAAATCAAAATCATTTGCATCATCATACATTTTATCACTTCGATCATATTCTGGAATTGAAACAAATTATTTGTATTACAGCTCAAATGAGGAAAAAACTTGAACAAAGTTCTAAGTCAAAATGTTTATCTCAACACCGCACCTGTATTACAGGTAGACCCGTGTTACGGGTAGACCCTACGTGTCGCCCGCTCAAAGAAAAAGAAAGGTTCGGCACGTGGAACAAGGGTTTAGATACGATGAATACTCAGGTAATACATACGTCATATGGATAATTTTAGACTCTTTGAAATGAGGTTCGCTTCGCTGGCTCGAAGGAAAATGCTATATGATACCCTTTGCAGAGCCGAAAGGCGATATGTAATAGAATGGTTTATACCTTTACCTATCATACCTTAAAAATTTACATACATGTAAATCTGATGGGTATTTTATTAACCACATACACACCTTTACACTTACACCGAAAAAAAAGGAAAAACAAAATAAGAATACTTGCATTTCTGATGAAAATCGATGAAAACCCAAATTAAATTTTTATCAGCTGGTACATTTATTTGACGTAAAAATCATGTCATTGTGGCAATTTTTTCGAAATGCGTAATTTTTTATAGTGCTTTGTAAAAAAGCATTTAGAAAGTAGAATAGGTATTTTCCTTGTTGGCTTGTAGAACCGAATTAAATACAATATTGAAAACATAACCATGAAAAATTATCATGATTTTTTGAGAAATTTAGTTAATTAAATGTAGCACAAAACATCACACGCGTGTTAACGTTAATAACCTGTACAAAATGAAGCGATATCATGCCTAAATAAACTAAATAGGACAGGGGGATATGCATGCGTATACAATATTATCATAGTTCGATTGTCAGAACATTTTCTAGTCACTACTTTTGTGTTATCAAAACCAATCTTTACAAAATTCATGCATAAAATAAAATAACTGTAACTTCCTGCCAATTGTAACATAATATAAAGTCATGTTGCTCAGATGGACTTGCTTTTTTGGACAAAACTCTTACGCATGAACCAGCAAAAATGAAGAACAAGAAAAAGATCATATGTAAACATGATTCTGTGCTTAAAAAAACCAACATATTAAGCAGATATAGAATAAAAACCCCAAAGCTTTCTATACAAGTTACTCTAATTTTAAATCAACAGTACTTAGTATAACCATTTTATAAAGTTCATGCAAGAAATCGAATGTATTGTTAAAATAATATTTCTTTTTAGAAATTGCAATCAAACAAATTTTGATAGCTGTAATGAAGTCGGAATTTTTTTCAATTCAAAATACGCTAACGTATTCAAACAAAACTAACAAAAAGAATAACAAAACAAAGCAAAAAAAAAAATAAAAAAAAAATAATGAAAACAATATAAGCATGACATGATGAAACATCTGAATACTTACGATATTTTCTTTGGGAAAGCACAATAAGTTAAAAAGCCACAAATACGGTAAAAATAAGGCAAAGAGAGTAGAGTCGGGGTGATTTCATTCTTATCTTACGTAACTGATCTAGTTTCCTTGATGTGAAAAATATTGAACTGAATTTTTTAGGAATAACGTCACATCCGCTATAAATATTGTATGTTTTCACACGGGTCTAATCTGCAATATGGTCAGATTATATCTTTGAAGAATTTAAAAATCATTTTATAAAATTATAAACTGATGTAGGAGGGTTGATCAAAATAAATAATCTCTCCTTCGTGTACATTCCTGAAAAAGTCGGGGTAATTGCATAACAAGCTGTATTTCGAATTTTCTTTTTAATTAAGGTCTTCCGTTTCCAACGGAAGACCTTATACTGATTCTGATGGAAATTCTTCATTATTGTTATTCTTCTTCTAGACGTTTTTCTTCAAATTGTAATATCTCGCTTAATTTTTATCCAATTGCATTCAAATTTTCAGGGTATATTGTAAATAATAATACGTATTCCATGACACAAAAAGATATGATATTGATACTTCCTGTTTCGAGTTGTTCTCCTTTTTAAATATTTTACGGGTACTACTTTCCGAACAAAGGATCCGAGACGGTCCGTAGCAAGTGATTTTAAGTTATAAATCTTTGATATAGATACCGTGAACGTTGTCCTCCCAGTTTTAATTTTTCGATTTTCCTTATTAAACCAATTAAAAAACTAAATCGAAATTAATGTTTAAAAAACTGTAAAGTTTTGCTCATGTTTTCGCTCCGTAGCTTTTTAATATGAAAATTTTTATAATCGCATATTGAACAAAAGTTGTGCAAAATATCAAGGGCTTTTGTTTAATGCCATACAAAAGGGACTGACCCCTACATTCAGGGATCTAGAGTCCTTGAAATTATTTGCTTTATAACTCGAAAACGGTAAAAATTTCGATATGGCCGTCGCAGGAAAAGTTGTTCTTTGTGATCGTGATAATTTCATGAAAGTATTATTTTGTTCGGGTTTTGCGTTATATGATATTAAAAAGCTATACATGAAAACAGGTACCTGCTTTCATTTAGCAAATAGAAGATGGTCTTTCAATTATGCGTAAAATTAAAATAAAGTCGCAAATACATTGTTCTTTACTACGTGGGATGCTCAAAATGTTTAAAAAGGGTTTTAATGTGTCCGTACTTTTTTCACCACTTCTTTTGAGATATTTATTTTTCTATCATTAAGTTCTTAATATTTAAAAAACATGCATTTAAAAGCAATATGTGAAAAATAGTTCTCTATTCTAACTTTCATCTTTTTTTTATTAATTAAGAACATGATATAAATAAAAATTATTAGGGATATGATAAATACAATGACTTTCTAAATCAACCATTTCCCGTAAGCCTTGTGTATATGTTTACGTAACTCATCCCTCGCATATGGCCCAGGAGAGCCATCGAACGTGGATCGACTAGAGATTTGCGGTTATCTAATACACAAGCTTCGCGTGCTTGTACCTTATATCTGATACTGACTCAAAAAATAACAGTAACTACTCTATAGAATCTTAATATCTTCGATTTTGCATGAATTTTAAGCATAGTTTACATTTTACAAACGATGCTTACATGTGCTATGTAAATGATGCAAAGCTTTTGCTGTGGGTTGTTTTTTAAATTATGAATTCTGTGGTCATAACAAAGTTATACTAAAAAAAAATGATAAGTCTGTAGCTTGTGTAAATGTCATACTACATGTATGTATCTCACTGCATTCATAGGATCAAGCTTAGTGCGCGAATATGTTAGTTGCTGGTAGTCGATCGGTTTGCATACATGTACGCACGGCATGTTTGAGATAATGTACAAGGAAGTTGTAAACTCAACGTAATGAAAACGATTCTCCAAAAGCAAATAGTCCGCTTAAAGATATCTGTATCATTGTGCAGCGTTCAATAATCCACACACTCATTGTACGTATTTATGCCAATCTCTCATCGAAAGCCCATGCGAAAAATTGCATGATGTCCAAATACCTGTTAAACGGAGTTTGTTATTTTTCGTGTTATAATGTCCGAAAGCTCACAAAAACGGTCAGAAATTATCCGCAAATATTATACAGGTTGAAACGCAGGTGCCAAATATCAGAAAAAAATCCTAAAAAATTTTGCTATCTTGCAGAGCATCAATGCATACTAAACTAGTCGTGATTTTTAAATACAACAATATTGCGTATCAGTCTTCTTTAAATCGGCCACTCGCTGAATTCAGTCGCTCATCGACGCTTTGTAAATCGTCGGGATCAAAGCCACCGATACACGCATGCGTGTGAATGCTCTAAGTTATGTTGTATGTTGATATATTTACATTTTCCAGTGTATCTGTGTGTGATAACACTATGAATCGATTTTGTACTATACAGCCCAATAAATTCAAAAGACGTATTGTTGGGGGCGCAAGCGGGTTTGCATAATTAATATCATGATATTTAAGCGTACAACTGCTGAAAATTATATAAATATAAGTAATAAGGAATCATTTTTTAATATTATGAGGTGATAATTTCGGTCGGGGCGTGGTCAAATCAAATTTGATCACGCCCCGACCGAAATTATCACCTCATAATACTCAGAGAATGATTCCTTATTCCGTAAATACGCCCCAAAAAAGACAATTATATTCGAATTAACCTAAACGAATTCATTATATAATAGTTAAAGTGTGAAATTTTTAAACACTTAAACTCTCTCTCTCTCTTCTCGCATTTGCTCCCAGAGAGTGTACAGTGTACAGTGGTTGAGCGAACTTCACGAAAGACGATTTGATTCGATGGGATAAGCAGAATGTGAGAAAGGAGATAAAAAAAAATATTAATGAAATCATGCCGTTTCTACAACCCATGTATTCGCTCTAAAACATTAAAATTTATTAGGCGAGGATCATGGAAGAGAGTCTCCCACCCCTGGGTCTGTTTTGTCAGCTTTTCGTCACAGTTCAAGACACAATTTTTACAACTAAAATATGATCCAAACTCTTAAATTCATTGGTTTGAAAACGCCGCAACAACACTTCAATTAGTTTGTTTTTTTTGAAAAAGAATATGATGTGCAGAGATTTATTTCATTTTTTGAATTTTTGAAGGTACAATGTATAATACACTATTCGTTTCAAATGAAAATATGTTCCGTGTTAATATGTACAATTCTGCCTTACCACAACCCCCGCGAATCCAAAGCTTATGCGTGCGTTTATAGAGAAACCTAGTAAATAAATATTTCTATTATGTACTCTACTAAAATTCTATAATTTTAGAATACTTTGATAGACAGCAAGACCCTTAGTAGAACTTAACTGTTAACTTTAAAACAGTCAACTGTGGATCCGCTCCATTTACTAAAATCTATGTTACCCGGAAGCTCAGGTCTTGGCGCTTACAAAGTGCTTTATATTAGTTCAAATTCCAAACTATTAGGACTTCTTTTTGCTGATCATTAATTGATTAACGCTAGTAGAAAAAAAAATCCCCGATTGGCACAATGTAGAATGTAAATAATATATACAGCAATTGAATGTTCTCGAATCCCATTTACCTGACAGTGTATAAAAGCACCAAAATAAATCGCGTCAATAATTTTAGTAGTGTATATATCCTTTTTGGCCAAAGATCGTTCGAAACATAGTATGACAGGTACATAGGTCATCAGCATTTTAGACAGAATTGCAATCACATGACACACAAAATCAAAGTCCAAAACAACTTGGTTTGTTCCGGATGAGTTTTAACGACTTGGAAACTAATACATGTAGGTGATGACTTAAAGTGTGTGAAATGATCAAATTTCCTATATTTCTTCTTATTTCTGTTTTCATAATCAAAAAGTAAAACATCTTTTTTGAGTCACAGTGTCCTTTAGAAAAAAAGAAAGTGTCCATCGTTCTTTTTCGCCTCGCAGCTGCAACGGAAGACCTACTCGTTGCTGTGCAACGAGCTTTGTTCTAGTTCAAGTCTGAAATTTTTCAGTTCTGTTATAGATTTCAAACTTCATATAACTTGGGAGTTAAGGGGAATGGCTGCACTGCTGTGTAATTCTTATTGATTCGTGATAATTTATCTAATCAAAAATATCCTCTCGTGATGCTCTTTCATCTGGGCTTTTCGTTCTCCTTTTGAGATAACCATTGGCTTATTCTTCTAATGCATGTTAAAAGCTCTTTTGGATATTTGAACTGTGCCACATGATAAACTGGGAGAACTACAAGGTGACATAAACGTTGCATAGTTAACTTCTTTAACGACATCAGACGTTTACTTTATATCCAGGGGATACAATGTATGGTCTTGTATTTCACGGCCTTGATGTGAACGAATTATTCGAAGGCCATTTTTGTGTATGTAATTTCTTTTGACACAACAGCTGTTTTATTTATGCATCAACTCTCTTCAATACATTTAGAGATTTGTTTCCCTTGATTCTGCATTCATATTATACCAAAGAAATTGCGCAGTTGGGGAACATAATGAAAACGTACACGTTTAAAACAAGTACGTGTACACTGTCCACAAGGCTGGTTTGACTAACAGTGGACTTGTTTGGTGAATGTTGACTGAATAAACATAATATTGGAAGAAACTGCAATCTATAAATTCAAATGAATAGATTTCCGATGCCATTGAGTCATTTCGAGGTCATACATAATTCTGTTCATGATAAACATGCACGTTTTGTGATCTTATAGTCAAAGAGCATATTAAGTCACTGAAAAACCAAGAGAATTGGTGCAACACATCACCTTTTTAACGCCAAGTTTATTCGTACAGTTTTATTCACATTTTTCCGTTTGTTGTTTTTGTTGTTACCTAATTACCCTTTATTTTATTTAGATTTTTGATATAAAAATGTATGTAAAATTATTGATTTTTTATTGAAGACCTTGTAAATTAATAAAACTGGTCTCTAAATTGGTTATGGATCATACAATAAACAAATCTCTGTGTTCACAAGTGAAGATGTAAGTCTCCTTTCTGGGCTCCTTGTGAGCCCTTGGGATTACAGACTTAATCTAACAGTTCAATGCCCTCGTTGACCTATGTTTATAAAAATCTTAAACTGCGACAGTTGACACAATTTTTCATAAAATAGTGGAAACTCCTTTGTAATATTTCACTTTATGATAATTTTGAAATTTCAACAGTATGAGTAATTTCAATATGTCCAAGGCAGTTATGGTATGAATGAAAAATGACAATAACCAATTGTCAACCATCTCAAAAATCCATAAAGCGAAATACAAATTCAAAGCAGAACAACGCGGACCTCTAAAAAGATAGAGGGGGATCAAGTGCCTAGGAGGAGTAAGCATCCCCTGTTGACCGGTCGCACCCGCCTTGTGCGCCTTGTCACAATTGGGAATGTCATGATCGAGGTAAATGTCAAAATCGGGAAAATATCAGCATAGGAAAAAAACGAAACGTTGATTGTTTATATTAATTATAATATATATTTATTTGTTTGTGATGGTCAAAATACAAACCTTGAGCAAACACGGACCTCCATTACATTGGAGGTGGGATCAGGTGCGAAGGAGGAGTAAGCATCCCCTGCCGACCGATCGCACCCGCCGTGTGCTCATTGTCAACATCATGAAAAACGGAAAAAACCGTAGTCAGTCCGGTGTATAAAAATTGGTATAACAAGTATGATCAGAATAGATTTTTTCACATATATAATCACGTCATCTTGCATCTGAAAATTTTTAAAGATAATCATAAGGCAAAGGTTTTTTTTCTGATTTTGTTTGCTTAGATATTCTATCTAGATCTATTTTATATCTTTAAAAGATAAAAAAAAGTCTGCAAAACGTGAAGATGCAATGAAAATGTCACTCATACATATGTCTTGAAAACTAAACAAGCACACAATATGGATTTGAATAAAAATTCTGTAAGTAGATGGACTGGTCATGTAACCTCCGTAGCGATTTTTTCTACTTTTTATAGAAGGCAAGCTATGTTCTCTCACTTCACATTGCTTTTTTTTTTTTTTTTTTTAAATTTTCGATACGTTATCATGTGTTATATTCTGGTTTATAAATATTTTTTTCTGTCTTACGTGTATTTCAAGCAGGTACGTTAAAGACAAACTGACTTGTGTATCAGAACAACCTGTATTACACAGTTAGTTTGTTCTTATTTACAAACTTTGAATTTGTAAATTTTTATGATGGTAACAATTTACAATTTTTCAATTTTGCAATGCTATAAGTTATTAAGCATGCCAAAATATGTTTTCCCTGCTTTTCCTGTAGATGGAACGTCCAACTTTTTTTATGTTAATTTACATATTGGTAAGGTAAACTGAAGTTTATTTTTCTATATCTGACAGGAACATGGCCACATTTTTATTTTAAATTTTCTTTCTAGTTCTGATTTTTACAATGTTTCACTAAGGTGTTTTGAATGGTTAACAAAACTTTCACTATCATTTGTCAAGTTATAAGCAATATACAGGGTTCACAATTATTTTTATCTAAAAAAAAAAGGTTCGTGCCATATATCTGTGTACATCTAGGTTGCTTAATAAAAAATGCATTATTTAAAACAAAATTAGAGATGACAACACTCGAGAATGCTTAAATACTTGCAGATAGAACAATCTACATGTATAGAAAACATGTAAACAAAAAAAAAATGCATCAAACTTACATAACAAGGATTGTGAGCTCTGTATCTCACTTATGACTTGTCAAATGACAGTAAAATTCTGTCTAAACATTAGAAAATCCTTCAATAAGTGTTGTAAACATCAAAATAAGAATTACATTTTAGGAAAATCGTGACCAGGCTTGTTTAAATGGCATATTGTTGTAATTTTTGTGTTTGACAATGAAAACTTTCACTTCCACTTTCAGAGATCCAATCACCATTGAACTAAAGGTAAACTAGACCAATTACGATGGACTATATACTAGTACAAAAAAAAATAGGGGAAGATATGCAGGATGTGATTGGTAACAAAATGAATAATATGCAAGCAGTTTTGCGTATGATTTAAAAAAAATCATTGAAATTTAACTTGATACAGTAACAGTGGTTGCTAAATATTGCATCGATTTACATGTTGAAAACATAAGAAAACAAAAGCAAAAAACAAGCAGAAAACAACTTGAACATATTCAAGAATGCGTACAATTGGTTATTTTTGTTTTTTAGAAAAGCACGAGGGATTAGAAAACCAATGTTATTAGAGACATGCTTAGTAAAATCAAACAGAGTTGAGAAGATCTAATGGTGGCAGTTATTTAAGACTCGTGCTTTTTAAGAAACGTCAAACCTACAAGTCAAACATTTTAGGCTTTCTTCAGATTATTCACATCTCAAAAATGAGGCTGTAGAGAAAACTTTCTCGAACTGTGAATGGTTCTTTTTAATGCAATAAAAACACATAACCTGTAACGTTTTATCAGACTTTAGAGTGCATTATCTTGTGTATGCACCAAGTTGAGCAATGGTTTCCTCAATTTACAAAACATTTTAAATAACGATGTCTCCAAATATCTAGTTTCCGGCGAAGCCTCTCGTTGAAAGATTTAGATAAATACCAAAGAATTTTGAGCCAAAGTCTCTCAAAAGATCAATATTACATTCAGTGTATATTTCCCCTTATGTTTGCATTGGAAATCTGCGACGTTCAATTTTCTATGAATACACTTTGACAATTCATGCGCCATGTGCACATATATAAACGTCTTCACGTGTTTCGAGTATATTCATTTTTGTAATATTAAATGAAACGTTCGATCTTACATAACCAATTTGATATGTTCTTTTGAAAAATAATCATTAAATTATATCTACTCCTTAGTAAAAAAGATTTTTCTCTACAAAGTTTCTGGCACTATATTTCTAAACGCGGAAGCGAACTAAATAACATGTTAATATGGCTGTTCCATGTATGTTTCACATCCCTGACTCAGAGCGTATATGATGGCTATACAGCGACAATACACATATATTTCATAAAAATAAACACCAGTATGAATATACATATAAACATTGAATGCTTATTTTTGGATGTCGTCGGACCTGTAACACACCAAGCAGTGCAGAAAAATTATCATACCGCGCTAACGCGCGGTATTCAATTTGTCTGCACCGCTTGGTATGTTACAGGAGCCCGTTTCACTAAAAGGCGTAAGATACGACGAAACATAAGTTAGGCATCAGGGCGTACGCCAAAATTTAGTCCGGCGTAAATTGCGTTTCACTAAGAGGCGTACGCCTGGCCGTAAATACTAGTATAGGACTAAGTTAAGGCCAGACTTACGTCCTTGACAACGAGATGATGCTCATGCGTATACAACTGATAAGCAGAGAGAGAGAGAGAGAGAGAGAGAGAGAGAGAGAGAGAGAGAGAGAGAGAGAGAGAGAAGCGCAAAGTATTTTTGTTTTGATAGGTTACAGGCACATCGGTTACATTTATGTTCAAAACATTGTAGTTAAATAATTAATCCTGTTTGGTGACAAAATCACTCAACATAACTTGCTGAAATGTTTTTTTTTTTATGAGAAGGATATATGTTTCACTATAACCAATAGGACATGTTAAAAATTATTGATAAAACTGAACTGTTTTTTTATTGTAATCGATATTTAATGTGATTTCACCACGCATCGGACACCCTTGGTATTTTCTTTTTCATCATGCGTCAATTATTGCCCCAGTATAAATATTTGTTTTAAAATTTACAGGTTTCCTCTTGCTTCATCATTGAAAGAAATCAGTGAATTTGTTTAAATATAGAAAATAAAACAAATTAATGGAGTAATGAGCTATTAAACCATGGATCGAACAACCATGCAGTAGTTGTCAAAAATAACGAAATCTTCTTACTTCAAGCAAAACGTCAGAGATTCGGATAAATATATTTATAAATTAGATTAGATTTGTGTCAATGTAATATGTGGCGCAAAAATGACACTGGGGTAGGAAATAATTGATAAAATTCCAAGGCTATATTTTTTATCAAAATTTGTTTCAGAAATAATATTTTTTTTTAAATTATTTAAGTGAGAGGGTTCATTTTCACGTATTCCATTCAAATGCTCAACATCCAAAGTATGCTTTTGTGTAAAATCTGTGTAATCAAGTTTTTAATGATGGCTTATATGACTTCATCTTACGATGCCTATATTGCTATTTCTTTGACAATGTGAATGTCAAATTCTTGATAATAAAGTTCATCAGTTTTAATTCAGGAATAAATGAAACAACAAAAAAGTGCATGCACGTTAATTTGTAAATGTTTAACCAAAGTTGCCCGATCCAAGGTACAGATGTATGTGTCCGATGTACGGTAAACTTAACAAAGTGCCCAAGTACACTTACATTTAGTATATTGAATAAGGCATCATATAAATTTCAAATAAAAAAAAGAGTAGGTGTATGTACAGATAACCTAAGAAAAAATATTTTTCTATTGAAACTGGAGTCAGTGTTTTGCATTGGTTGTATGATGAATACATTATCTAGTATTTTAAAAAATTAAGGATTTTTGATAAGTCTGAAACACAGTTGGAGCTTTCATCGTATTTAATTATTTACATTTAACGATACTGAAAGATACTTTTGTGATTTACCTTCAACTACGTAAGTATGACACTCATCATATATGACGTAAAAAGGGAAAAAAATGAAAGCCAATAAATTCATTGAGTGAGTTTAAAATTTTCAAAACAATCACATACATTTTGCGTGGAAGTTGGGGGGAAAATGAAAATGAAATGCTACACATTTCTTATACAAATACACCTTTGCACTACATGTACATCGCACATGTACATGTATATTTTCAGCATCATTCATAACTCAATGTACTAAAAATATGAAACGTAAATCAAATTATTGAATACAAATAATCGAATGAAAACTATCGATTGTTTGTCTTAATATGTCGTTTTAACGTGTATAAGGCAAGTGCAAATGTAAATAATGTGTATAAAGCATGGTAAGAAAGTTTCTATGAGAGAATTGATACCACCTATCAAAACTATCTATTTTCTTAATTCATATGAATTTAATTAAATTTACATGACAAATTGTACTATTTAACATTATGGTCAGCAACGATATTCTCAGCAACAGAATTATTAATTATTTCATGTTTACGCCAAAAGTTACGATTACCCTTGGCTAGGTGTAGATTTTTTACTTAACTTACGTCCGGCGCAAAGTTACGCCTTTTAGTGAAACGGACCTTAGTCCAAATATTTGACTAAAGTCCGGATTTACGCCAAGCGTAAGGCTGCGCCGGGCGTACGCCTTTTAGTGAAACGGGCCCCAGGACCGTTACACCAAGCGGTGCAGACAAATTATCATATCGGACTAACGCGCAATATTCATTTTGTCTGCACCGCTTGGTGTGTTACAGGACCGACGACATCCAAAAATGAGCATTCAATGCTTAATTGAAGCAATATGTCACGGTCTAGCAGGGAAGGAAACAGTCTTATTCAGCCGCTAGTTATAAGGGGGTGTGGTGGGGGCGTTGAGGGGGTGGTGTTGGTGGTGGAAATTGTAATTTGAATTTAAATAATTACAGATATTATCAAAATCAATGATCATACATGTGCCATTGGAAAGTGGACTGGCGTTTTGTTAACTTTTGCATCAGAATTAGACATTATCACAGCTAATGAATCCATAAATCACTTTTTTCACTTTTCAAGATTTCGGATGTCTTCTGACACCTATGAAAAGGACCAGTTGTATGGCAAGAATGTGATACTGGGTTTCGCTTTTGAAAAGATATATATCCAATTGGTTCTTGTTGAGAAGTCGACTCTGAATTGTGGTTAATGTATAAGATACTATAGTATCCTATTATCAAAACAACCGGACTCATACATGTACTAAAACAACAATTGGATAATATGTGTTTCAAAGTGTGCCATTATTACTATTCTTGTAACAGTTGTGAGGGTAAGGAATAACCTTCATAATTCATTGATTCATTGTTACAGTCCAGAACAACTACAAATTAAAACCAAACTTTTATTTTTCAATGCATCTCTTTCGGTTTATATATATGGCCTTTCTCTCGATGCATGTGAATAGTTCTTAAAAGTAGACCCTCTGGTGGTAGCAAACATATACAGTACTCCAGAGATATTTGTGTTCATAAAAAATATCTTAATAAATTAATTTAAATGTCCTTAGTTAATTTTTTGGTAACGAGAATCGAAAAAAATTCCTAGTTTTACGAGAAGGGCTAACATAACAATTAACAGATCATATTGAAACCGAAAGTTAGTGTTTGCATACTGACACCAGAAAGAAATAAGCGGGGATTTGGGAATCTCTATTTCTAATCCACATGGAGACCTTTGTTAAATGTTCAAGGTGATTCTTATTTCTAGGTTGTTTTAAGTCGAAGGCACGTATGACATAATATTATTGAAGATGACAGCAATTCCAATCCAGTAATAATTCAGTCACGGAAAAACTCGTAGTTTCTCTCTTTAGTACATTTGGCAGCGTATCAATGGTTAAAAATGCGTGCTAAATACATGTATCAAGATCGATTTGATCAACAACTGCGAAACAGCAAATGGTATCTTTATAATAATACATTTTTTTTTGCCGCAAAGAGATTGACCGATCAAAAGATTTTAGATCCAATTTATGATTTATCTGTTATTTGTATTTCACAACTATACATCATTGGGATCTTGAACCTCTAAATAGCCATACATTGAAAAGCACTTTGCGTGACTATTCACTGAAAAAAAAATAGTTCAAGGTCACAGCACACCCCTTACTTCATCTGGTGAAACTAAAACCAGATTTGACACAAGAAGGATACAACATAGAATAGACATCTGTTTTACTGATGTCTTCTGTGATCTTGACCTTTAAATTATAAACTAAGTTTAAGATCACATATACGAAAAACACTGTTTTTGTGAAGCATGACCTAGAGTTTTGCCACGAGAGAACACACGGTCCAGACTACAGTGTATTAAGTTGAATGCTATGACATTGACTCTCTACCTAGACATTTTAGGCTATTTTCGCAAAAACAATCTGAGTTATAATGCAATGTACCTGACATCATTTAAATGGTGTCCCTCTCAAAAGAGCCAGCCGCTTAAATAATGGACATAAGAATGAAAAACTTTGCATGCAACTTTGTCTTATTCTTAAATTTTGACTAAGAATTTATTGAAACTTTACACATGGGTCTGTGATGTGACCATGTAATTTAAAAAGTACATGTATTTTGATTCAAGGTCACTGTACATGCTGTACTTACAAGCACTTTTTATAGTAATGTATGAGCCAGACAGAATTATCGAAAGAAAAATATAATTATGGTTAGACAAGGATTTTTTACACAGGTCTAATATGACCCTGACATTTGACCCAGAAACTTTGTTTAAGGTCATTGGACACCCTTTAGCTTAAGGTTCTCTGTAGCTGAAGTATTAGAGGTACATGTAAGTAAGTTACATAAATATGGGAGAAAGATTCGGCCAACTTCAGAGAATATATGGTCTGGACACCTGGCCTTCATCTTTTACCTAGAAACTTGGTTTAATGTCACTACACACTCTTTATTCAAAGGCACTCTGTGGATGAAGTATTAGAATTACATGCGAGTGAGTTTAATGTAGGCAGACCCAATTACAGGGATATTATACTTAGGAAAAGTAATTCGGACGGACAGAGAGCCACGGACAGGGGGACGTTTTGATCATTATACGGCGTCATCAGAGTGGGACGTCGACCCTAATTATACATGTATATGAATAGATGTTATGATCATAAATTATGATTTGTACCCATTGCTATGTACGATGGGGGAATAACCAAGTGTTCTGTCCACAAGTAACCGAGTGACAAACGACTTGGATAAACGTATATTTGCATTGTTATCTAATACATAATGTATAATGCTGCATTTGTGTTTTAGGAAAGTATCAAATGCAAGTATTAATCTGTTTTGAAAATATGTGGTCACAATTTATCTATGTAAATGTAGCTTGTACAGTGATCGTGGACATATTTTAATAAATTTTCTAATTTTTTGCGATGTTTAGTACTGGTTGACGTCCATGCGCAAATCTAGATGGGGCGAATGGCGGGTAACTGGAAAATTCAAACAAACCTATTAAATTGACATAGAAAAATTACTAATCACACATGTAGGCCTTCGGCACACACTGGCAAACATTATTCTACGGACCCCCTCCCCACCCATTAAGTGTCCGCGAATGACGTCGTGTTTACTATGCCCTGTCCTGAAGGATCACGGGACTCCATGACTATATGATTTTGTTTAGTTTAAAATTTTAATAGTTTTTAAAATTGGAAGCATGTAGTTGATCCCGTGTTTTACATTGATTACGCGATTTCCGCGTTCGCTCATCTTGCGGAAGAAATAAAAGCGCTGATCAGACAACATACACACACATAAAAGTAATTTGGTGAAAAAAATAACCATTCGAGTGGGCGTGCACCGCATACGCACAAGTTCGATTTGTGAAGTTCGCCCGAATGAAAATCTCCGCAAACTACAGATTTGTATAGCATTTTCAATCATATGACAACTACTCTATCTTCTACTACCCGAATCGAAACAATTGTTTTTAACAGATCTTTTACTCTTCGAATATCAACAAAACTTGTTTAAAATGGAAAGGAAAGATATAAACAGAAATAGCAATGAGTTTGCTTCTACAATGAATCGAACGACCATACAGAAAAACTACAAAAGCGATCCTGTTACCGTTTCTCCTTTACGGCCTGAATTTAAACATAATCATTTTAAAAATTCGCGTGTTTTTAAAATAATCACTGAATCCTTCAATTCCGGACATCGATTAGTCAGGATTTGCTTTATCGTGCGAGCCCCTCTCGTATACATGTAACATTGCAACACGGAACTTTGGTTTTAAATTGCCTTACAATAAACGCTTGGAATGTATTTTTAAAAAAATTCTCCATGTTGGATCCAGTTCAATTAATGCATTCAAATTCTATTTTGCTCTCTCTCTCTCTCTCTCTCTCTCTTTCTCTCTCTCTCTCTCTCTCTCTCTCTCTCTCTCTCTCTCTCTCTCTCTCTCTCTCTCTCTCATATTTTTGTCAACTTATAAGAATACTTGTAACATTTTATACACTAATACACTAATTTGTGTTCGCCAAATATTAATTCATAAGACATGTTGATCTGGCAGAATGTGAATGCATGTCGTCTAAAAAGTGTTGAAGTCTGTCCTGTGAATGCAATAAAATCTCAGCAGTAATTAACGGAGATAATCATGGGTAAATATATTACTCTTTAAGATGAAACGCTAGTCGATTTTACATGAACCGGTCAAAATTTCGGCGTTGTATTGTATATAATCAATAAACATGCACAAGTGTGATAGGGTAGAAGCACATGAAGCTTGATCTGTGTATTAGACTACCGTCAATCCCTTGTCCACTCGCGCGGGATTTACAAGGGGTGGATTATGTAAATGTATACACAGATCACAGTGCCCGTGTTGGGTTTAAAATGCTTGCAGTTTTATTATATTTATTTTAAACAAATGACATCGACATCGACAAGATCTCAAAGAACACATTTTATAAAAAGAGTTGAAGCTAAAACAAATTTCATATTAACAGGTTTTTTTGTTGTTGATCTCAACATTATTTCTACAGTTTTTAGAACATTTTAGACTTACAAACCCACAACTGATAGTTATGTTTGACTATGCTTAACATGGGATTAATAATGCTTTTCCTAATTCTTAATTTACACTCTCTCGTTTTAAATCAATTTAAGGATAAATAAACTTTTATATTTAATCGACATTCAAACAATTCTTTGTGTTTGCGATTAAATAAAACCATGTATGTAAGACGCGAGTCTTGTGTATTAGATCACCGCTGACCGCTAGGTAGTCCAGCCGCGACTGATCTCCTCGTCCGCGGGCAAGGGGTGAGTTGCGTAATGACACACACAACTAAGAACCCAGTACATGTAGATTTGAAATTCTTGCAGTATAATGATTAAAATACATTACATAGGTATTATTTTTTTTAGACTTAGATACTAACAATTGATATATGTCTGACGATGTTTCAGATTGGGAATTATATTGCTTTGAATTTATATTTCTTAAACACTCTATCGGTTCAATCAATTTAACGATGACTAAACCTTTATATGAAATCGAAATTAAAACAATTCTGTGTATTTACAGCTAAACAACCCCATACAAGTAAAATGCAGATCTTGTGTATTAGATAACCGCTGACTGCTAGGTAGTCCGGCCGCGGGCGAGGGATGCGTTACGTAATGACACAAACAACTAGGAATCCAGGTAGATTTGAAATGCTTGCAGTAAAATGACTAAAAGATATTTCGTAGAAGTTATTTTTTTTAAATTCCAGTTTATGTATTTCGCTAGAAAAGAAAAAGGTTGTGTATATTTTCTCATTCTCGTTTTTCTTTAGGATTCTCCACTAGAAGACCTAAATAGAAATGACCAAATATAAAACCAAGAAAAACATGTATACTTTTAAAAAAAATTCTCTAATGAATTAAATCATCATTCCGTATAAGCTGGTACACTTTCAGTTGTTAATTTATGGCATATGTGCGCACAAAGACTATTTGTTTACGTGCAAAATGAAAACGAGGTACATGTTAACAAGACAAGCTTTTTACACTTATATTACGCAATACCAGTACAAAATATTTTTTTAACGACATTAATAACATCATAATAAACAACTTTTCCTGCGACAGCTATATCAAAATATTAACCAATTTTGAGTTATAAAGTGAAGACTTTTAAGGGCTCTAGACCATTTATTTAAAGGGCCAGCCCTTTTTCAATATTGTCAAATGAAAGCCCTTGATATTTTGCACACTTTTTGTTCTGTATGTGTTCAGAAAAAAAATTAAATTAAAAAGTTACGAGACAAAAACACGACCAAAAATCAGCATTTTTTGAAACATAAAATTTTAATTAATTTTTTGAAACTTTAAATGGGAAAAATCGTAAAAACAAAAGTCGGAGGACAACGTTCAAAGTATGTATTTTCAAGATTTATGACTTTGAAAGTCATGCCATGGATGGTTTCAGAGCCTTTGCGTGCACAGGAATGCCTATATTTTTATGTAAAAGGGGAATCACTCGGCGCCGGAAGTGATGATTTCAATGATTTTCGGTTGATTTTGAGACTTTGTAATTTCCAATGTACCCTGAAAATTTGAACGAAATAGGGCAACAAACAAGCGAGATATTTGAGTCTTAAAAAGCGTCTAGAAGAAAAATAAGAATAAAAGGAAACAGAATCAGTACAAGGTCTTCCGTTGAAAACGGAAGACCTTAATAACACGTTATTGATTTTAACAGAGACAGAGAGAGAAAGAGAGAGAGAGAGAGAGGGAGTGGTAGGGAGGAAGAGAGAGACAGAGAAACATACAGACTGACAGGGAAAACAGACAGACAGGCAAAGTAAATACCCGATATATAAACCGTATCATTTTACCTAGGTAATGCTGTGTGAAAAAGCGAGTACGAAAAAAAAATCAAAAGCAAGGCATGCCCCTTCATTTGTCACTACCATGGTATCATTTATGCAAAATTTGGTTAAAATCGGTTCATCGGGTTAAAGAGCTTCGTTCCTCTGTTTTGGGGTAGCCATTTTGGGTCACTTCTAGTCTGGAAAGTATGCATCATATATATACATTCTAGTTGTAAATTCATATTTTACAATGCCAAATAAACTATATTGAATTAAAAAGTGAAGGAAAAATTACACATTTACAGAGTTTAGTAAGGGACTATATTTTGTGGCGGAAGGTGTTTAAGAAGAAAATGAACATTTTTCATAACTCAGTTGTTTTAGGGTACCGTAACTTTAGCTTCCTTATTTTCAGTGCAGACCAAATTTCCAGAGAATTTGTGCATTGTGATATCTTCATGTTTCGAAAAACATATTTTAGCAATTTTTCAATATTCCTATCGACATATATTAGCATATTTCACTTATATTTCATAAAAGTCAAGAAAAAATGAACTCCCAAATTTTGCCTATAATTAGCTTATTTCGTGCCATATCTCAAATTTATCATCATCATAGACCCATACTTTTGGATTTATTTTATGACTTTATGACATTTTTCTGACAAGTCTATAATTTGAGAAAAAGTTTGAGGCTTTTAAATAATTTCATTGCATGTTGAATCGTAAATAGACAAAAATAGCATTTTATCAGTGCAAAAAGGCCAAAATATCAATTAGGTGAAGAAATTGTAAACTTTGTCTTTATGTAAATTTTAATTTTATTTATTCTAAAAAGTATAGATTTGTAATTTATGCCATGGTTCACTCCGATAGAAAATTATAGAGGGGAAAAGCAATTTATGTGCAATTTGCACTTTCAGTGCAGAAAGGTCATATCAAATACACCGTAGCGCCGAAAGAAGCATATAGACCCCAAACTTGTGTTTTCAATTTTGGTTAAGCTATGTGTGTAGATATTTTAAAAATACTTTAGAGAACAACTTAAATACTTTTGGTCGCAGGGTCCAACGTCCTTAAGCACAGAAGTCGAAAATAAAAAAAAGTAAACATATGACAGGTGATCTATTAAAATTGCTTACATGCCTATAGTTCACGTGAGCTCTAAAGATCACAATCATAAGTTCGAAATCTGTATATGTCTCTCACAGAGGTATGTACCTGTACATGGTATAGCTTTCTTATCCTAGAATAAATAAAAGGATAACCAATGAACGGTCAAACGAGATTTATATTTTACAAGATACAGCTATATGTAATGTAATATTTTAACTAAAACAGTACGTTAAAAAACAGGAAACTTATATTTCTGTTTAACCCTGTTGGGTATATGGTCTAGCTAATAACCGTATACTTAACATAATCATGTTTCATAGAAAAGAGATAATAATGATTCATAGAGAGAAGACATCATTGATAAATTGTTTTCATAGTGCCCCATTGTGATTTTAGAAATAACTTGTAAAGTCTGATAAACAGTTCAAGATACGCATGATATCAATGATAATTTACAGGTTTTCGGTAGAGTTTTGGTTCAGTTTTGTTTGAGTGATATTCTTATCAAATTTCATCACTTGAATTCAATAACAGAGGAAAGGTGAATCAAATATTTCTTTTTCTTTTTTTTTTTAATGGAATGATCGGCATTTGATATCAGTTGTCAGCATGAAATATTTTTCAATGTTATGGCAAGAGTACAACATGCATTAAATGGGATAAATCGTGCTGTTTTGTTTCTCTCCGAAATAGCAAGGAACGAATTATCTTCACGTTTAAAAGTAGTCCGAACGAAATTCTTACGGATGCAAAGAAATACAAAACATGAGTTAAATCATTATGTAATTTTATAAATGTTTAAATCTGAAGTCAGTTACTTCAAAATAATGTTCCTTACCTATAAAACTATTAATTCAATATTTACATGAAGCTGTCACTGCATAGTTAAAAAAGTATTGCAAAGCGAAATGTGTGCGCAAATAGCGAAGTTTGCTGGACAAATTTGTGATAAATTATCGGAATGCAGCAATAAAAAATAAAATGCAAACAGTTAGTCTCAGTGACTATTCGGCAAACCTGCGTACGCGTAAGAAAGAAATGGCAATATTCAAGATATTGTTTTCAGACCGAGAGCTACAGATCTGCAGCTAGAGATCGTCTGCCTCTTATTGATCATGTCAATTTATTATTTATTTATGTTTCAAGGAGGTAGTTTTTTTTTTTTTTTTTTTTTTTTTTTTACATCAATGATTTTTTCCCTTTAAAAGAGCAAGAAATCGGTCACATTTTTTCAGTGTTATCATTTTAAAATTCATTTAAGGCTCTAATAAAATTCTATATGAAGTTTCAAGATACAACTCTTCATTGCTTTTTCCGAAACGCTGCATGGAAAAAAGATTTACATTGCATTCTTTTAAAATACAAAAAGACATGCACAATGAGCTTAGATTTACAGCTTACAAACAACCATAAAGAGATATTGAGAACAACTAATTTTTCTTATTTATATAATATTTATTATATATAAATCAAAAGAAATTCAAGAAAAAATCAGAAGAGTTATTCTTTATATGCATAAATGAAAACACTGATCAGCAAGGGGTTCTATATCGTGCCAGCACCTACGGTCTGATACACTGTAACATGGGTCTTTGGACTTTGGATTTAAAGCTTGCTTCTTTCTTTTAGGGGGTATTTTATTTTTCATTTTAGTATACTCTACTAATAATGTATTGATTTTGTATATAAACAGAGTTATTGATACTATAATATCAATGTAAAAAGGACAGAGAATCTCTCTCTCTCTCTCTCTCCTCTCTCTCTCTCTCTCTCGTGAATTCAAAATGCTCAAACAACACAAACGAAAGGTTGACCAGGCAATACTAAATGTGCATAAGTCTGGGTCCGCCGCCATAAAACTTTAAGAATTTAAGAATTCTTGAGAAATATTTAAAAATAAAAAAGAATTTGAGAATTTTTATTTTGCTCAACTTTTTTATGGCCGAGTCTGAGAATTGGGGAGTTGAGAAAATTCTCAGACTTGAGACCATTCTCAGATTCAAGAATGTTTTATGGCGGCGGACCCTGGCGTATACATCCATGCATTGAAGTTTCAGCATTAATTGAGAAAATTCACCACATACCGTTAAGATATATACTAATCATGATAAACTTGAAATTAGCCGGCGAGATTTCGTTTCTCGGATACCCGACTGCACCTACTTGGATGAATGTGTAGTATGTTTTGGAGGTTTATTTCAAATAACATTTATCGGAATCAATTTTGTTTGTTGGTTTGTTTTGTTTAATGAAAAGGGGGATAATGAAAATGTGTAATTTTCCATATGAAGTCCTAGCATATTTTCTTAATGATTATCATAGGCCAAAAGCATGTTGGAAAAAAGAACTATTGTATCAAGCAGTTCTTATGCGCAGATCACGCATTCCTCTATGATTTGCACAATTATCAAATAATACTTACAGTACCCGCAACGTTATTTTTTACAAGATAAACAATAGGATAGGATTCACGCACGATAGGATAGGATTAATGCACAATAGAACAGTATACACGCACGATAGGATACGATTGATACACGATAGGAAAGAATAAACAATGTTCATGATAAACGTATAATCGCGTTAAACGATCTTCACGATTAACCTGATAATGGCAGAATTTGAGAAAGAACGCGTACGAATCAAGATTTACGTGGAATTTCTTATGTTATTATATGTTGTTATTATATAACAATTGCCGAATTGTTAATCATCACTGTATCCTTTATAGATTGTATAAAAACGACCAGTTTAATTTTTTTTTTACAAAAATTATGAGCTTAAATGATCAATAAATTATCTGTATTGTTAACATTATTTTCATTACCGCACACCCTAGCCGATCGCCGCGAAGATTCAAATCTCACGGAAAATAGGATAATGATGCATAAAAAACGAATTATATCACATACAAGTTAATGTTTACACAGGTATACACTCCGAGTACGTTTTAATATATTCGATATACAGGTAAATATGTTACCTTGTTCCTAACAACTTCGATAGTTTACATAACATTTTCATTTCCAGTGCTTACAGATATGAATAACATGTAATATTTGTTAATTTTGATCTAATGAACTAAGAAAATAGTATCATGATAAAATACTGGATAGGATTTTATATTTCTTGTTCGGTAAATTTTCGTATACTGCGCACTGAACGACTTGTAACTTTGAAATAAATTTACTTGCTTATTAAAAGGCACGAAACGATTAACACGATAGGATAAACGGAAAAACTGTTAAAATTGAACGATAAACCTGATAGGATTAACGAACGATAGGATAGGATTAACGCACGATAGAACAGTATACAAGCACGACACGATAGGATTGATACACGATACGATAGGATAGGATTGTAAAAAATAAGGTTGCGGGTACTGTATGAAAGGAGAAATACATTTCCAAAGAGATTACTGATAGTTGACATTGAGTTCCTGCTTGTTTTCTGCCTTATGCAAGCACGTGTGTAATCCTGATTTAAATATAGATATCATGGCCGGGGCCGGGGGATGTCATAGCAACACGATAGTATGAACATTGTTAATAAATGATTGATATTGAATTGCTAATAATGAACAAAATCAAAAGTTTAGATTGACATACAGTCTGGAAAGTCAACAGGAAGAACTAAAATGCCAAGGAGTTTTGTTTCAGAAGCCAAATTTTCTCTATCTGCTGGACGATTCCATTTGTCTTGAATTGGGTGTATGCTGCGTGTCTTACTAAATGTACACGCTCACACTTCAGCCGATTAAAAAATCACTGTAAGTTAGATTTATAAATCGTTTCTAAAACATTTAACCTTATATATCGTTGTTAACAAATTCAAAACTTTGAACAATTAAATTGATTTAATACCCCCACCCCGATATGGAAGAATCCATTCTAACCAATGGAAATTTCATTGATACGAAATCGCGCCAGAATGTCTCATTCATAAATTTTTACGCACTGTTATAGTGGACGAGTCCAAAATGAGAGACACGTCAACAATGTTAATAATCTGGAGCATACATGTACCATGCAGGCAGTTTACTTTGCGTTTATTTTCTTGTTTTGGGAGTCCTTTGCTTAAAAATGATGGAAAGGTCTTGAATTTTGCTATCTTCATGCCATAATATATCATGTAAAACTATTTTCAGTTCACTGACAAGCTTAGAATAATGAAATAATTTTATTGAAAATAATATAAATGAACGTTATAAATCCTATGTCAAACGACTTATTACTACTTGAATCTGCACGTCTCTTTAATGAATTTATGAACAGCGGCAAATCTTAAAATGTATACATTTTTTAAGGTAATTATAGCTGCAAGTCTGTAGCCCTCGGTCTAAAAAAATGGATGATAGTCAATCTGAATTTTTTTTCTGACCGAGAGCTACATATATGCAGCAAAGGTAACTATTACATGCTTCCAATTAAATAATTTTGTTTAAACCTGCAAGGCTGAAGCTTTTAGGAAAGCTGGTGTTAAAAAATAACATCTCTACACTTTGTCTGTACATTCGCTATTTGTAGAACAAGCAGAATCAGTATCAGTCCGGACCTCGCCATATACATTGTTCGACTTTAATAGCCATAGCATTGCTTTGCATGTAAACAAAATCTTTAAAAAATTCTAAGTACACATTTTTTTTGGAATCACATTTTTTTTTAATCACGCGTTAATAGTGTACACGCTGATTCAAAATGCTCCAAACTGAAGAGGGTTAAGAATGCAGTCGATGATTACACATTTTATAGAATTTGAAAAAAAAAACATTGCAGGTCTGAAAGATTGTTAATTTATCAATATACATTGCTAATTTCCTTCGATTGCTAAGGCTACAGCGTAATTGAGAAACATTGAACAGCGTTTTTTCCATGCAAATTTCATCAACGGATGATAGCGAGTACATTAATAAATCACAATGATTTCATTACCTCTCTAAAAGTTTGTATGTAAATAATTTATTGCCGATAAAGGCTGTTTGATATTTTCGTTTGTTGATGTTCTGCAAATACATATATGTAGTTAAAAAACGCGAAACGCGGGACGATCGAGTTATAATTAATAATTAATATCCCTACTAACGGCTTTGTATTCAAATAGTACTAGTAATATTGACAAATATTATGTAAATCGTATTGTGTAATGTTTTAAAAGAAAGCTTTCTATCAGAATTAATCCCGTGCTCGTTTAAAATTGTATGTCAGTAATACACATTATGCTTTAAAGAACGGCCGTGTATTGTAAAAAATTGAGTTTAATTACCATGTATTGGAACCATTTTATTAACACATCTCCCAGTAATGACACAATTCAAGATGTCTCCGTAATCGTAAAACAGTGGGGCGTTTAAACGTGTGTACTATACCAGCTCTATAAGCACATGCACTGTCGTCTGGGCGACGGCCTCTATACAGCTAGCGACTCTGTTATCGATCGGTTACCTCAGTCTCGGAATGCATCTAAATATAGAGAGGGGCACAGTTTTGAAACAAACAACTGAAATAAAGTCAAAGAGGTTCATTTTTATGAAATGAAAATGTACACATCAATAAAAACATTTGGGAATTTTATGGTGAATCATCTTTACGCGCAGTGTGTATCAGTTAGTGAATAACAAGAACCCCTTTCATAACTTATTGCACGTGCACACCTCCACGGAAAATGGGTCGATCCGACTTAAATTGTTTCTGCGAAAACAGACTATATATTACAAAAACATCACATTGAATACTACGGATGGAATCAGAATTAATTTTTCAACAGCTTTGCTTCAATAATGCATTAGACATTTTTCTTCCTTTACAAGTTATTGACAAAAAACTTTTGAAGCCTCTAACTCCCTAATAATAGGGACCAACCCCTTTTTCTTAATACCAAACGAAAGGTCTCGGTGAGACCTACAACATTTTAAATATATCTTATCACAAATTATTATCAGCTGGAAAACTAGAAAGGAAAATACATGAACATTTTTGCAACTTCTATTTCAACACCTATATCACTCCTTTTGTTTGCATTTAAATAACAAATGAAATATGTCTTGCACTATTTCTATGTATCTGCTTCCAAACCAGCCAATCCTTGAGATTTTGCCAGTCATCGTTAAAGCTAAACCCATCCGACAAAAGGTGTTGTTAAAATTTACTTAAAGGGGAATAACTCAAAAACGGATAGGAATTTTCATCAAGTCGAATATGTAACGGTAACATTGCGCGCCATGTTATCAGACCTGAAAATTTCACAAGAATCGGTGAATAAACAAACGAGATATAAAGGATCAAAGTTGGCGTCTAGAAAAAAATAAATAAGAAATCTGAACATTTTTCAGAATAATAGTAAGGTCTTCCGTTCGGAAACGGAAGACCTTAATAAATTTAAGATTGGTACATGTAACACGTGTCAAATACTGACTATAGTTCCTCTGCAGAAGTACTAAAAATTGGAACACCAATGTAAAAACAGATATGACTGAAATCAGGCAAATGGCGGATAGTAGAAAAGATTTCATTCTTATCTTTCTTGTTCCGCTCCCTGGATAATAGATGAGGATTTTTGAAACATTTTAAACGTTACAGCGACAATTCAATTACTATTTCCTTCTTCCACTTAAGTTATCTGTCTACAAATTGTCAATAGGATTATGTATTATGAAATCAATGATATGTGGTGATAACGGTGATAACAAACAGTGTTCAAATTCTAAAGTCCAAATGAAAATTACAAATCAGGAGCAGAGCAAACACGGACCTCTTAAAAAAATAGAGGTAGGATCAGGTGCCATGGAGGAGTAAGCATCCTCTGCTGATCGGTCACACCCGCCGTGTGCTCTTTGTCGTAATCGGGGAAAAAACGGAAAAGTCCATAGACAATTAGGTGATTAATTATAGTCTAACAATTAGTATGAAAACGTCAGTCAGCATGCGACCCAGTGGAAGATTGTATTTGCTGAGTCGTTGTATCGACCATAGAACTTACGAAAAGATGAATTCAAACGAGACTGTTGATAGTCCTGTTTTATCAACTTGTTTGTCAGTAGCTTGCCTTGCCTTAGAAACTGTTCATACGAAGAGCATGCCCCTGTGTATCGAATTAACTTCGAGACAAAAACACCATATGCAGGTGATGAAGGTATATTGCTACATAAGTAAGGAAAGTTGACTATAGAAATATTGAAGTCATCACGTTTATCATATAGTTTTGTTGTTAGGCTACCATCAATGTCCATTTCTAGTAAAATATCCAAATATGAAACAGATGACGCAGACATGTATTGAAGTCATCACGTTTATCATATAGTTTTGTTGTTAGGTTACCATCAATGTCCATTTCGAGTAAAATATCCAAATATGAAACAGATGACGCAGACTCTGTGGTATCTTTTATTTCAAGTTTACTGGGATATATCGAATCGACGTAAGTATGGAAGTAACAATTGTTAATTAATAATACGTTGTCGATATACCTGAATGTTAATTTGAAGGCCCCACGAGTGATTTAATTTTTTTACGTACAAGTTTTTGAATAAATTCTGCTTCATATCAATACAAAATAGGTCTGCTAACAATGGGGCACAAATGGCACCCATGGGAATTCCAACAGATTGTTGGAAGACCTGATTTCCAAAAACTTCATAGATGTTGTCCATCAGAAACTGAAGCATCTTTTTAATGTCAACTTCAGAGTACTTGTGTGCACAATCCGAATGGCTTTTAACAAAATAGTTTTGCAAATGACCGATGACAAGGTAAGAAAATTTATGTGATCCATTTTTATGAAAAAAAAATATGAACTGATCTTCATCAACTTCTCTTATAAAGGATTTTGAGAATCACATACATACGTATACTAATCTATTTATCCGACGATATTCTGTGTCTAGTTTCCTCTGACATAATATTTCAATTCAACATTGGTGTTCCCTTTCGTTTAGTCTTCTTTTGGTTGTGTTTTGTATAATTTAAGGAATACGTTTAATCAGAATGAACAAATATTCCACTGATGATAATGAAAAATCACCTAATGTGTGACATAGACCTTTGGGTGTAGTATAATTTTTCACTTTCCAAAAAGTAGGTCAATGACCTACTTTTTGAGTTAATGGCCATTGAATATATTTTGAAATTTTAAGAAAATTCTCTAAAAAATTTATACTCTGATATGATTGAGTACAATACAAATTATTAAACTCTTTTGAAAACTAAATACAGTTTATAAATCAATGTGGCACTAAGTAGATACAAATCATTAAGTTTTCATTGACAATTTTTAAAATATTCTGATATTCCTCTATCAGTTTTCAAATTCCTACCCATTTTTGATTCAATTTAACAAAAAATTGAATGATGATAATACTGAAACATTTATAGAATTAAACTAATTATATTGACATTATTCTATGGGAATAAAATTTATATGAGGTCTAATGTAACAACCGTTAATGATACAAAGCCGCTTAATGATATAAATAGCATTAAGCGTTGCAATTGCAACGCTTAATGCTATAAATTCTTGCATTAACAGTTGACATGTCCAAGTGTTAATGATAAATCGCCGCTTAATGATAGAATTGTATCATTAAGCGTCACAAATGCAGAGCAGCCTTAACGCTTAATGAAACAAGCAAATATCGACACCCTCAACCGCTAATGATACAGACTTTATATCATTAAGCGTTGCAGTTGCACCCTTTAATGATACAAAATTGTATAAATGAATGAAATTGAATCTTTTCGTTTTTTTCAATTTGCTCAACAATCATAATTTTAGTTTTTAAGATCAATTCTATATAAAATCAAAATTATATACAGGAGTTCCGCCGGCACGCATAGTTTCCAATTTTGATTTCCAATTATCTTTATATTGCATACAAACAATCAATGATATATATTCATGTAATAAAAACTAGATATCATAAATTTGTTGCTGAGGGCTACCTTTGCCATGGTAACGGAGACCAGAGATACAAAAGTGGCAAATCTTATCAACTTAGCATTGTGATGGACATATAAAATAAGATAAAGTAGTTGCATATAAGTGTTAGTTATATTGTTACAACGGTAACTTGATCAAAAGGGTCGGATTGCGTGGAGTTGCCAGGTGCAAATCATCAGATCAGAAGTAACGCATAGCGTCGTGTTTGATTTAATGATCTTCGCCTTGCAACGAGACGTCATCTGATTCTTTAGATCATGATCCTCTATACTAATAAATTTATTTTCTTTCCACAAGGTAAAAAACAAACAAAATCATGATATTTATTGAACACAAATGATTCGAAATAAACACTATAAAAACGCAAGTAAAAATATTTATTGTGGACAACGCCATTAGCTTCAAAGAGTGGTGGTAATACATATTACTTCGCTTCGCTTCGCGTCTCGTTAAATTTGATGATTCAGGCCTTACGGCTCCACTTGATCATAGACGCAGGGAGTTAATTTCGCGATTAACTTTCTATAAACTGTTCCGCCACGACTAATGTTCGCGACCAAGCCTTATCCAGACCTGTGTTGTTATACATGTAACAATCACATGACAAGGGATGGTTCGTGGCGGTAAATATTCGCGACTACGAAGCTCTCATGACCTCGCGAAAATTTTTCGCATGCGAATAAATGTTGGTTTACAGTATAGGCATCACCGGAAATATAAATCTTTCGCTTTTTAAGCGTTTAACATGTACGCTGAACACTTTATGTCATTTAACCAAAACAATTACGCAATTGAATGCCTAGTTACAGTGCAACCTATAATTAAACAAAATATTGAGTGCACTGAAAGCTAGACCAGTTAAAAGTGTGTGTATAACATTTTTTTTTTACCAGACTTCAAAATTTCCTCTTTAATCTAATAAAGTTATTTTATAGACCTTAAATACATTTACCGAATTTTGATCCACAGCTGGGAAACAAAAGGACATATTTAATGAAAAGAATAAACAGGATCAGTAGTATGAATAAAAAATGTTTTGAGAGAAAAATATTTGTTCATTGTGTCATTAAATGACATCGTCCTAAAAAAATACAGGTGATTTTAATATGAAAATATGCATACCAGATAATACCTAAATAATAATACAACGTAAAAACTCGGTTATAGCAAAGTATCCGGGACCAGTGGATTTAATTCGTTATACTTATATTCGTATAACGTATTTTATGGAATACTTGTTGCAATGATCATTAATTCTAAAGCCAGTGTGAACGCCAAAGAAAATATATTCATCTGTTATAATTAAACATTTATTCAAAATAAATGTGTTGAAATATTTCTCCTCTTTAATACCTTTTCCCAATAATATATGTCCATTGCATGTACAGTGTATATCCGTGCATTATCATCATTACATGCAAACAATAATGAAAATTTAGTTCACTTTTGTTCTGCGATTTCGAACAGTGTTCAAAGACCGATTCATCATTGCAGTGTGTGTGTGTGTGTGTGTGTGGGGGGGGGGGGGGGGGGGGGGCAAAAGCTCAATGATTTGATTGCACAGTCTTAATATTTTTGTTTTGTATAATATAATTATTGCACAAAATTCAATTGCCGTTTGATATTTCTATCATAGTGTTCATACGTATAATGTCTAATATGCATGACAGAAATCCGTAAAAAATCTTAAAAGGGGATCAATTTTGTCTTTTTTTTTAACTGTTGACGGCATGTGTACGAAAACTGTTCTTACGAAATTTCCAAACATTGTCTACATGTATATATCTACAAAAGTATATAACTACATGTACAATACAATTCATCATCGTCATATACAATACATATCTTCATCCATAAATTTTATTCATACATCGAACAATTGTATTGTAAATTTTAACTTACCGGGTGAAAGTAAAACACGACAGAACTCTCAACAAACTCATATTGTTTTACTGAAAACAAATAATAAAACGGACTTTCCATACTTCACCAAAAGTCGCGTACTTACCACCCCCCCCCCCCCACCCCCCAAAAATACCTTACTCTTGTGTGAATTAAATTTGTATCCAGTAGTCATATTGTAAATTTTCAATTTAAACTCGCCTATAGTAAATTCAAAATTTACAACATGAAACAAATGTATATGGTTATTTTAATGATATAGAAATTCATTATAAGTCCGTGTAGCATAACGGGTAGAACCCCACCCCCTCCCTCCATCAAACCGCATGTGATTGAAAACCCAAAACATCGATCTCGCACAACAGTAAACACTTACATTGGCCTAATTGCCTGCGTAGATGTAGCCTCTCCCCACCCCACCCCCCCCCCCAAAAAAAAGATAAAAATAAAAATAAATAAATAAATAAATAAAAAGATAAATAAATAAACAAAGACTAAAAGATAACATTTAGTACTCCTGCTTGATAACACACGATCCTTAATTTAACTAGGAAAGCCCTGTCTGTAGCACTTTTCATTCCGCTTCCTTTAAGCAGCCGGTCTCTCATAGGCAATCCCCCAAAATCACGCATTTGTTTAAAAAAAATCTACATATTCAAGTTTTTATGCGCTAGTTGCCTAATTTACTTGTGTATAAAGATAATCATGTGAAAGTGTATATGCATTCGCTTCTGTTTTTTGATCACAGTATCATCTGTTTTTTTCATTCAAAAGTTTGTTCAATGGACTTGTTATCAATATTATCAAACAATTTGTTACAAATGTGTTTAAAATATGGATTAATTAATAAGGGTACTAGTATTTCAGCTAACATTACAATTTACTTTTTCATGTAAATTTAAGACAAATATTTGTTAAAATATTAGACCATTCTTGTTTAAACGCATTACGTATAATGATTTAGATTATACTTTGTCTACCTACATAATTTTCTTACACTAGTATGAATACAATATGGATACACAACTAAGTCATTTATTACTATTCTTTATTTGCTGAAGATATACATATTATTGCTTTATTAACAACAATGTTATTTCATTCATTTTTACAATTTTGTATCATTAAAGGGTGCAACTGCAACGCTTAATGATATAAAGTTTGTATCATTAGCGGTTGAGGCTGTCGATATTTGCTTGTTTCATTAAGCGTTAAGGCTGCTCTGCATTTGTGACGCTTAATGATACAATTCTATCATTAAGCGGCGATTTATCATTAACAGTTGGACATGTCAACTGTTAATGCAAGAATTTATAGCATTAAGCGTTGCAACTGCAACGCTTAATGCTATTTATATCATTAAGCGGAGTTGTATCATTAACGGTTGTTACAGGTCAATGATCAAAATTTTGAGATACTGTACGTGTCTTTTATCGTTCTATAGCATTTTTCAATATTTTTGTTTTGCGTGCCATACGATTTTCTTCATTAATAAGTGAGATAAAACCAACAGAAATATGCAAAATTATGTTAAGTAACAAATAAAATCTTAACTTTGAATATTATAACACTGCCAAAAATATTTCAGCGAAACACAAAATCTGAAAAATTTAGTCCAAATTTCCTCTGTTTTGCTCGAAGTCCATTTTTGTTTGTGCATACTTCCATAATATATTGAAAATACCGAATTTTATGTCAATAATAATTCATTTCATTAATACTTTTTGTGTTCAAACCAAACTTTACTCATGGCATTGAAATTTTTTAACAATCCGAATTTGAGAACTCAAACCCTGAGTAAACAACTTCCTTAAGGCACAAAAAGTATTTTGAAAACATGACATTCTCAAGTTAAAACATTTTACAAACACAGACAATTAAACAATATGATATGCAGTGTTCATCTAGTATTTTAATTTTGATTCAATATGTCATTCAATCGGGTTTGGCATGCATCCGAAAATATAACATGCATTATTCAACTTTAACCCGCTTTTCATCTCAAGTTTTCAATAACAAAAAATACAAATAATCTAGGTAAAAAAAGTTTTGTTCTGAACATTATAAACCAGTTCAAAAATGATCTTGATTCTGGTTAAGAAAGTTGCTGTGAACGATATCTAGTTATTATACCCGCACTTTCTAAAGAAAGTTCGGGTATATTGTTGTTACCCTGCTCCGTCTGTCCGTCCGTCCGTGTGTCACGTTTTACTTTCTCAAACTGCTCTTACATCTTAAAAACCAACAAACTAAACTCTTGGAGTATGATTTGGGGTGTCATGTTGTTTTGTAAAAAGGTTTCAAAAATTCTCTGGTAGTCAAATAATTGGTAAAAAATGACGTTTTTTGACAAAAAAAACCTTCTTCCTCGAACTCCTTTTACATTTTCAACAGTAGACAAATCATCTCTTGGAATATGTTTTGGGGTGTCTTATAGATGCGCAATAAGGTTTCGGAAATTTCAATTTTGTCCTGGGGGTCATTAAATGGCTGAAAAATGACGTTTTTTTTTTTTTTTTTTTTTTTTTACAAAAAGTCTGGTTTCAAAAAACGTCAATTTCTTTTTGCAATAGCCAAATGATCTTCTAGAATATAATTTGGGGTGTCATGTTGATGTGTAATCATGTTTCAGAATTTTTGTTTTATCACGTGGGTCTGTGGTCATAAAAAAATGACGTTTTTTGGCCAAAAAAATATGGTTCCCAGAACTCTTCTTACAATTTATGCAGTAGCTATGTCATCTCTTGAGATATGATAGGGGCTGTCCTATAGGTGTGAAATAAGGTTTTAAAAATTTAAATTTCCAAAAAGTAGAAGAAAACTCACGTTTATCACTCCTAAAAAATCCTACTTCCCAGAACTCCTCTCATGATTTAATGAATAGCCATATCATATCTTGGGGTATGATAGGGGCTGTTCTTTAGTTGTGCAATAAGGTTTTAAAAATTTAAATTTCATCCAGGGAGTCAAATAGTAGCTGAAAATTGACGTTTATCACTCCTAAAAAAGACCTACTTCCCAGAACTCCTCTCATGATTTAATGAATAGCCACATCATCTATAGGAATATAGCAGGGGCTGAGCCATAGATATGCAATCAGGTTTTAGAAATATAAATTTGACTCTGAGGGTCAATACTATCTGCAAAATGATGTTCCGTTCCATAAAAAACCTTATTCCTGGATCTCCTCTTATATCTTGTGATTGAAATAACGTACCATAAGATGCATAAGGAGGAAGAATATATAAAATTATGCTTTAGGGGTGGGGATCACAAGCATTTTTTTTCAAGTTATTTGATCATTTCTGATTTTGGGAGGGTGGGGTGGGGTTAAAGTGACCCCCAGAGGCCATGACCTACTAATACCACAAAAAGATTTGCTTTGACATGGTCATGGTTCAAGAAACAAAAATATATATGGTTTAGGAGTGGGGGTTTCGATGGTTTTGAGGATATGATATCAGTTGCATGGGCATTTCTCCCCATAACGTCCCAAATTTCCTTATTTACTCGAGGAACTTTAAGATTGCAATTCTCTGGACGTAAATACTGTTTTTCTAATTCTGCCATGCACTCTTTGTTCGATTTGACAGATATTGCTGCATTAACAGCCTTTCCCAAGTTTTCATTAACTTTAGGACCTGTTTTCTCTGCTGAATTCAATTGTGGGATATCCCACAAAACTGTGTTGTTATTTAGATCATTATCAACAGTAATTTGAATGTTTTCATTCCCAAAAACATCTTTGAATGCCTCATTAGGATTTTCACCTATAATTGAAGGTGAAGAAACTTTGTTGTCTAGATAACTGAAATCAAAATCAAAATCATTTGCATCATCATACATTTTATCACTTTGATCATATTCTGGAATTGAAACAAATTATTTGACAGGTTTATGATTTTTATGACACAAATCGCCCTGTGTTATAGTGGAAGACGGAACTTGTTTTTTATTTCCCAAAGCATGTTCTGTAGATTCATGTTCATTGTCGTAATTACGAGAACTGTGCGCCGTATTTTCGACCATTTGATTTGTCAACATCGAGATTGATTCGACAATTTTATCGATACCCAACTGATTTTTTAATTCATTGAAATTGATATCATGTACTATCTGAGACAATGATTCCGTGCATTGTCTCTTAGGTTTCTTAGTTTTTGCACGAGTTTTGTAGTCAATATCCGGGGTCATCCTTCACGCTTCATCCCCCTGACCGGTTTCTTTTCATCTGCGTTACATATTGTTGAACACCTTGTGGTAATTTTATTACCAAACAGTTCTTCAATATCCGAATACTTCTCACTCTCGCTTTCCCCGAGAGACAACATATCCGCATTTTCGTGACTCTCTGACGCCATATCGTCAAACAAAATCGACCTTGTCAAACTAAACTTACCTTCTTAATATCAAAACACTCAAACTTATATCGACAATCAATCAAAATATAGCTGTATTACAGCTCAAATGGGGAAAAAATTTGAACAAAGTTCTAAGTCAAAATGTTTATCTCAACACCGCACCTGTATTACAGGTAGACCCCTTGTACGGGTAGACTCTACGTGTCGCTCGCTCAAAGAAAAAGAATGGCACGTGGAGCAAGGGTTTAGAAATGAGGTTCGCTTCGCTGGCTCGAAGGAAAATGCTGTATGATACCCTTTGCAGAGCCGAAAGGCGATATGTAATAGAATGGTTTATACCTTTACCTATCATATCTTAAAAATTTACATAAATGTAAATCTGATTGGTATCTTGTTAACCACATAGCCACCTTTACACTTACACCAAAAAAAAAAGAAAGGAAAAACAAAATAAGAATACTCGCAATTCTGATGAAAATCGATGAAAAACCAAATTAAGTTTTTATCAGCTGGTAGATTTATTTGACGTAAAAATCATGTCATTGTGGCAACGCACTTTCAAAATTTTTCGAAATGCGTATTTTTTTTTGATAGTGCTTTGTAACAAGGCATCTAGAAAGTAGAATAGGTATTTTCCTAGTTGGCTTGTAGAGCCGAATTAAATACAATATTGAAAATATAACCATGAAAAATTATAATGATTTTTTGAAAAATTTAGTTAATTAAATATACCACAAAACATCACACGCGTGTTAACGTTAATAACCTGTATAAAATGAAGCGATATAATGCCTAAATAAACTAAATAGGACAGGGGAATATGCATGCGTATACAATATTATCATAGTTCGATTGTCAGAACATTTTCTAGTCACTACTTTTGTGTAATGAAAACCAATCTTTAGAAAATTCATGCATAAAATAAAATAACTGTAACTTCCTACTAATTGTAACATAATATAAAGTCATGTTGCTCAGATGGACTTGCTTTTTGGACAAAACTCTTAAGCATGAACCAGTAAAAATGAAGAACAAGAAAAAGGTCATATGTAAACATGATTCTGTTTTTTAAACAAGAATAGATATGGGTTACCCCATATCCACGATATTCGACTTTTAAATTACTTCGAATTTTCACTGTGCTCAGCCGATCTCTAAGTTAAAATAACTGAACTTGTTAAGAAACTGGCGTATATAGTTCTTCATGTCCTTAGCAAATACTGCCACCAGTCTTGCGTTTAAACAGAGTTTACACGAGTGCGATCAGAAATAAGGTGCAGGTGTTTCATAACCATTCCGTCATTAAAAGAAAAGAAAAACACACACTCATGCACAATAAATTATTAAAAGAGACTGTGTGATACCTAACGAACAATAATCATGAAAGTGACATAGTTATTGTAATAATTTAAGCAATATTCATCTGTGAAAAAATTGTTAATCGAAGAATGACTTATATGATCGTGAAAAAGACTGAGGAGGCAGCTAGCGTAGGAATATGAATACTTCACATTTATATTTCTTGGGGAAAGATGATTTTTAAAATTAATTTTACGTTAATTTTGTTTTCTTTCACATATTACATATACATCGATATTCTAAACACTTGTTGTAATGTTGTTTCTGCTGATCATAAATGGAACTATATTTTTAAGCGCAATTGTGTAAAGAGTATCTGAGTTTAGTAATTATATATCTTGAATATACACTGATCGAATATATTAAAAACAACATAAGTAGATTTAGAATAAAAACCCCAAATCTTTCTTTACAAGTTACTCTGATTTTAAATCAACAGTACTTCGTAAAACCATTTTACAAAGTCCATACAACAAATCGAATATATGGTTAAAATACTATAAAATACTATTATTTTTAGAAATTGCAATCAAACAAATTTCGATAGCTGTAAAGAAGTCGGAATGTTTTTCAATTTAAAATACGCTAACGTATTCAAACAAAACTAACAAAAAGGAATAACAAAACAAAACAAAACAAAGCCAAAAAAAAATAATAATAATAATAAAAAAATAAAAAAAAAAATAAAAAAATAATGAAAACAATATAAGCATGACATGATGAAATATCTGAATACTTACGATATTTTCTTTGGGAAAGCACAATAAGTTGAAAAGCCATAAACAACACAAATACGGTAAAAATAAGGCAAAGAGAGTAGAGTCGGGTTGATTTCATTCTTATCTTACGTAACTGATCTAGTTTCCTTGATGTAAAAAAGATTGAACTGAAAATTTTAGGAATAACGTCACATCCGCTATAAATATTGTATGTTTTCACACGGGTCTAGTCTGCAATCTGGTCAGTTTATATCTTTGAAGAATTTAAAAATCATTTTATAAAATTATAAACTGATGTAGGAGGGTTGATCAAAATAAATAATCTCTCCTACGTGTACATTCCTGAAAAAGTCGGGGTAATTGCATAACAAGCTGTATTTCGAATTTTCTTTTTAATTAAGGTCTTCCGTTTCCAACGGAAGACCTTATACTGATTATGATGGAAATTCTTCATTATTGTTATTCTTCTTCTAGACGTTTTTTTCAAATTGTAATATCTCGCTTAATTTCTATCCAATTGCATTCAAATTTTCAGGGTATATTGTAAATAATAATACGTATTCCATGACACAAAAAGATATGATATTGATACTTCCTGTTTCGAGTTATTCTCCTTTTTAAATATTTTACGGGTACTACACTACTGGCTCTAAAAACCCCTGTCCGTATGAAAATCCCCTGTCTTTCTCTGTCACCCCCTGTGTTTTCCCTGTCATCCCCTGTGCACCCCCTGTCAGCCCCTGTACACATTCCCTGTACACCCTGCAATCCCCTGTCAGCCCCTGTACACATCCCCTGTGTGCCACTGTAAGCCCCTGTCACCCCCTGTACGCCCCTGTCACCCACTGTAAGCCACTGTATTTCCCTGTACATGCCCCTGACACCCCCTGTACGGTGTTTGACTGCTTGATAAGGTAAAGAAAAAGTTTTTAATTAGTAAACGTATTCGGATTTTCTTCAATATATATTTAGCAGTTTCTGATACATAAGGAAATGGACAGAAAGAAAAGCATTCATGGTTTAGACGGTGTTTGTTTTTTCTTTGTATTTCATAGAGGGCAATATTGTTACAAACGTGAATAATTCTGACTCAACAGTGACAAATATCAAGATAAGTATATACTGATAAACCGCTTAATATTTCATTCCGTGTATTTAAACAAACGACCGTGTTTTGTACTTTGTAAAAAAAAAAGAAACCTAAGTGGAGAATGAGTACGGGATATCCGCGACGTTCTGTGCCATGTAACCTACTTGAGTTAAAGCGCTTAATCACACAACATGATTAGCATGTCCAGATAATCACAGACCGACCGAAATGATCACCTAAATTTTGATGTTTTGCCTGGTATAATGATGCATAGAATTACATCGTCCCAATGAAATGCATGTTGATTCTATTTAGCAGGAAATTAATTAGTAAATATCTAAGTCATGTCAATCGCAATTGATGATATTTGGTGTCAGCCATTGTTTTTCGTGGGTTTTTTTCTGATAAATTATGTGAGAGAGAGAGAGAGAGAGAGAGAGAGAGAGAGAGAGAGAGAGAGAGAGAGAGAGAGAGAGAGAGAGAGAGAGAGAGTTGAATTTTTAGGAGGGGTAATTTAGTACGGCCCTTTTATACTTTTATTTTTTATGAGGGTGCATTGTCCAGTTTAGTAATTCATATGCATTATTGTATAGAATTGTCCTCATACATTTAAAACAATGATACAGTTCATGATCATGAATAATTTCATACATGTATACAAATACCGGTAACGGGTAATGTAAAGACATGCATGCATGATCTTAAAAGAATGTTCCGGGTTTCGAGTTTTAGATTAGAAAAATATCATACATTTATTTAAATTCTGAATTTGAAAAATGAAAAATATGAGAGCATTACGGTTTAATTCATAATTATGACTGTGTCAAATAATGTTCCGAATTTTAAGCTCTTTCTTCTCATGTTTGATATTCTTACATGTAGAACTGATAAATCAATATTTTCTTTACTTGACAGACTGGGAAAGAAAGTCATAAGCGGCGTTTAAACAACATATTGAATAATTGTTCTGCATTACCGAGCATTCAGATCTTAGGAAAACGGTGTGTGTGTATATACAAGTACACAGGTGTCTGTCACCTCATTGTTCCCATCCTCGCTACCGTGCACTGCAAATTGTCAAGAAGGGCTGTGTACAGTAGCTATAATTATATAATCAGTGAACGACCATTCAGATCTGAGGAACTGTGTGTATATACATGTACACGCGTGTCTGTCATCTCATTTTCCCAACCTCGCTACCGTGCCCTGCAAATTGTCAAGAAGGGCTGTGTACAGTAGCTATTACATAACCACTGACCGAGTAAAAAAAATAATATCCACATTCGCTCCTTTGAAAACTGTAACTTCAATCAATTCTTTGAATAATTGATATGGTGTAAAATAAAACATTGGTGGATTAAAATTAATATGATCGTTTTAAGTTAATCTAATTAATAATAAAGAATTGGGAATGAAATTAGGATTGCATGTTAACTTTTTAGGAAACTAATTCCCGGGTAAACTTTTAGTAACTTTTAATTCAAAATTAATGCAAACTCACTCTCTCTCTCTCTCTCTCTCTCTCTCTCTCTCTCTCTCTCTCTCTCTCTCTCTCTCTCTCTCTCCGTATCTATATAAACTCCTATATGTACAGAAAACACTAGTGCTACATTTATATGTACAGGTATGTTGTGAATGTTCTGACAAAGGCCACGGATTTCTGTTCACTGGCAATAAATAACATTATATTTGATATCTTCCATTTTGCAGTAAAAAAGGGAAATGAAAATTAGATTTTAGAAATTATCAAATTGTTTATGAGAGTTAATCATCAGTTAAAATTCAATTCAAGGGTCCAATAAGCCGCTCAGAAACATATTAAACAAACATACTAAACTTATTTCTTAGGCAAACTTATAAACTATTGAAGCTTTATTTTGTTATTCACGGGAAATTAATAAAGATATAATCAGAAACTTGTTATAAAAAAAAACCCAGACGTGCTCTATCGTAACATGGCTGCTTATACATGTACATTCTACATTCTGACTGATTAACATGTTTCAGTGTGCAAATATTTGTTTAGATACACAAAATCAAATGCTTAACACCATGTGCTGCGCTTGATCTTTGTAGAAATAATTCACAGTATTTCTTATATTTATTTTTCAAATATTACGGAGTAGTGATGTTCCCGACCGCTAAAGGACTAAATGCCCTGAAGGCTTTCACACCGCCCTCACCTGAGATTTACCACCCGGTGAATCTCGAGCCTTTAGTTGTAAGCATGATTATTTAAGTACTGTGCCAATAAATTATGAATGAAAACATATTATAATTTCTAAAATTACTATAACAGTGTGTCTTGTGAGTCGGCGCTCTGTTGAGTGCAAAAATTGATTTATATCTCAAACTATAACACATGAATGTTAGATAATTGAATTGAGAAAAAAATATTGAAATTAAATAACAGGAAAGGCTGTTATAAACATTCAAACACAGTACAGGGGGTGTCAGGGGCATGTACAGGGAAATACAGTGGCTTACAGGGGATGACAGTGGTGTACAGGGGGTGACAGGGGCTTACAGTGGCACACAGGGGATGTGTACAGTGGGTGACAGAGGATTACAGGGTATACTGGGGCTGTGTACAGGGGCTGACAGGGGGTGCACAGGGGATGACAGGGAAAACACAGGGGATGACAGGGAAAGACAGGGGATTTTCATACGGACAGGGGTTTTTAGAGCCAGTAGTGCTACTTTCCGAACAAAGGATCCGAGACGGTCCGTAGCAAGTGATTTTAAGTTATAAATCTTTGATAAAGATACCGTGAACGTTGTCCTCCCAGTTTTAATTTTTCGATCCTTATTAAACCAATTAAAAAACTAAATCGAAATTCATGTTTAAGAAACTGTAAAATTTTGCTCATGTTTTCGCTTCGTAGCTTTTTAATTTGAAAACTTTTATAATCACATATTGAACAAAAGTTGTGCAAAATATCAAGGGCTTTCGTTAATGCCATACAAAAGGACTGACCCCTAAATTCAAGGATCTAGAGCCCTTGAAATTATTTGCTTTATAACTCGAAAACGGTAAAAATTTCGATATGGCCGTCGCAGGAAAAGTTGTATTTTGTGATCGTGATAATTTCATGAAAGTATTATTTTGTTCGGGTTTTGCGTTATATGAGATTAAAAAGCTATACATGAAGACAGGTACCTGCTTTCATTTAGCAAATAGAAGATGGTCTTTTAATTATGCGTAAAATTAAAATGAAGTCGCAAATACATTGTTCTTTACTACGTGGGATGCTCAAAATCTTTAAAAAGGGTTTTAATCTGTCCCGTGCTTTTTTCACAACTTCTTTTGAGATATTTATTTTTCTATCATTAAGTTTTTTATATTTAAAAAACATGAATTTAAAAGCAATATGTGAAAAATAGTTCTCTATTCTAACTTTCATCTTTTTTTTATTAATTAAGCACATGATATAAATAAAAATTATTAGGGATATAATAAATACAATGACTTTCTAAATCAACCATTTCCCGTAAGCCTTGTGTATATGTTTACGTAACTCATCCCTCACATGTGGCCCAGGAGAGCGATCGAACGTGGATCGACTAGAGATTTGCGGTTATCTAATACACAAGCTTCGCGTGCTTGTACCTTATATCTGATACTGACTCAAAAATAACAGTAACTACTCTATAGAATCTTAATATCTTCGATTTTGCATGAATTTTAAGCATAGTTTACATTTTACAAACGATGCTTACATGTGCTATGTAAATGATGCAAGGCCTTTGCTGTGGATTGGTTTTTAAATTGTGAATTCTGTGGTCATAACAAAGTTATACTAAATAAAATGATAAGTCTGTAGCTTGTGTAAATGTCATACTACATGTATGTATCTCACTACATTCATAGGATCAAGCTTAGTGCGCGAATATGTTAGTTCAGGTAGCCGATCGGTTTGCATACATGTACGCACGGCATGTTTGAGATAATGTTCAAGGAAGTTGTAGACTCAACGAAATGAAAACGATTCTCCAAAAGCAAATAGTCCGCTTAAAGATCTCTGTATCATTGTGCAGCGTTCAATAATCCACACACTCATTGTACGTATTTATGCCAATCTCTCATCGAGAGCCCATGCGAAAAATTGCATGATGTCCAAATACCTGTTAAACGGAGTTTGTTATATTTTGTGTTATAATGTCCGAAAGCTCACAAAAACGGTCAGAAATTATCCGCAAATATTATACAGGTTGAAACGCAAGTGCCAAATATCAGAAAAAAATCCTAAAAAAAATTTAACATCTTCTGAAAAGACGATCAATTATCAAATAATAAAACTGGTTTAAATTGTGCTTGCTATATTGCAGAGCATCAATGCATACTAAACTAGTCGTGGTTTTTAAATACAACAATATTGCGTATCAGTCTTCTTTACATCGGCCACTCGCTGAATTCAATCGCTCATCGACGCTTTGTGAATCGTCGGGATCAAAGCCACCGATACACGCATGTGTGTGAATGCTCTAAATTATGCTGTATGTTGATATATTTACATTTTCCAGTGTATCTGGCTGTGATAACACTATGAATCGATTTTGTACTATACAGCCCAATAAATTCAAAAGACGTATTGTTGGGGGCGCAAGCGGGTTTGCATAATTAATATCATAATATTTAATCGTACAACTGCTGAAAATTATATAAATATAAGTAATAAGGAATCATTTTTGAATATTATGAGGTGATAATTTCGGTCGGGGCGTGGTCAAATCAAATTTGATCACGCCCCGACCGAAATTATCACCTTATGATACTCAGAGAATGATTCCTTATTCCGTAAATACGCCCCAAAAAAGACAATTATATTCGAATTACCTAAACGAATTCATTATATAATAGTTAAAGTGTGAAATTATTAAACACTTAAACTCTCTCTCTCTCTTCTCGCATTTGCTCCCAGAGAGTGTACAGTGTACAGTGGTTGAGCGAACTTCACGAAAGACGATTTGATTCGGTGTGATAAGCAGAATGTGCGAAAGGAGATAAAAAAAATATTACTGAAATCATGCCGTTACTACAACCCATGTATTCGCACTAAAACATTAACATTTATTAGGCGAGGATCATGGAAGAGAGTCTCCCACCCCTGGGTCTGTTTTGTCAGCTTTTCGTCACAGTTTAAGACACAATTTTTACAACTAAAATATGATCCAAACTCTTAAATTCATTGGTTTGAAAACGCCGCAACAACACTTCAATTAGTTTTTTTTTTGAAAAAGAAGATGATGTGCAGAGATTTATTTCATTTTTTGAATTTTTGAAGGTACAATGTATCATACACTATTCGTTTCAAATGAAAATATGTTCCGTGTTAATATGTACAATTCTGCCTTACCACAACCCCCAGCGAATCCAAAGCTTATGCGTGCGTTTATAGAGAAACCTAGTAAATAAATATTTCTATTATGTACTCTACTAAAATTCTATAATTTTAGAATACTTTGATAGACAACAAGACCCTTAGTAGAACTTAACTGTTAACTTTAAAACAGTCAACTGTGGATCCGCTCCATTTACTAAAATCTATGTTACCCGGAAGCTCAGGTCTTGGCGATTACAAAGTTCTTCATATCAGTTCAAATTCCAAACTCTTAGGACTTCTTTTTGCTGATTATTAATTGATTAACGCTAGTAGAAAAAAAATCCCCGATTGGCACAATGTAGAATGTATATAATATCTACAGCAATTGAATGTTCTCGATAATCCCATTTACCTGACAGTGTATAAAAGCACAAAAAAAATCGCGTCAATAATTTTAGTAGTATAGATATCCTTTTTGGCCAAAGATTGTTCGAAACATAGTATGACAGGTACATAGGTCATCAGCATTTTAGACAGAATTGCAATCACATGACACACAAAATCAAAGTCCAAAACAACTTGGTTTGTTCCGGATGAGTTTTAACGACTTGGAAACTAATACATGTAGGTGATGACGTAAAATGCGTGAAATGATCAACTTGGTTTGTTCCGAATGAGTTTTAACGACTTGTAAACTAATACATGTAGGTGATGACTTAAAGTGTGTGAAATGATCAAATTTCCTATATTTCTTCTTATTTCCGTTTTCATAATCAAAAAGTAAAACATCTTTTTTGAGTCACAGTGTCACTTTAGAAAAAAAGAAAGTGTCCATCGTTCTTTTTCGCCTCGCAGCTGAAACGGAAGACCTACTCGTTGCTGTGCAACGAGCTTTGTTCTAGTTCAAGTCTGAATTTTTTCAGTTCTATTATAGATTTCAAACTTCATATAACTTGGGAGTTAAGGGGAATGGCTGCACTGCTGTGTAATTCTTATTGATTCGTGATAATTTATCTAATCAAAAATATCCTCTCGTGATGCTCTTTTCACCTGGGCTTTTTGTTTTCCTTTTGAGATAGCCATTGGCTTATTCTTCTAATGCATGTTAAAAGCTCTTTTGGATATTTGAACTGTGCCACATGATAAACTGGGAGAACTACAAGGTGACATAAACGTTGCATAGTTAACTTCTTTAACGACATCAGACGTTTACTTTGTATCCAGGGGATACAATGTATGGTCTTGTATTTCACGGCCCTGATGTGAACGAATTATTCGAAGGCCATTATTGTGTATCTAATTTCTTTTGACACAACAGCTGTTTTGTTTATGCATCAAATCTCTTCAAACATTTCGAGATTTGTAAAAAAAAAAAAAAAAAAAGGCTTTGTTTCCCTTGATTCTGCATTCATATTATACCAAAGAAATTGCACAGTTGGGGAAGATAATGAAAACGTACACGTTTAAAACAAGTACATGTCATTTCGAGGTCATACATAATTCTGTTCTTGATAAACATGCACGTTTTGTGATCTTATAGTCAAAGACCATATTAAGTCATTGAAAAACCAAGAGAATTGGTGCAACACATCACCTTTTTTAACGCCAAGTTTATTCGTACAGTTTTATTCACATTTTTCCGTTTGTTGTTTTTGTTGTTACCTAATTACCTTTTATTTTATTCAGATTTCTGATATAAAAATGCATGTAAAATTATTGATTTTTTATTGAAGACCTTGTAAGTTAATAAAACTGGTCTCTAAATTGTTTATGAATCATACAATAAACAAACATCTGTGTTCACAAGTGAAGAGTTAATCTCCTTTCTGGGCTCCTTGCGAGTCCTTGGGATTACAGACTTAATCTAACAGTTGAATGCCCTCGTTGACCTATGTTTATAAAAATCTTAAACTGCGACAGTTGACACAATTTTTCATAAAATAGTGGAAACTCCCTTGTAATATTTCACTTTATGATAATTTCAAATTTCAACAGTATAAGTAATTTCAATATGTCCAAGGCAGTTAGGTATGAATGAAAAATGACAATAACAAATTGTCAACCATCTCAAAAATCCATAAAGCGAAATACAAATTCAAAGCAGAACAACGCGGACCTCTAAAAAGAGGTCTAAAGAGGTGGGATCAAGTGCCTAGGAGGAGTAAGCATCCCCTGTTGACCGGTCGCACCCGCCTTGTGCGCCTTGTCACAGTTGGGAATGTCATGATCGAGGTAAATGTCAAAATCGGGAAAATGTCATAATAGGAAAAAAAACGAAACGTTGATTGTTTATATTAATTATAATATATATTTATTTGTTTGTGATGGTCAAAATACAAACCTTGAGCAAACACGGACCTCCATTACATTGGAGGTGGGATCAGGTGCGAAGGAGGAGTAAAGCATCCCATGCCGACCGGTCGCACCCGCCGTGTGCTCATTGTCAACATCATGAAAAACTGAAAAAACCGTAGTCGTCCGGTGTATAAATAATGGTATAACAAGTATGATCAGAATAGACTTTTTCACATATATAATCACGTCATCTTGCATCCGAAAGTTTTTAATGATAATCATAAGGCAAAGGGTTTTTTCTGATTTTGTTTGCTTAGATATTCTATCTAGATCTATTTTATATCTTTAAAAGATAAAATTACAAGTCTGCAAAACGTGAAGATGCAATGAAAATGTCATTCATACATATGTCTTGAAAACTAAACAAGCACAAAATATGGATTTAAATAAAAATTCTGTAAGTAGATGGTAGCGATTTTTTTCTACTTTTTATAGAAGGCAAGCTATGTTCTCTCACTTCACGTTGCTTTTTTATTTTTTAAATTTTCGATACGTTATCATGTGTTATATTCTGGTAAATATTTTTTTTCTGTCTTACGTGTATTTCAAGCAAGTACGTTAAAGACAAACTGACTTGTGTAGCAGAACAACCTGTATTCCACAGTTAGTTTGTTCTTATTTACAAACTTTGAATTTGTAAATTTTTATTATGGTAACAATTTACAATTTTTAAATTGTGCAATGCTATTAGTTATTAAGCATGCCAAAAAATGTTTTCACTGCTTTTCCTGTAGATGGAACATCCAACTTTTTTATGTTCATTTACATATTAGTTAGGTAAACTGAAGTTTATTATTCTATTTGACAGGAACATGGCCACATTTGTTTTTAATTTTCTTTCTAGTTTTGAATTTTACAATGTTTCACTAAGGTGTTTTGAATGGTTAACAAAACTTTCACTATCATTTGTCAAGTTATAAGCAATATACAGGGTTCACAATTATTTTTATCTAAAAAAAGGTTCGTGCCATATATCTGTGTACATCTATGTTGCTTAATAAAAAATGCATTATTTAAAACAAAATTAGAGGTGACAACACTCGAGAATGCTTAAATACTTGCAGATAGAACAATCTACATGTATTGAAAACATGTAAACAAAAGAAGTGCATCGAACTTACATAACAAGGATTGTGAGCTCTGTATCTCGCTTATGACTTGTCAAATGACAGTAAAATTCTGGCTTAACATTAGAAAATCCTTCAATAAGTGTTGTAAACATCAAAATAAGAATTATATTTTAGAAAACTCGTGACCAGGCTTCTTTAAATGGCAAATTGTTGTAATTTTTGTGTTTGACAATGAAAACTTTCACTTCCACTTTCAGAGATCCAATCACCATTGAACTAAAGGTAAACTAGACCAATTACGATGGACTATATATATCAAAAGAATATAGGAGAAAATATGCAGAATGTGTTTAGTAACAAAATGATCAATATCCATGCAGTTTTGCGTATGATTTAAAAAAATCATTGAAATTTAACTTGATACAGTCACAGTGGTTGCTAAATATTGCATCGATTTACATGTTGAAATCATAAGAAAACCAAAGCAAAAAACAAGCAGAAAACAACTTGAACATATTCAAGAATGCGTACAATTGGTTGTTTTTCTTTTTAGAAAAGCACGAGGGAGTAGAAAATCAATGTTATCAGAGACACGCTTAGTAAAATCAAACAGAGTTGAGAAGATCTAATGGTGGCAGTTGTTTAAGACCCGTACTTTTTAAGAAACGTCAAACCTACAAGTCAATCGTTTTAGGCTTTCTTCAGATTATTCACATCTCAAACTTGAGGCTGTAGAGAAAATTGTTCGAACTGTGAATGGCTCTTTTTAATGCAAATTAAAAAATAACCTGTAACGTTTTATCAGACTTTAGAGTGTATTATCTTGTGTATGCACCAAGTTGAGCTACGGTTTCCTCAATTTTCAAAATATTTTAAATAACGATGTCTCCAAGTATCTAATTTCCGGCGAAGCCTCTCGCTGAAAGATTTAGATAAATACCAAAGAATTTTAAGCCAGAGTCTCTCAAAAGATCACTGAAACAAGATGTCACGGTCTAGCAGGCAAGGAAACAGTCTTATTCAGCCGCTAGTTATAGGGCAAGCTTACGAGAACGACGATCACGAGACACCGAGAGTGCCTGCAATTACACAATGCACATATACTCAAAAATATCCAAAACGATATGTAATCCAAGAACTTTCCAAGCAGTATCTACTCCGTCCATAACAAAGGTATATTTGTTTCTCACTCAGTAAAACAAAGATTATTTAGAGGCAAAATGAAAAGGTCACATCCTTCATTTCTGGAGGAAGGGGGTGGGGGTGGGGGCGTTGAGGGGGTGGTGGTGGTGGTGGAAATTGTAATTTGAATTTAAGTAATTACAGATATTATCAAAAGCAATGATCATCTTGCAAGAAAAGTACATACATGTGCCATTGGAAAGTGGACTGGCGTTTTGCTAACTTTTGCATCAGAATTAGACATTATCACAGCTCATAAATCCATAAATCACTTTTTTCACTTTTCAAGATTTCGGATAAGTCTTCTGACGCCTATGAAAAGGACCAGTTGTATGGCAATAATGTGATACTGAGTTTCGCTTTTGAAAAGATATATATCCAATTAATTCTTGTTGAGAAGTCGACTCTGAATTGTGGTTAATGTATAATATACTATAGTATCCTATTATCAAAACAACCGGACTCATATATGTACTAAAACAACAATGGGATAATATGTGTTTCAAAGTGTGCCATTAATAATATTCTTGTAACAGTTGTGAGGGTGATGAATAAACTTCAAAATTCATTGATTCATTGTTACGGTCCAGAACAACTATAAATTAAAACCAAACTTTTATTTTTCAATGCATCTCTTTCGGTTTATATATATGGCCTTTCTCTCGATGCATGTGAATAGTTCTTTAAAGTAGACCCTCTGGTAGTAGCAAGCATATACAGTACTCCAGAGATATTTGTGTTCATAAAAAATATCTTAATAAATTAATTTAAATGTCCTTAGTTAATTTTTTGGTAACGAGAATCGAAAAAAAATTCCTAATTTTACGAGAAGGGCTAACATACATGTAACAATTAACAGATCATATTGAAACCGAAAGTTAGTGATTGCATACTGACACCAGAAAGAAATAAGCGGGGATTTGGGAATCTCAATTTCTAATCCGCATGGAGACCTTTGTTAAATGTTCAAGGTGATTCTTATTTCTAGGTTGTTTTTAAGTCGAAGGCACGTATGACATAATATAACCGTAGGGAGTCAGATTGCATACTCTGCCGACAAAGATTATTACGCATTGATTGTTGTAGTCTTTTCTGATCCCCTAAATAACAAATATAACTTTTCATCTTTTAGTTAACCAAACGACATTTAAGTTTTTGTTTACACTTTCGGTGGGGTTTTTGTGTTTCCTCATCACATTACATTAATATTCGAAGTGCAATATCTTGGCAATGAATAAACAAGGCACATAACAATTGCATCGCCAACTAAATTTTCAAATGTGCAGTAAATATAAATGTTTTAACAAGTTTTCAGATAAATTGAGCTTTTTAATTTCCTTCAACTTGTCTTTTCATGTTGACCTTTTACCTTTTCATTCTTTACTCGTTCTTAACGTTAGCAAACACGCGGAAATAATTGGAACGATGTGTTTAGAAATTGAAACTTTAAAATCCAATTATGGTTGAATAAGATAGAGCACTAATTCACTTAAAAATCGTATACCCTTTTTCGAGATTTTTGTCAAGATGCAATTTCTACAGAAAGGAAGATAACTGAAAGAGGTTTTCACTCAAAACACAAACTATGCATGCACCTACTCATCTGATGGTCATAGACCATTAACTCGATGCAGAATGATTTAGCTAAATATAACAAATTAATGAAACGAAAACAATGAAATTTACTTACACTTGTTTCTCTGGCGAAGCACGAAAATCTCGAAAACCAAAGTTGATACAGATAAGCATAAAATCGGGAAAATCACATTAAAGTGAAAAGATCGCATGTTGACAATTGTTGTCCAAATACGTGGTTATTACAACTCTAGCTCCTTGCCTTCTCCCTTCCTGTATAGATTATTTCCAAATATTTTCAAGGCAATTTTGACAATGAACCGAAGGTGTTACTGAAATGAGGAATGGTCTATTAAATGGTAATAAAATTGTACAAAAAGCAAATCAAATAACACGTTATTGATTTTAACAGAGAGAGAGAGAGAGAGAGAGAGAGAGAGAGAGAGAGAGAGAGAGTCGGAGGGAGGGAGGGAGAGGGAGAGAGAGACAGAGAAACATACAGACTGACAGGGAAAACAGACAGACAGGCAAAGTAAATAACCGATATATAAACCGTATCATTTTACCTAGGTAACGCTGTGTGAAAAGCGACTACGAAAAAATCAAAAGCAAGACATGTCCCTTCATTTGATCCCTTTACCATGGTATCATTTATGGAAAATTTGGTTAAAATCTGTTCATTGGTTTAAAGAGCTTCGTTCCTCTGTTTTTGGGTAGCCATTTTTGGTCACTTCTAGTTTGGAAAGTATGCATCATATATATACATTCTAGTTGTAAATTCATATTTTACAATGCCAGATAAACTATATTGAATAAAAAAGTGAAGGAAAAATTACACATTTACAGAGTTTAGTAAGGGACTATATTTTGTGGCGGAAGGTGTTTAAGAAGAAAATGAGCATTTTTCATAACTCAGTTGTTTTAGGGTACCGTAACTTTAGCTTCCTTAATTTCAGTGCAGACCAACTTTCCAGATAATTTGTGCATTGTGATATCTTCATGTTTCGAAAAACATATTTTAGCAATTTTTCAATATTCCTATCGACATATCTTAGCATATTTCACTTATATTTCATAAAAGCCAAGAAAAAATTAACCCCAAATTTGGCCTAAAATTAGCTTATTTCGTGCCATATCTCAAATTTATCTTCATCATAGACCAATACATTTGGTTTTATTTTATGACTTTATAACATTTTTCTGACAAGTCTATAATTTGAGAAAAAGTTTGAGGCTTTAAAATAATTCCATTGCATGTTGAATCGTAAATAGATAAAAATAGCATTTTATCAGTGCAAAAAGGCCAAAATATCAATTAAGTGAAGAAATTGTAAACTTTGTCTTAATTTAAATTTTAATTTTATTTATTCTAAAACGGAAAGATTTGTAATTTATGCCATGATTCATTCCGATAGAAAATTATAGAGGGGAAGAGCGATTTATGTGCAATTAGCACTTTCAGTGCAGAAAGGTCATATTAAATACACCGTAGCGCCGAAAGAAGCATAACGACCCCAAACGTTTGTTTTGAGTTTTGGTTAAGCTATGTGTGTAGATATTTTAAAAATACTTTAGAAAAAAAAACTTAAATACTTTTGGTCACAGGATCCAACGTCCTTAAGCACAGAAGTCGAAAATAAAAAAAAGTAAACATATGACAGGTGATCTATTAAAATTGCTTACATGCCTATAGTTCACGTGAGCTCTAAAGATCACAATCATAAGTTCGAAATCTGTATATGTCTCTCACAGAGGTATGTACCTGTACATGGAATAGCTTTCTTATCCTAGAATAAATAAAAGGATAACCAATGAACGGTCAGACGAGATTTATATTTTACAAGAAACAGCTACATGTAATGTAATATTTTAACTAAAACAGTAAGTTAAAAAACAGGAAACTTATAATTCTGTTAACCCTGTTAGGTATATGGTCTAGCTAATAACCGTAAACTTAACATAATCATGTTTAATAGAAAAGAGATAATAAAAATTTATAGAGAGAAGACATCATTGATAAATTGTTTTCATAGTGCCCCATTGTGATTTTAGAAATAACTTGTAAAGTCTGAAAAACAGTTCAAGATACGCATGATATCATTCACAATTTACAGGTTTTCGTTAGAGTTTTGGTTCAGTTTTGTTTGAGTGATATTTTTTATCAAATTTCATCACTTGAATTCAATAACAGAGGAAAGGTGAATCAAATATTTCTTTTTTTTTTAAAACATGGAATGATCGGCATTTGATATCAGTTGTCAGCATGAAATATTTTTTAATGTGATGGCAAAAGCACAACATGCATTAAATGGGATAAAACGCGCTGTCTTGTTTCTTTCCGAAATAGCAAGGAACGAATTAACTTCACGTTTAAAAGTAGTCCGAACGAAATTCTTACGCATGCAAAGAAATACAAAACATGAGTTAAATCATTATGTAATTTTATAAATGTTTAAATCTGAAGTCAGTTACATCAAAATAATGTTCCTTACCTATAAAACTATTAATTCAATATTTACATGAAGTTGTCACTGCATAGTTTAAAAAGTATTGCAAAGCGGAATGTGTGCGCAAATAGAGAAGTTTGCCAGATGCCCCATACGGACAAAATTGTGATCGGATGAAGCCGATCACAATAATCTTGCTGTAATCATGTATGGACTACAAAAACTGCTATTTCTCTCACAATCATCCACGTCTCCTGTTTGTTGGTCAGAATGATACTCAGACAATATATTCTCTGATGACCGGTAATAGACTGAACGTTGTCAACTTTTATAATACCATCATTGAAATACCCCAGCAGTTTGTTCGATCTACACTCTGGTTTTCCCGGTCCTTTGGCCACAGAGGCTAAACTTGCTTCAAGTTTTGCATAGTGGATTTTATCCTGTGGGTGGATATGTGTTCCTGTATCTATCTCTATTTTGTTTACCATTTGGGGTTCGCTGAATGCTACTGTGAACCAATCGTTAGCCTTTCCAGATCTAGTACTCCAGAATATACCATTTTCTCTTCTATAACAGTTATCAGGGTTAAAATAGCCTTCAAAGGGCATGCTTGTATAAACACTGGCGGGAGGGTTGTCCCCTTTCAATATTTTGGGAAATGAATAGAAAGAACCATCTTTTAAAGGTTGTACTTTTCCTGGCAGTGAAGAATGGTAACCTACGTGTTCAAATATGGTCGGTCGCCTTATGTATCTCTTAAACTGCAACATTTGTAAATTGAAATTCAAATACGTCACATCACATGGTTGTTGTGCGTAGAATAAAAGCACCATTTTTGCAAGTTTGTTTATATCATAAGAGTGGTAGAGTTTACCTATAAAACCAAGCTCACAGAACTCTAAGCAGACCCAATGTTCCTTGAATTTAGAAATATAGCCTTTAATAGCTTGTAAGTAGCCCGGTATTGTATAAATATCGTCCTCCATTTGAATATAATACTGCGCTAGAGTCTCGCTGTACAAAAGCAAAAAGGCATAATCCACGTTTTGTTTCGCACGCCATTTCTTTTTGGATTCAGGATCAACGAATGTATGTTTCAAGTTATCTAATTGCGGATAGAATGACTCCCATGCCTGAATAACGTGTAGAGTTCCTTGCGAGATGATCTTTTCAAACTTTTCACGCAATCGCTGGCTGATTCCCTCCTTCCATTTTGCATCAAAATCAGCTAAGAAAATTACGATGTAGATTTCCGCGAGTTCCTTCTCTGTGGTACAGTTTACAATCGACTGGACGGTGTTCAGAACGTATTCGTCCTTCTCCCGTTTAACTGTGGGTATGCCAATTGTTAAAAACCCTGAAAAGTACATACAGTTCCTTGAAAAACAACATTGTATGCTGCAATTAAAACATGTAGAATATGAAACAATATACCTATCATAAACTTTTTAGATATATTTAGTCATATATGTACATATGTAACACGTTCCTTTTTGTCTAGAAAATAAGGCAAATTAATCATACTGAGAGATTATTGTTGATAAAAAGGTATAGTATACGTTAATATGTTTAATGTCAATTTATGAACACGCTTTATGTAGGGAAACTATGATATGTTCGAAAGGCCATGTCAAAGTCACTGCATAAAGATTATTGAGCAAAGGATTTTTTGTATCAGTGAAACTGAGTTTTACATGTTACAGTGTTTTACTAAGTACGGCGTGAATTAGACACCAATATTCCGTCACAACCATGCTGACATACTTTTTTGGCTGCTGGCGTTCTTGAAAATTTGGGCGTTTTCCCTCCAGTTTCTTGGAAGCTTGGCCAGATCCACTGATGGCTAAAAAGAAACTAATTAGTCTGTAAGCTTTACATATACTTAAATGAACCAATCAGTAAATACATGTACCAAGTTTTAAATAAATTGCCATTGATTTGATAAGTTTTGATCAGAGAAGATTGCTATAATTTGTCAGTTTAGTTAAGCTAATAAAAAGTCTTTAAAAAAAAACCCAAAAAAGTATGATAAAGTGATAGTACAAATAGTATAAAAATGCAACACACGACAAGAAGCCCATGAGCAACATAGCTTACTTGGGCAATGTCAAACTTTAGCCCTTTTTCTTGTTTCACTTGATATTTCCATTAGAAATTATTTCAATAACTCATAACTTACCTTATCTAGATAATCTTTGTAAGTTTTCTTGATAGGATGTTGGACACTTGATTCTGATGTGCTCAAAGAATTCAAACCAGTCCCTGTCATATCTGTAATAAATAAGTAGAGCATTTTATCATGTTTAAAAAATGGTCTTAATTTACAAATGAAATATGCCTGATAGCTTTCAGAGCTTCCCTTTTATTGTTACAATTTGGTTCCAAAACATAGGTGTGAAGCGACAAAAAAGAAGCAGGTGGAAATCATCAATCAATTAATCAATTCCAAGGAAAACTAAATCTCTTGCTTCGTCATACAGTACATGCCCACTCTGAACAGCTATATGCTTGGAACCTAAATGGTTAAATGAAAGATAAAATAGAAGCTTTCTTAATTAAGAAGGGAGTTGTTAATTATTAATTTGGTATAATCAATGTGTAATTAAATGTTATTGAAAAAAACTGTCAAATAAATGGACGTTTGATATATAAGTTGAACCAATACATCATGACATCATTATTGATACCGATAACAATGTGCAACTAAATTCATTTGATTCTCATCATTAAAACATTGTCTCCATCCCTGTTGCATGAAATAAAATGCATTGTAGGTTTAATTTTGAAAAGAAGACCTAAATTTTTAAAGAATCTCTCTATATTAATTTGTATAACTGCCTACCTCTTCATGGGCCGAACCATTTGCTTGATTACGATTTGAACATTAAAGAATCTTCACTACATAAATATACTTGCATAGTGATATTGAACATTGAAGCCTGAACCATTTTTCAGGGGAACACCTACGGTATTGATTGGAGATCTTAAAGTGTAAACATTAGACTCTATAGTATGAAGAACTTTATTGTAAATATTTGTTTTTCTGGTGAAGTAGTTATTGAGCAAAATATTTAATGACACCCAACCTATTTCATGGCTTATCTTACATAATTCCTTCAGAAATGGTAGCTGCTGATCATGTGGACAATTCAGTTGTTCTGTACATGAAAGTGCTTTTTGTTTAGTTACTTGAAGTTGCTCATTGGCTCTTGATTAAAAGACGAATATGATAATAACTCACAGACGGACGGTTAAACAGACAGACACGTAGACGGACAGACAGACAGAATGCTATCAGAGAATTTTCATAGACAACAAACCAAAAAAACAGTATGACAAATAAATTTAAGATTAGTAACCAGTGTCAAATACTTACGGTAGTTCCTCTGCAGAAGTACTAAAAATTGGAACACCAATGTAAAAACAGATACGGCTGAAATCAGGCAAATGGCGTATAGTTGAAAAGATTTCATGCTTATCTTTCTTGTTCCGCTCCCTGGATAATAGATGAGGATTTTTGAAACATTTTAAACGTTACAGCGGCAATCCAATTACTATTTCCTTCTTCTTACACCTAAGTTATCTGCCTACAAATTGTCAATAGGATTATGTATTATGATATCAATGACTTGTGGTGATAACGAACAGTGTTCAAATTCAAAAGTCCAAAGGAAAATTACAAAACAGGAGCAGAGCAAACACGGACCTCTTTAAAAAAAAAAAAGAGGTAGGATCAGGTGCCATGGAGGAGTGAGCATCCTCTGCTGATCGACCATAGAACTTACGAAAAGATGACTTCAAACGAGACTGTTGATAGTCCTGTTTTATCAACTTGTTTGTCAGTAGCTTGCCTCGCCTTAGAAACTGTTCACACGAAGAGCATGCCCTTGTGTATCGAATTAACTGAGAGACAAAAACACCATATGCAGGTGATGAAGGTATATTGCTACATAAGTAAGGAAAGTTGACTATAGAAATATTGAAGTAATCACGTATATCATATACTTTTGTTGATAGGTTACCATCATTATTTCCAGTAAAATATCCAAATATGAAACAGATGACGCAGACTCTGTGGTATCTATTATTTCAAGTTCACTGGGATATATCGAATCGACGTAAGTATGGAAGTAACAATTGTTAATTGATAATACGTCGTCGATATACCTGACTGTTAATTTGAAGGCCCCACGAGTGATTTATTATTTTCACGTACAAGTTTTTGAATAAATTCTGCTTCATATGAATACAAAAATAGGTCTGCTAACAATGGGTTACAAATGGTCCCCATGGGAATTGCAACAGATTGTTGGAAGACCTGATTTCCAAAAACTACATAGATGTTGTCTATCAGAAACTCAAGCATCTTTTTAATGTCAACTTCAGAGTACTTGTGTGCACAATCCGAATGGCTTTTAAGAAAATAGTTTTGCAAATAACCGATGACAAGGTAAGAAAATTTATGTGATCCATTTTTATGAAAAAAAATATGAACTGATCTTGATCAACTTCTCTTATAGAGGATTTTGAGAATCACATACATACGTATACTAATCTATTTATCCGACAATATTCTGTGTCCAATTTCCTCTGACATAATAGTTCAATTCAACATTGGTGTTCCCTTTCGTATAGTCTTCTTTTGGTTGTGTTTTCTATAATTTAAGGAATACGTTTAATCAGAATGAAGAAAAAAATTCCACTGATGATAATGAAAAATCATCTAAGGTGAAATAGACTTTGGGTGTAGTATAATTTTTCACTTTCAAAAAAGGAGGTCAATGACCTACTTTTTGAGTTAATGGCCATTGAATATTTTTTGAAATTTTAAGAAAAATCTCTAAAAAATTTATACTCTGATATGATTGGGTATAATACAAATTGTTAAACTCTTTTAAAAACTAAATACAGTTTATAAATCAATGTGGCACTAAATAGATTCAAATCATCAAGTTTTCATTGACAATTTTTAAAATATTCCGATATTCCTCTATCAGTTTTCAAATTCCTACCCATTTTTGATTCAATTTAACAAAAAATTGAATGATGATAATACTGAAACATTTATAGAATTGAACTAATTATATTGACCTTATTCTATGGGAATAAAATTTATATGAGGTCAATGATCAAAATTTTGAGATACTGTACGTGTCTTTTATAGTTGTATAGCATTTTTCAATATTTTTGTTTTGCGTGCCATACGATAATCTTCATTAATAAGTGAGATAAAACCAACAGAAAATATGCAAAATTATGTTAAGTAACAAATACAATCTTAACGTTAACTTTGAATATTATAACAGTGCCAAAAATATTTCAGTGAAACATAAAATCTGAAAAATTTATTCCAAATTTCCTCTGTTTTGCTCGAAGTCCCTTTTTGTTTGTGCATACTTCCATAATATGTTGAAAATACCGAATTTTATGTCAATAATAATTCATTTCATTAATTCTTTTTGTGTTCAGACCAAATTTTACTCATGGCATTGAAATTTTTTAACAATCCGAATTTGAGAACTCAAACCCTGAGTAAACAACTTCCTTAAGGCATAAAAAGTATTTTGAAAACAAGACATTCTCAAGTTAAAACATTTTACAAACACAGACAATTAAACAATATGATATGCAGTGTTCATCTAGTATTTTAATTTTGATTCAATATGTCATTCAATCGGGTTTGGCATGCATCCGAAAATATAACATGCATTATTCAACTTTAACCCGCTTTTCATCTCAAGTTTTCAATAACAGAAAATACAAATAATCTAGGTAAAAAAAGTTTTGTTCTGAACATTATAAACCAGTTCAAAAATGATCTTGATTCTGGTTAAGAAAGTTGCTGTGAACGATATCTAGTTATAATACCCGCACTTTCTAAAGAAAGTTCGGGTATATTGTTGTTACCCTGTTCCGTCTGCCTGTCTGTCCGTCCGTCCATCCGTCCGTCCGTCCGTGTGTCACGTTTTACTTTCTCAAACTGCTCTTACATCTTATAAACCAACAAACTGAACTCTTGGAGTATGATTTGGGGTGTCATGTTGTTTTGTAAAAAGGTTTCAAAAATTCTCTGGTAGTCAAATAATTGGTAAAAAATGACGTTTTTTGACAAAAAAACCTTCTTCCTCGAACGCCTTTTACATTTTCAACAGTAGACAAATCATCTCTTGGAATATGTTTTGGGGTGTCTTATAGATGCGCAATAAGGTTTCGGAAATTTCAATTTTGTCCTGGGGGTCATTTAATGGCTGAAAAATGACCTTTTTTTTGGTTTTTTTTTTTTACAAAAAGTCTGGTTTCAAAAAACGTCAATTTCTTTTTGCAGTAGTCAAATGATCTTCTAGAATATGATTTGGGGTGTCATGTTGATGTGTAATCATGTTTCAGAATTTTTGTTTTCATCACGTGGGTCTGTGGTCATAAAATATGGTTCCCAGAACTCTTCTTACAATTTATGCAGTAGCTATGTCATCTCTTGAGATATGATAGGGGCTGTCCTATAGGTGTGAAATAAGGTTTTAAAAATTTAAATTTCATCCAGGGAGTCAAAAAGTAGAAGAAAACTGACGTTTATCACTCCTAAAAAAACCTACTTCCCAGAACTCCTCTCATGATTTAATGAATAGCCATATCATATATTGGGGTATGATAGGGGCTGTTCTTTAGTTGTGCAATAAGGTTTTAAAAATTTAAATTTCATCCAGGGAGTCAAATAGTAGCTGAAAATTGACGTTTATCACTCCTAAAAAAGACCTACTTCCCAGAACTCCTCTCATGATTTAATGAATAGCCACATCATCTATAGGAATATAGCAGGGGCTGAGCCATAGATATGCAATCAGGTTTTAGAAATATAAATTTGATTCTGAGGGTCAATACTATCTGCAAAATGATGTTTCGTTCCATAAAAAACCTTATTCCTGGATCTCCTCTTATATCTTGTGACTGAAATAACGTACCATAAGATGCATAAGGAGGAAGAATATATAAAATTATGCTTTAGGGGTGGGGATCACAAGCATTTTTTTTTCAAGTTATTTGATCATTTCTGATTTTGGGAGGGTGGGGTGAGGTTAAAGTGACCCCCAGAGGCCATGACCTACTAATACCACAAAAAGATTTGCTTTGACATGGTCATGGTTCAAGAAACAAAAATATATATGGTTTAGGAGTGGGGGTTTCGATGATTTTGAGGATATGATATCAGTTGCATGGGCATTTCTCCCCATAACATCCCAAATTTCCTTATTTACTCGAGGAACTTTAAGATTGCAATTCTCTGGACGTAAATACTGTTTTTCTAATTCTGCCATGCACTCTTTGTTCGATTTGACAGATATTGCTGCATTAACAGTCTTTCCCAAGTTTTAATTAACTTTAGGACCTGTTTTCTCTGCTGAATTCAATTGTGGTATATCCCACAAAACTGTGTTGTTATTTAGATCATTATCAACAGTAATTTGAATGTTTTCTTTCCCAAAAACATCTTTGAATGCCTCATTAGGATTTTCACCTATAATTGAAGGTGAAGAAACTTTGTTGTCTAGATAACTGAAATCAAAATCAAAATCATTTGCATCATCATACATTTTATAACTTTGATCATATTCTGGAATTGAAACAAATTATTTGACAGGTTTATGATTTTTATGACACAAATCGCCCTGTGTTATAGTGGAAGACGGAACTTGTTTTTTTATTTCCTAAAGCATGTTCAGTAGATTCATGTTCATTGTCGTAATTACGAGAACTGCGCGCCGTATTTTCGGCCATTTGATTTGTCAACATCGAGATTGATTCGACAATTTTATCGATACCCAACTGATTTTTTAATTCATTGAAATTGATATCATGTACTATCTGAGACAATGATTCCGTGCATTGCTTCTTAGGTTTCTTAGTTTTTGCACGAGTTTTGTAGTCAATATCCGGGGTCATCCTTCACGCTTCATCCCCCTGACCGGTTTCTTTTCATCTGCGTTACATGTTGTTGAACACCTTGATCGACACAAAATCGACCTTGTCAAACTAAACTTACCTTCTTAATATCAAAACACTCAAACTTATATCGACAATCAATCAAAATATAGCTGTATTACAGCTCAAATGAGGAAAAAATTTGAACAAAGTTTTAAGTCAAAATGTTTATCTCAACACCGCACCTGTATTACAGGTAGACCCGTGTTACGGGTACACTCTACGTGTCGCTCGCTCAAAGAAAAAGAATGACACGTGGAGCAAGGGTTTATAAATGAGGTTCGCTTCGCTGGCTCGAAGGAAAATGCTATATGATACCCTTTGCAGAGCCGAAAGGCGATATGTAATAGAATGGTTTATACCTTTACCTATCATATCTTAAAAATTTACATAAATGTAAATCTGATTGGTATTTTGTTAACCACATAGCCACCTTTACACTTACACCAAAAAAAAAAAAAGAAAGGAAAAACAAAATAAGAATACTCGCAATTCTGATGAAAATCGATGAAAAACCAAATTAAATTTTTATCAGCTGGTAGATTTATTTGACGTAAAAATCATGTCATTGTGGCAACGCACTTTCAAAATTTTTCGAAATGCGTATTTTTTTTTGATAGTGCTTTGTAACAAGGCATCTAGAAAGTAGAATAGGTATTTTCCTAGTTGGCTTGTAGAGCCGAATTAAATACAATATTGAAAATATAACCATGAAAAATTATAATGATTTTTTGAAAAATTTAGTTAATTAAATATAGCACAAAACATCACACGCGTGTTAACGTTAATAACCTGTATAAAATGAAGCGATATAATGCCTAAATAAACTAAATAGGACAGGGGAATATGCATGCGTATACAATATTATCATAGTTCGATTGTCAGAACATTTTCTAGTCACTACTTTTGTGTAATCAAAACCAATCTTTAGAAAATTCATGCATAAAATAAAATAACTGTAACTTCCTACTAATTGTAACATAATATAAAGTCATGTTGCTCAGATGGACTTGCTTTTTGGACAAAACTCTTAAGCATGAACCAGTAAAAATGAAGAACAAGAAAAAGGTCATATGTAAACATGATTCTGTGCTTTAAACAAGAATAGATATGGGTTACCCCATATCCAAGATATTCGACTTTTAAATTACTTCGAATTTTCACTGTGCTCAGCCGATCTCTAAGTTAAAATAACTGAACTTGTTAAGAAACTGGCGTATATAGTTCTTCATGTCCTTAGCAAATACTGCCACCAGTCTTGCGTCACAAGCAAACAGTACACACTTCTGTGTTTAAACAGAGGTTACACGAGTGCGATCAGAAATAAGGTGCAGGTGTTTCATAACCATTCCGTCATTAAAAGAAAAGAAAAACACACACTCATGCACAATAAATTATTAAAAGAGACTGTGATACCTAACGAACAATAATCATGAAAGTGACATAGTTATTGTAATAATTTAAGCAATATTCATCTGTGAAAAAATTGTCAATCGAAGAATGACTTATATGATCGTGAAAAAGACTGAGGAGGCAGCTAGCGTAGGAATATGAATACTTCACATTTACATTTCTTGGGGAAAGATGATTTTTAAAATTAATTTTACGTTAATTTTGTTTTCTTTCACATATTACATATACATCGATATTCTAAACACTTGTTGTAATGTTGTATCTGCTGATCAGAAATGGAACTATATTTTTAAGCGCAATTGTGTAAAGAGTATCTGAGTTTATTAATTATATATCTTGAATAGCACTGATCGAATATATTAAAAACAACATAAGCAGATTTAGAATAAAAACCCCAAATCTTTCTGTACAAGTTACTCTGATTTTAAATCAACAGTACTTCGTAAAACCATTTTACAAAGTTCATACAACAAATCGAATATATAGTTAAAATACTATAAAATACTATTATTTTTAGAAATTGCAATCAAACAAATTTTGATAGCTGTAAAGAAGTCGAAATGTTTTTCAATTCAAAATACGCTAACGTATTCAAACAAAATTAACAAAAAGGAATAACAAAACAAAACAAAACAAAGCCAAAAAAAAAATAATAATAAAAAAATAAAAAAAAAAATAAAAAAAAATAATGAAAACAATATAAGCATGACATGATGAAATATCCGAATACTTACGATATTTTCTTTGGGAAAGCACAAGAAGTTGAAAAGCCATAAACAACACAAATACGGTAAAAATAAGGCAAAGAGAGTAGAGTCGGGGTGATTTCATTCTTATCTTACGTAACTGATCTAGTTCCCTTGATGTAAAAATGATTGAACTAAAAATTTTAGGAATAACGTCACATCCACTATAAATATTGTATGTTTTCACACGGGTCTAGTCTGCAATCTGGTCAGTTTATATCTTTGAAGAATTTAAAAATCATTTTATAAAATTATAAACTGATGTAGGACGGTTGATCAAAATAAATAATCTCTCCTACGTGTACATTCCTGAAAAAGTCGGGGTAATTGCATAACAAGCTGTATTTCGAATTTTCTTTTTAATTTTTTAAGTGATTTTAAGTTATAGATCTTTGATAAAGATACCGTGAACGTTGTCCTCCCAGTTTTAATTTTTCGATTTTCCTTATTGAACCAATTAAAAAACTAAATCGAAATTAATGTTTAAAAAACTGTAAAATTTTGCTCATGTTTTCGCTCCGTAGCTTTTTAATTTGAAAACTTTTATAATCACATATTGAACAAAAGTTGTGCAAAATCAAGGGCTTTCGTTTGATGCCATACAAAAGGACTGACCCCTAAATTCAAGGATCTAGAGCCCTTGAAATTATTTGCTTTATAACTCGAAAACGGTAAAAATTTCGATATGGCCGTCGCAGGAAAAGTTGTTCTTTGTGATCGTGATAATTTCATGAAAGTATTATTTTTTTCGGGTTTTGCGTTATATGAGATTAAAAAGCTATACATGAAGACAGGTACCTGCTTTCATTTAGCAAATAGAAGATGGTCTTTTAATTATGCGTAAAATTAAAATGAAGTCGCAAATACATTGTTCTTTACTACGTGGGATGCTCAAAATTTTTAAAAAGGGTTTTAATGTGTCCCGTGCTTTTTTCACCACTTCTTTTGAGATATTTATTTTTCTATCATTAAGTTCTTAATATTTAAAAAACATGCATTTAAAAGCAATATGTGAAAAATAGTTCTCTATTCTAACTTTCATCTTTCTTTTATGAATTAAGCACATGATATAAATAAAAATTATTAGGGATATGATAAATACAATGACTTTCTAAATCAACCATTTCCCGTAAGCCTTATGTATATGTTTACGTAACTCATCCCTCGCATGTGGCCCAGGAGAGCCATCGAACGTGGATCGACTAGAGATTTGCGGTTATCTAATACACAAGCTTCGCGTGCTTGTACCTTATATCTGATACTGACTCAAAAATAACAGTAACTACTCTATAGAATCTTAATATCTTCGATTTTGCATGAATTTTAAGCATAGTTTACATTTTACAAACGATGCTTACATGTGCTATGTAAATGATGCAAGGCCTTTGCTGTGGATTGTTTTTTAAATTATGAATTCTGTGGTCATAACAAATTTATACTAAATAAAATGATAAGTCTGTAGCTTGTGTAAATGTCATACTACATGTATCTCACTACATTCATAGGATCAAGCTTAGTGCGCGAATATGTTAGTTGCAGGTAGCCGATCGGTTTGCATACATGTACGCACGGCATGTTTGAGATAATGTACAAGGAAGTTGTAGACTCAACGAAATGAAAACGATTCTCCAAAAGCAAATAGTCCGCTTAAAGATCTCTGTATCATTGTGCAGCGTTCAATAATCCACACACTCATTGTACGTATTTATGCCAATCTCTCATCGAGAGCCCATGCGAAAAATTGCATGATGTCCAAATACCTGTTAAACGGAGTTTGTTATATCTTGTGTTATAATGTCCGAAAGCTCACAAAAACGGTCAGAAATTATCCGCAAATATTATACAGGTTGAAACGCAAGTGCCAAATATCAGAAAAAAATCCTAAATTTTTTTTAACATCTTCTGAAAAGACGATCAATTATCAAATAATAAAACTGGTTTAAATTGTGCTTGCTATCTTGCAGAGCATCAATGCATACTAAACTAGTCGTGATTTTTAAATACAACAATATTGCGTATCAGTCTACTTTACATCGGCCACTCGCTGAATTCAATCGCTCATCGACGCTTTGTGAATCGTCGGGATCAAAGCCACCGATACACGCATGCGTGTGAATGCTCTAAATTATGCTGTATGTTGATATATTTACATTTTCCAGTGTATCTGTCTGTGATAACACTATGAATCGATTTTGTACTATACAGCCCAATAAATTCAAAAGACGTATTGCTGGGGGCGCAAGCGGGTTTGCATAATTAATATCATGATATTTAATCGTACAACTGCTGAAAATTATATAAATATAAGTAATAAGGAATCATTTTTGAATATTATGAGGTGATAATTTCGGTCGGGGCGTGGTCAAATCAAATTTGATCACGCCCCGACCGAAATTATCATCTCATGATACTCAGAGAATGATTCCTTATTCCGTAAATACGCCCCTAAAAAGACAATTATATTCGAATTACCTAAACGAATTCATTATATTATAGTTAAAGTGTGAAATTATTAAAAACTTAAACTCTCTTTCTCTTCTCGCATTTGCTCCCAGAGAGTGTACAGTGTACAGTAATTGAGCGAACTTCACGAAAGACGATTTGATTCGGTGTGATAAGCAGAATGTGAGAAAGGAGATAAAAAAATATGACTGAAATCATGCCGTTACTACAACCCATGTATTCGCTCTAAAACATTAAAATTTATTAGGCGAGGATCATGGAAGAGAGTCTCCCACCCCTGGGTCTGTTTTGTCAGCTTTTCGTCACAGTTTAAGACACAATTTTTACAACTAAAATATTATCCAAACTCTTAAATTCATTGGTTTGAAAACGCCGCAACAACACTTCAATTAGTTTTTTTTTTTTTGAAAAAGAAGATGATGTGCAGAGATTTATTTCATTTTTTGAATTTTTGAAGGTACAATGTATAATACACTATTCGTTTCAAATGAAAATATGTTCCGTGTTAATATGTACAATTCTGCCTTACCACAACCCCCAGCGAATCCAAAGCTTATGCGTGCGTTTATAGAGAAATCTAGTAAATAAATATTTCTATTATGTACTCTACTAAAATTCTATAATTTTAGAATACTTTGATAGACAGCAAGACCCTTAGTAGAACTTAGATGTTAACTTTAAAACAGTCAACTGTGGATCCGCTCCATTTACTCAAATCTATGTTACCCGGAAGCTCAGGTCTTGGCGATTACAAAGTACTTTATATTAGTTCAAATTCCAAACTCTTAGGACTTCTTTTTGCTGATTATTAATTGATTAACGCTAGTAGAAAAAAAAATCCCCGATTGGCACAATGTAGAATGTATATAATATCTACAGCAATTGAATGTTCTCGATAATCCCATTTACCTGACAGTGTATAAAAGCACAAAAAAAAATCGTGTCAATAATTTTAGTAGTATAGATATCCTTTTTGGCCAAAGATTGTTCGAAACATAGTATGACAGGTACATAGGTCATCAGCATTTTAGACAGAATTGCAATCACATGACACACAAAATCAAAGTCCAAAACAACTTGGTTTGTTCCGGATGAGTTTTAACGACTTGAAAACTAATACATGTAGTCGATGACTTAAAGTGTGTGAAATGATCAAATTTCCTATATTTCTTCTTGTTTCCGTTTTCATAATCAAAAAGTAAAACATCTTTTTTGAGTCACAGTGTCACTTTAGAAAAAAAGAAAGTGTCCATCGTTCTTTTTCGCCTCGCAGCTGCAACGGAAGACCTACTCGTTGCTGTGCAACGAGCTTTGTTCTAGTTCAAGTCTGAAATTTTTCAGTTCTATTATAGATTTCAAACTTCATATAACTTGGGAGTTAAGGGGAATGGCTGCACTGCTGTGTAATTCTTATTGATTCGTGATAATTTATCTAATCAAAAATATCCTCTCGTGATGCTCTTTTCACCTGGGCTTTTTGTTTTCCTTTTGAGATAGCCATTGGCTTATTCTTCTAATGCATGTTAAAAGCTCTTTTGGATATTTGAACTGTGCCACATGATAAACTGGGAGAACTACAAGGTGACATAAACGTTGCATAGTTAACTTCTTTAACGACATCAGACGTTTACTTTATATCCAGGGGATACAATGTATGGTCTTGTATTTCACGGCCCTGATGTGAACGAATTATTCGAAGGCCATTATTGTGTATCTAATTTCTTTTGACACAACAGCTGTTTTGTTTATGCATCAAATCTCTTCAAACATTTCGAGATTTGTAAAAAAAAAAAAAAAAGGCTTTGTTTCCCTTGATTCTGCATTCATATTATACCAAAGAAATTGCACAGTTGGGGAAGATAATGAAAACGTACACGTTTAAAACAAGTACATGTCATTTCGAGGTCATACATAATTCTGTTTATGATAAACATGCATGTTTTGTGATCTTATAGTCAAAGACCATATTAAGTCATTGAAAAACCAAGAGAATTGGTGCAACACATCACCTTTTTTAACGCCAAGTTTATTCGTACAGTTTTATTCACATTTTTCCGTTTGTTGTTTTTGTTGTTACCTAATTACCCTTTATTTTATTCAGATTTCTGATATAAAAATGCATGTAAAATTATTGATTTTTTATTGAAGACCTTGTAAGTTAATAAAACTGGTCTCTAAATTGTTTATGAATCATACAATAAACAAACATCTGTGTTCACAAGTGAAGAGTTAATCTCCTTTCTGGGCTCCTTGCGAGTCCTTGGGATTACAGACTTAATCTAACAGTTGAATGCCCTCGTTGACCTATGTTTATAAAAATCTTAAACTGCGACAGTTGACACAATTTTTCATAAAATAGTGGAAACTCCCTTGTAATATTTCACTTTATGATAATTTCAAATTTCAACAGTATAAGTAATTTCAATACGTCCAAGGCAGTTAGGTATGAATGAAAAATGACAATAACAAATTGTCAACCATCTCAAAAATCCATAAAGCGAAATACAAATTCAAAGCAGAACAACGCGGACCTCTAAAAAGAGGTCTAAAGAGGTGGGATCAAGTGCCTAGGAGGAGTAAGCATCCCCTGTTGACCGGTCGCACCCGCCTTGTGCGCCTTGTCACAATTGGGAATGTCATGATCGAGGTAAATGTCAAAATCGGGAAAATGTCATAATAGGAAAAAAAACGAAACGTTGATTGTTTATATTAATTATAATATATATTTATTTGTTTGTGATGGTCAAAATACAAACCTTGAGCAAACACGGACCTCCATTACATTGGAGGTGGGATCAGGTGCGAAGGAGGAGTAAAGCATCCCATGCCGACCGGTCGCACCCGCCGTGTGCTCATTGTCAACATCATGAAAAACGGAAAAAACCGTAGTCGTCCGGTGTATAAATAATGGTATAACAAGTATGATCAGAATAGACTTTTTCACATATATAATCACGTCATCTTGCATCCGAAAGTTTTTAATGATAATCATAAGGCAAAGGTTTTTTTTTCTGATTTTGTTTGCTTAGATATTCTATCTAGATCTATTTTATATCTTTAAAAGATAAAATTACAAGTCTGCAAAACGTGAAGATGCAATGAAAATGTCATTCATACATATGTCTTGAAAACTAAACAAGCACAAAATATGGATTTAAATAAAAATTCTGTAAGTAGATGGTAGCGATTTTTTTCTACTTTTTATAGAAGGCAAGGTATGTTCTCTCACTTCACGTTGCTTTTTTATTTTTTAAATTTTCGATACGTTATCATGTGTTATATTCTGGTAAATATTTTTTTTGTCTTACGTGTATTTCAAGCAAGTACGTTAAAGACAAACTGACTTGTGTATCAGAACAACCTGTATTGCACAGTTAGTTTGTTCTTATTTACAAACTTTGAATTTGTAAATTTTTATTATGGTAACAATTTACAATTTTTAAATTGTGCAATGCTATTAGTTATTAAGCATGCCAAAAAATGTTTTCACTGCTTTTCCTGTAGATGGAACATCCAACTTTTTTATGTTCATTTACATATTAGTTAGGTAAACTGAAGTTTATTATTCTATTTGACAGGAACATGGCCACATTTGTTTTTAATTTTCTTTCTAGTTTTGAATTTTACAATGTTTCACTAAGGTGTTTTGAATGGTTAACAAAACTTTCACTATCATTTGTCAAATTATAAGCAATATACAGGGTTCACAATTATTTTTATCTAAAAAAAGGTTCGTGCCATATATCTGTGTACATCTATGTTGCTTAATAAAAAATGCATTATTTAAAACAAAATTAGAGGTGACAACACTCGAGAATGCTTAAATACTTGCAGATAGAACAATCTACATGTATTGAAAACATGTAAACAAAAGAAGTGCATCGAACTTACATAACAAGGATTGTGAGCTCTGTATCTCGCTTATGACTTGTCAAATGACAGTAAAATTCTGGCTTAACATTAGAAAATCCTTCAATAAGTGTTGTAAACATCAAAATAAGAATTATATTTTAGAAAACTCGTGACCAGGCTTCTTTAAATGGCAAATTGTTGTAATTTTTGTGTTTGACAATGAAAACTTTCACTTCCACTTTCAGAGATCCAATCACCATTGAACTAAAGGTAAACTAGACCAATTACGATGGACTCTATATATCAAAAGAATATAGGAGAAAATATGCAGAATGTGTTTAGTAACAAAATGATCAATATCCATGCAGTTTTGCGTATGATTTAAAAAAATCATTGAAATTTAACTTGATACAGTCACAGTGGTTGCTAAATATTGCATCGATTTACATGTTGAAATCATAAGAAAACCAAAGCAAAAAACAAGCAGAAAACAACTTGAACATATTCAAGAATGCGTACAATTGGTTGTTTTTTTTTTTTAGAAAAGCACGAGGGAGTAGAAAATCAATGTTATCAGAGACACGCTTAGTAAAATCAAACAGAGTTGAGAAGATCTAATGATGGCAGTTGTTTAAGACCCGTACTTTTTAAGAAACGTCAAACCTACAAGTCAATCGTTTTAGGCTTTCTTCAGATTATTCACATCTCAAACTTGAGGCTGTAGAGAAAATTGTTCGAACTGTGAATGGCTCTTTTTAATGCAAATTAAAAAATAACCTGTAACGTTTTATCAGACTTTAGAGTGTATTATCTTGTGTATGCACCAAGTTGAGCTACGGTTTCCTCAATTTTCAAAATATTTTAAATAACGATGTCTCCAAATATCTAATTTCCGGCGAAGCCTCTCGCTGAAAGATTTAGATAAATACCAAAGAATTTTAAGCCAGAGTCTCTCAAAAGATCACTGAAACAAGATGTCACGGTCTAGCAGGCAAGGAAACAGTCTTATTCAGCCGCTAGTTATAGGGCAAGCTTACGAGAACGACGATCACGAGACACCGAGAGTGCCTGCAATTACACAATGCACATATACTCAAAAATATCCAAAACGATATGTAATCCAAGAACTTTCCAAGCAGTATCTACTCCGTCCATAACAAAGGTATATTTGTTTCTCACTCAGTAAAACAAAGATTATTTAGAGGCAAAATGAACAACAACAACAACAATTGCATCGCCAACTAAATTTTCAAATGTGCAGTAAATATAAATATGTTAACAAGTTTTCAGATAAATTGAGCTTTTTAATTTCCTTCAACTTGTCTTTTCATGTTGACCTTTTACCTTTTCATTCTTTACTCGTTCTTAACGTTAGCAAACACGCGGAAATAATTGGAACGATGTGTTTAGAAATTGAAACTTTAAAATCCAATTATGGTTGAATAAGATAGAGCACTAATTCACTTAAAAATCGTATACCCTTTTTCGAGATTTTTGTCAAGATGCAATTTCTACAGAAAGGAAGATAACTGAAAGAGGTTTTCACTCAAAACACAAACTATGCATGCACCTACTCATCTGATGGTCATAGACCATTAACTCAATGCAGAATGATTTAGCTAAATATAACAAATTAATGAAACGAAAACAATGACATTTACTTACACTTGTTTCTCTGGCGAAGCACGAAAATCTCGAAAACCAAAGTTGATACAGATAAGCATAAAATCGGGAAAATCACATTAAAGTGAAAAGATCGCATGTTGACAATTGTTGTCCAAATACGTGGTTATTACAACTCTAGCTCCTTGCCTTCTCCCTTCCTGTATAGATTATTTCCAAATATTTTCAAGGCAATTTTGACAATGAACCGAAGGTGTTACTGAAATGAGGAATGGTCTATTAAATGGTAATAAAATTGTACAAAAAGCAAATCAAATAACACGTTATTGATTTTAACAGAGAGAGAGAGAGAGAGAGAGAGAGAGAGAGAGAGAGAGAGAGAGAGTCGGAGGGAGGGAGGGAGAGGGAGAGAGAGACAGAGAAACATACAGACTGACAGGGAAAACAGACAGACAGGCAAAGTAAATAACCGATATATAAACCGTATCATTTTACCTAGGTAACGCTTTGTGAAAAGCGACTACGAAAAAAATCAAAAGCAAGACATGTCCCTTCATTTGATCCCTTTACCATGGTATCATTTATGGAAAATTTGGTTAAAATCTGTTCATTGGTTTAAAGAGCTTCGTTCCTCTGTTTTTGGGTAGCCATTTTTGTACACTTCTAGTTTGGAAAGTATGCATCATATATATACATTCTAGTTGTAAATTCATATTTTACAATGCCAGATAAACTATATTGAATAAAAAAGTGAAGGAAAAATTACACATTTACAGAGTTTAGTAAGGGACTATATTTTGTGGCGGAAGGTGTTTAAGAAGAAAATGAGCATTTTTCATAACTCAGTTGTTTTAGGGTACCGTAACTTTAGCTTCCTTAATTTCAGTGCAGACCAACTTTCCAGATAATTTGTGCATTGTGATATCTTCATGTTTCGAAAAACATATTTTAGCAATTTTTCAATATTCCTATCGACATATCTTAGCATATTTCACTTATATTTCATAAAAGTCAAGAAAAAATTAACCCCAAATTTTGCCTAAAATTAGCTTATTTCGTGCCATATCTCAAATTTATCTTCATCATAGACCAATACATTTGGTTTTATTTTATGACTTTATAACATTTTTCTGACAAGTCTATAATTTGAGAAAAAGTTTGAGGCTTTTAAATAATTCCATTGCATGTTGAATCGTAAATAGATAAAAATAGCATTTTATCAGTGCAAAAAGGCCAAAATATCAATTAAGTGAAGAAATTGTAAACTTTGTCTTAATGTAAATTTTAATTTTATTTATTCTAAAACGGAAAGATTTGTAATTTATGCCATGATTCATTCCGATAGAAAATTATAGAGGGGAAGAGCGATTTATGTGCAATTAGCACTTTCAGTGCAGAAAGGTCATATTAAATACACCGTAGCGCCGAAAGAAGCATAACGACCCCAAACGTTTGTTTTGAATTTTGGTTAAGCTATGTGTGTAGATATTTTAAAAATACTTTAGAAAAAAAAACTTAAATACTTTTGGTCACAGGATCCAACGTCCTTAAGCACAGAAGTCGAAAATAAAAAAAAGTAAACATATGACAGGTGATCTATTAAAATTGCTTACATGCCTATAGTTCACGTGAGCTCTAAAGATCACAATCATAAGTTCGAAATCTGTATATGTCTCTCACAGAGGTATGTACCTGTACATGGAATAGCTTTCTTATCCTAGAATAAATAAAAGGATACACAATGAACGGTCAGACGAGATTTATATTTTACAAGAAACAGCTACATGTAATGTAATATTTCAACTAAAACAGTAAGTTAAAAAACAGGAAACTTATAATTCTGTTTAACCCTGTTAGGTATATGGTCTAGCTAATAACCGTAAACTTAACATAATCATGTTTCATAGAAAAGAGATAATAAAAATTTATAGAGAGAAGACATCATTGATAAATTGTTTTCATAGTGCCCCATTGTGATTTTAGAAATAACTTGTAAAGTCTGAAAAACAGTTCAAGATACGCATGATATCATTCACAATTTACAGGTTTTCGTTAGAGTTTTGGTTCAGTTTTGTTTGAGTGATATTTTTTATCAAATTTCATCACTTGAATTCAATAACAGAGGAAAGGTGAATCAAATATTTCTTTTTTTTTTAAAACATGGAATGATCGGCATTTGATATCAGTTGTCAGCATGAAATATGTTTTAATGGGATGGCAAAAGCACAACATGCATTAAATGGGATAAAACGCGCTGTCTTGTTTCTTTCCGAAATAGCAAGGAACGAATTAACTTCACGTTTAAAAGTAGTCCGAACGAAATTCTTACGCATGCAAAGAAATACAAAACATGAGTTAAATCATTATGTAATTTTATAAATGTTTAAATCTGAAGTCAGTTACATCAAAATAATGTTCCTTACCTATAAAACTATTAATTCAATATTTACATGAAGTTGTCACTGCATAGTTTAAAAAGTATTGCAAAGCGTAATGTGTGCGCAAATAGAGAAGTTTGCCAGATGCCCCATACGGACAAAATTGTGATCGGATGAAGCCGATCACAATAATCTTGCTGTAATCATGTATGGACTACAAAAACTGCTATTTCTCTCACAATCACCCACGTCTCCTGTTTGTTGGTCAGAATGATACTCAGACAATATATTCTCTGATGACCGGTAATAGACTGAACGTTGTCAACTTTTATAATACCATCATTGAAATACCCCAGCAGTTTGTTCGATCTACACTCTGGTTTTCCCGGTCCTTTGGCCACAGAGGCTAAACTTGCTTCAAGTTTTGCATAGTGGATTTTATCCTGTGGGTGGATATGTGTTCCTGTATCTATCTCTATTTTGTTTACCATTTGGGGTTCGCTGAATGCTACTGTGAACCAATCGTTAGCCTTTCCAGATCTAGTACTCCAGAATATACCATTTTCTCTTCTATAACAGTTATCAGGGTTAAAATAGCCTTCAAAGGGCATGCTTGTATAAACACTGGCGGGAGGGTTGTCCCCTTTCAATATTTTGGGAAATGAATAGAAAGAACCATCTTTTAAAGGTTGTACTTTTCCTGGCAGTGAAGAATGGTAACCTACGTGTTCAAATATGGTCGGTCGCCTTATGTATCTCTTAAACTGCAACATTTGTAAATTGAAATTCAAATACGTCACATCACATGGTTGTTGTGCGTAGAATAAAAGCACCATTTTTGCAAGTTTGTTTATATCATAAGAGTGGTAGAGTTTACCTATAAAACCAAGCTCACAGAACTCTAAGCAGACCCAATGTTCCTTGAATTTAGAAATATAGCCTTTAATAGCTTGTAAGTAGCCCGGTATTGTATAAATATCGTCCTCCATTTGAATATAATACTGCGCTAGAGTCTCGCTGTACAAAAGCAAAAAGGCATAATCCACGTTTTGTTTCGCACGCCATTTCTTTTTGGATTCAGGATCAACGAATGTATGTTTCAAGTTATCTAATTGCGGATAGAATGACTCCCATGCCTGAATAACGTGTAGAGTTCCTTGCGAGATGATCTTTTCAAACTTTTCACGCAATCGCTGGCTGATTCCCTCCTTCCATTTTGCATCAAAATCAGCTAAGAAAATTACGATGTAGATTTCCGCGAGTTCCTTCTCTGTTGTACAGTTTACAATCGACTGGACGGTGTTCAGAACGTATTCGTCCTTCTCCCGTTTAACTGTGGGTATGCCAATTGTTAAAAACCCTGAAAAGTACATACAGTTCCTTGAAAAACAACATTGTATGCTGCAATTAAAACATGTAGAATATGAAACAATATACCTATCATAAACTTTTTAGATATATTTAGTCATATATGTACATATGTAACACGTTCCTTTTTGTCTAGAAAATAAGGCAAATTAATCATACTGAGAGATTATTGTTGATAAAAAGTTATAGTATACGTTAATATGTTTAATGTCAATTTATGAACACGCTTTATGTAGGAAAACTATGATATGTTCGAAAGGCCATGTCAAAGTCACTGCATAAAGATTATTGAGCAAAGGATTTTTTGTATCAGTGAAACTGAGTTTTACATGTTACAGTGTTTTACTAAGTACGGCGTGAATTAGACACCAATATTCCGTCACAACCATGCTGACATACTTTTTTGGCTGCTGGCGTTCTTGAAAATTTGGGCGTTTTCCCTCCAGTTTCTTGGAAGCTTGGCCAGATCCACTGATGGCTAAAAAGAAACTAAATAGCCTGTAAGCTTTACATGTACTTAAATGAACCATTCAGTAAATACATGTACCAAGTTTTCAATAAATTGCCATTGATTTGATAAGTTTTGATCAGAGAAGATTGCTATAATTTGTCAGTTTAGTTAAGCTAATAAAAAGTCTTTAAAAAAAACCCCAAAAAGTATGATAAAGTGATAGTACAAATAGTATAAAAATGCAACACACGACAAGAAGCCCATGAGCAACATAGCTTACTTGGGCAATGTCAAACTTTAGCCCTTTTTCTTGTTTCACTTGATATTTCCATTAGAAATTATTTCAATAACTCATAACTTACCTTATCTAGATAATCTTTGTAAGTTTTCTTAATAGGATGTTGGACACTTGATTCTGATGTGCTCAAAGAATTCAAACCAGTCCCTGTCATATCTGTAATAAATAAGTAGAGCATTTTATCATGTTTAAAAAATGGTCTTAATTTACAAATGAAATATGCCTGATAGCTTTCAGAGCTTCCCTTTTATTGTTACAATTTGGTTCCAATACATAGGTGTAAAGCGACAAAAAAGAAGCAGGTGGAAATCATCAATCAATTAATCAATTCCAAGGAAAACTAAATCTCTGGCTTCGTCATACAGTACATGCCCACTCTGAACAGCTATATGCTTGGAACCTAAATGGTTAAATGAAAGATAAAATAGAAGCTTTCTTAATTAAGAAGGGGGTTGTTAATTATTAATTTGGTATAATCAATGTGTAATTAAATGTTATTGAAAAAAACTGTCAAATAAATGGACGTTTGATATATAAGTTGAACCAATACATCATGACATCATTATTGATACCGATAACAATGTGCAACTAAATTCATTTGATTCTCATCATTAAAACATTGTCTCCATCCCTGTTGCATGAAATAAAATGCATTGTAGGTTTAATTTTGAAAAGAAGACCTAAATTTTTAAAGAATCTCTCTATATTAATTTGTATAACTGCCTACCTCTTCATGGGCCGAACCATTTGCTTGATTACGATTTGAACATTAAAGAATCTTCACTACATAAATATACTTGCATAGTGATATTGAACATTGAAGCCTGATCCATTTTTCAGGGGAACACCTACGGTATTGATTGGAGATCTTAAAGTGTAAACATTAGTCTCTATAGTATGAAGAACTTTATTGTAAATATTTGTTTTTCTGGTGAAGTAGTTATTGAGCAAAATATTTAATGATACCCAACCTATTTCATGGCTTATCTTACATAATTCCTTCAGAAATGGTAGCTGCTGATCATGTGGACAATTCAGTTGTTCTGTACATGAAAGTGCTTTTTGTTTAGTTACTTGAAGTTGCCCATTGGCTCTTGATTAAAAGACGAATATGATAATACTTCACAGACGGACGGGTAAACAGATAGACAGGTAGACGGATAGACAGACAGAATGCTATCAGAGAATTTCATAGACAAAAAAAAAAAAAAAAAAAAAAAAAACAGTATGACAAATAAATTTAAGATTAGTAACGAGTGTCAAATACTTACGGTAGTTCCTCTGCAGAAGTGCTAAAAATTGGAACACCAATGTAAAAACAGATACGGCTGAAATCAGGCAAATGGCGTATAGTAGAAAAGATTTCATGCTTATCTTTCTTGTTCCGCTCCCTGGATAATAGATGAGGATTTTTGAAACATTTTAAACGTTACAGCGGCAATCCAATCACTATTTCCTTCTTCTTACACTTAAGTTATCTGCCTACAAATTGTCAATAGTATTATGTATTATGATATCAATGACTTGTGGTGATAACGAACAGTGTTCAAATTCAAATGTCCAAAGGAAAATTACAAAACAGGAGCAGAGCAAACACGGACCTCTTTAAAAAAATAGAGGTAGGATCGGTACCATGGAGGAGTGAGCATCCTCTGCTGATCGGTCACATCCGCCGTGTGCTCTTTGTCGTAATCGGGGAAAAAACGGAAAAGTCCGTAGACAATTAGGTTATTAATTAACAATTAGTATGAAAAACGTCAGTCAGCATGCGACCCAGTGGAAGATTGTATTTGCTGACAACGTCGTTGTATCGACCATAGAACTTACAAAAAGATGAATTCAAACGAGACTGTTGATAGTCCTGTTTTATCAACTTGTTTGTCAGTAGCTTGCCTCGCCTTAGAAACTGTTCATACGAAGAGCATGCCCTTGTGTATCGAATTAACTGAGAGACAAAAACACCATATGCAGGTGATGAAGGTATATTGCTACATAAGTAAGGAAAGTTGACTATAGAAATATTGAAGTCATCACGTTTATCATATAGTTTTGTTGTTAGGTTACCATCAATGTCCATTTCGAGTAAAATATCCAAATATGAAACAGATGACGCAGACTCTGTGGTATCTTTTATTTCAAGTTTACTGGGATATATAAGTATGGAAGTAACAATTGTTAATTGATAATACCTCGTCGATATACCTGAATGTTAATTTGAAGGCCCCACGAGTGATTTATTTTTTTCACGTACAAGTTTTTGAATAAATTCTGCTTCATATGAATACAAAGAAGGTCTGCTAACAATGGGGCACAAATGGTACCCATGGGAATTCCAACAGATTGTTGGAAGACCTGATTTTTGAGAATCACATACATACGTATACTAATCAATTTATCCGACGATATTCTGTGTCCAATTTCCTCTGACATAATATTTCAATTCAACATTGGTGTTCCCTTTCGTTTAGTCTTCTTTTGGTTGTGTTTTCTATAATTTAAGGAATACGTTTAATCAGAATGAAAAAAAAATCCACTGATGATAATGCAAAATCATCTAACGTGTGACATAGACCTTTGGGTGTAGTGTTATTTTTCACTTTCAAAAAAGTAAACGATATCTAGGAAATTGGTGTATTGATGTTTTTAATTTATGCTTCTGTTACAAAAATTGTTTAGATAAATAACAATTTATTGTTCACAATGGTCACATTAACATCAAGTCTTTTAATAAACCACGTAATTCATGTAAATGTATGTAGCTAAAGTCTATGAAAAGCTGCTTGACACAAAAGGGTGTTAAACTGGAATAATGTCGGTAATTTTTTGCCCCAATTATGTAGATTGTTTACATTTCAAGGTTACATCGAAGGTTTCTCTCCAGCTTTATATTTATGCATTACTTTGATTTGTCATGAGGTATTCTAATCCAACATTAAACACTAAGCCAAATAATTATGCCAGTGCCAAGGTGGCATTTTGCACCCGCTTAAGATGCAGTTTCGTAAAATTCCATTTATACCAAATAATAGACAATTGTCTAGAGAGTATATAACCACCTTTGTTTTCAGTGTGTCTCACCTGGCAGGTGAGATATATACCTTTAAAAATTAATATCCCATAGGAAAATAATATTTCCTATAGGAGAAATAATTTTCCTACAGGAAATATTGAATATTTTATATCGGTTTTTTGTAAAATTATATTTCCTATAGGAGAAAAGTATTTCCTGTAGGAATTCGATTTAGAAAGTTAGTTTTCCTATAGGAAATTTAGATTTGCATATTCAAATCCTATCGGAATTTAAATTCCTGTAGGAAGTTCTTTTATTCCGGTAGGAAATTCCAAATATCCCATAGGAAAATTGTTTTTCCTATGGGAAAAATTAATTTTCTGTAGGAATTTATTTTTTAAAGGTATATATCTCACCTGACGGCGAGGTACCTTAACAACAAAGTTGGTTATAAACTCTTTATGCAATGGTCTATCATATGACATATTTGAATTTTTCGACACATGCAGCTTAGACGGGGGCAAAAATGCCACCTCGGCACTAGCATAATTATCCGGCACAGTGTTATAATCTAGATTTGAGAGTTTGACTGCTTTATCTTACATTGATATATTTTGTAATCATACTGTGTATGCATTATCATTTAGAAACGTTACATCTTTGGGCATGATGTTAGAAAATAAAATAAAATATCTTTACTATATCTTTGACTATAAGATTCAGCAAGCATGTACCTGTTTATCCTTCCTGTTTATTCATCACATACCTATTTAAAACGACACAAAGTGACATACCGTTAAACAAATGCAAAAAATAAAAAACCATTTAAGAGTTTTACCTGTTCTCTTTCAGGAATAATGGTACCTCTTCTTATAGAACGTTTTATCTTTGTTTAACATATCAGCTATCTGTGTCTGTAATCAAAAAACAGAAGTGTACAATGCGATCACAAAAAAGTGGTTGACCTAATAGATAAGGCTTTCACTCGGCGATTACAAACATTTTTTTTTGAATTCCTGCGTTACCCATGATGATGATTTAAATGACTCCAGTAGTGTTATCAACTGGCGAGTCGTCGTTGTGTACCAAAATCCATTAAAAAGCAATAACAACTTAAACGATTTGAAATCATAGAGATATTTTGATAAATCGTGTCAACATTTTAAAGAGGAAGTACGTACAAATGTGGACCACAATTTAAATATTTCTTTAACTTACAAAACTGACCATAACTGTTGTCAGAAGATAAAAAGTTTTACATGTTGTGTCATGCAAATTGCGCACACGAGTGCATAATAATGCCTTTTTAATCACTGATAACTGCAGACGTATCTTGAAGATTTAATAACCTGAAAATTATTAAAGGGGTTTATTGGTCTCCACTCTACAACAATTTGTTGAGAAAAAGTTTGAAACTTGCACATTAACGCTGTAGCCTTGTCAAAATAGGGTGCCTTATTTTTATTACTCGGCGTGGGATCTATTTTTAGATCAAGAAAAAACCCAGTCTATTCTAAGAACTTCCATTGTCTATGGAGGGACATTGACGTTACATTTTCATGGAAAAAAATAAATGATAATTCAAAACAATATGTGTTGAATGTACAAACATCTCTATACCAGTCCAAAGTTTGATTTTTCAGTTATGTATAATTTAGAGAAACTTTGTTTTAAAAGTGGGGTAAGTATCCATAAAAGTAATTGTTTCCAATGAAAAATATGCATATGTTTTCAATGAAAATATAACCTCCATAGACACAAACAAAAATATTTCGGGCGCCTGATAGTTTCTGAGACCCATTTTAAGAATAGGGTACCCTTACAAAGGTACAACTTAAATAGGTAAATTTAATATTTTTCTCAACAAATGGTTATAGAATTCACATTAATGACATCCTTTTATATTTTTCATATTTTTTTAAATATTAAATATAAGTCTGTACATGTAGTTGCGCAGTTCTAAGTGATTAAAAAAGGCGTCGTCCTGTTCTTGCATGGGTACATTTTGTAATTTACATACAAAACAACATGTAAAACCTCAAATCTATTGCTTGTTTATATTTCGAAAACAGCTTTGGTCAGTTTTGGGCAGAAACAAGCCATTTCAAGAAATGTTTACATCTAATTAAAGTTATTCTAAAAGTGCTTAATAAAAAAAAATTTCTTTGACAATTAAACAATGCTGTAGCCTTGTCAAATTACATGTGCTAACCTCATGAACTAATGTCAGGATAATATTGACCTGCATCTTGCACAACTTCGTTTAGCATCTATCATCTGCTGACTTACATATACAGCATGGAAAATTCAATTGGCACATGGAGCTCAAAAGATTCACTAGGGATAAACAAAGGGAATCGTAAATTAACTAAAACACAATAAGCATAAATTTATAAAACTTCATCGATTAGCAAAGAAAGATTGAATGTATACAGTATTTGATGAAATTGACAAGCCCCCCCCCCCCCCCCCCCCCCCCCCCCCCCCCCCCCCCCCCCCCCCCCCCCCCCCCCCGAGATAGACATATGGATCTTTTATAGAACAAGTACAGCTCTACCCTCCAAATTAAAATATGAAGAACACACAGCTGAAAATATAAATGACGTGTGAACTATCGTAGGAATACCTCTCATATATTTCGTGCGAAGAGAACTTATAAGATGAATTCACCTTTACTTTAGACACTATATTAATGCATTCATAGAAAACATCAAAAAGACGCAATAACAGTTGAGGAGAAAAAAACATCAAATTGAAAAACCTTTCCAAAGGCAAAGCCCTAAGACCAAGTTTCCTTACAAACACTACATTGTTAAAACACTTATTTACTCCCATCATTATCAATTATATTATATTATCAATTATATCCATTTTCCAGCAAAATTGCACACCCCTCCCCCCAAAAAAAAGAGAAGAAGAAAAAAGAGAGAATTTACATTTCCTTTACTTCAGACAAAAATCAGAATGTTTTTTTAAATACGTTGTTATCTGAAGAGAGCTTTATATACTTTAGTTTCAAATGAAAAAAGAGTTATTTAATGCATTTGATTCATATTCGTATTAAAGAAACGTTTATCAACTTATTTGATGGAAAAACGAGTTATAATTTGCTATATTAATGTCTGAACTTTTATTATTTCATATAATAAATTGGAAGCATTTGAAAATATAATCAATATTCTGAATATTTTTTTTATTGACTGAACCGATTTTTTTTTAAAATTCTTATTCAAAATACTATTCATTCTTAGCCTTTTGGTTGTCTATATTGAATAATTTGTATCAATTTATTCATCATTTCGTTTATTGTGACTTTTAAATACTTTTTTTTTCCGTTTTTGATTTTAGTGCTGTGTTTCTTTCAGTGGTCCTTTGTTCGATAATCTGAGCAACACATACTCATAGTTTGCATGGATAAATCATTACATACTTTTCATGTAAATACATCTTGTCCTTTGATTTATGCTTTAAGTTTTAATTTCATGGTGCTAAAGTGTTACGATTTGTTAGTAACTTCTATACAATCGTATACAAGGTTACTTTGGTGCGCTCAGTCCATCTGAAACTGTATTCATATCTGCAGACGAAGCAAAAGCAAACCCTAAAATTTATTAAAATTAACAACAACAACAAAATCGAAGAGGTAATGTTTTTCAAAAGAAGGGAAAAAAAACACTGGTCCTAAACTACAATGAAAATGACAACGATTACCTTCACCTCAGTTGATGGTGACCTTAAGAAATCATATCCTATAAACCAACTTTTTTTGCAATTGACCAAATAAAAACTGGTTCCCAGCGACCTCTTTTCGCAATGGAGATGTCGATTATCTAAAAACAAATAATACAGCAGAGACACTGGAAGACCTGTTCGCGGCGAGAAGTATTCGGTACTACGAGGCTAGGGAAATTTTTGCTTAGAAGCTGCTTAAGGCGTTATTTTTCTTGAAACATTTAACAATAATTCCTCTTTCATGAATAATATGCCGAGAGTATACATGTAGTTAATCAATTAACTTAATTAAATCTATATAGTAACATATAGTGAAATTAATTCCTTGTGTGAGACCTCAAGAGAAACATGTATCTTATATTCAGTGCATTTTTTCTAATTTCAGGGGTTGCATACTTTCTAGTTTTCAGAGCAGTCAAATCTTATTTAAGGTGGTACGGGACACTATATATTGTGATATACTTACTTACGAAATAAACAATAAAATCAAGTATATCTTCATAATATTGTTCTTTCTCAAATTTTTTATCTGACAGCGTAGACCAATAGGTTAGAGCGTTACCCACGAATCTGTAAGTCATGAGTTCGAATCCCGCTGTGGCTTTTATTATTTTTACCTTTCCCAGTTTTTTTTTTTTATTATTATAGTGTATTCTATCCACATTAATATCGACGATTGTCCCATACCAACTTAAATCCATATATATGTATATATATCAATCGCAACTTCTCGGACCTTTCCGGGAGGCTCGGAAAAACACCTCGAATGTATTAGATAGGCGTCCATGACAACCCTCCTTTTTATAAAACTTGATATATATACAACGTCCTTCACGATCTGTTGAGATGTGGGCTAGGCCTCATTAAAGTCAATGATGTGCACTAAAATATACCACAGAAGCGACATACAAGGCTGTCTAGTCGATATTTATTTTAATGGGAAACGAAGCCATTTTGTATAAAATCCGGTAATGTTAATACATTCGAGGTGTTTTTCCGAGCCTGCCGGAAAGGCCCGAGAAGTTGCAATTGATGTATATATATATATATATATATATATATATATATATATATATATATATATATATATATATACACACACACACACACACACAACACACAAACATGCATTTGTCTTCAGAATCAAATGAATCTGAGTACACCTCATAATTAAAGGTCTATTAAATCTTTCAAAAACGAACCCAAAACAGAAGTCAATAATTTCTTATATTAAAGTAATAAGAAGTATGAGGGGAAAACAATAAAGACATGTACAAATATCTTCTCCCTTAAATACCAGAGCTCGTTTGCCACCCACGAGACAGTTGAGCAATATATCCCATCACTGACTATTCTCTGATCATTGTTGCTTTTATATACTATATACCTGGTCATTTTCGCCCCGTGTAATTTTCGCTCTTATACACTTGCAATCAGTTTCGCCCCGTGTAATTTTCGCCCTTATACACTTGCAATCAGTTTCACCCCGTCTTGAATTCGCTCAGACACAGTTGTGTTTAAAAACAGATAATTTGAGACATTGGAATTCGACCAGTCTTAAATTCGCCCGCTGAAAACGAGGGCGAAAGGAGTGAAAATAAAACGGTGGTAAATATTTTCTTGTATACAGAACTTTAAATATGCTGTTTTATTCAATGTTCTAGGAATAAAAACAATGTGTCGGTGGTCAAATGTTTGATATGTAGATGAACGTTGATGTTTGACACATTAACTTTTGCAGGTCTTGATATGAGTTAAAATGTGTTTGCCGAAATGTTGTTCCTCTATAAATGGTCCTCTATACATTTATAACATATAATGAATATCAATCAGCGACAAATACAGCAATTTCTTTTATAATGATCCACCAGTCCTGATTGGCGGTTAAAATAATGCTCAAACAGTGTATTCTGAAAGGTCCTAGAATTGATGTTAAATTGTTCACTTTTAGAAATCCACCTGTCAAATACCCTAGGTCAATATCGTTCGTACATTTTGGTTGAGATCCATCAATACTCAACAGACTAAGGCTTGCCTGTAGTTTGCCATGCTCGATTTTGTCTGTTGGATGTTCACGCGATCCCGTATCTACAATTATCTTTTTGACTCTTTGAGGATCATCGAAAACTACGGTAAACCAATCACCTCTTTTGCCACCACTTCGACTCCAAAAATAGCCAGGCTCCAAAACGTAAGCGGACTCTGGGTCGAAAGGGGATAGTACAAGCAAGTTTGTGTACAGTTTTGCGGGAGGGTTATCTCCTTTGTAAGTTTTCTCCAAATTATCAAAGAATCTGTCTTTCAATGGTTGGACTTTCCCAGGAAGAGATGATTTCAAGCCAACATGTTGAAAGATGGTAGGACGATGTATATATCGTTGGAATTGTAACATCTGAGAATTGAAATGTAAGTAAGTGAAGTCACAAGGCTGTTCTTCATAAAATAGCAGCACCATCTTAGCAAGCTTTTCTAGATCATAGGAATGGTAAAGTTTTCCTATGAAACCAAGTTCTGAAAATTCTAAACATGTCCACCGGAATCTCATCTCAGATATATAATCCTTTACCACAGCAAGATAATTAGGTATTGTGTAGATATCGTCCTCCATTTGCATGTAATATTTTGACAAATACTGACAGTATAAGAAAATGAAAGCATAATCAACATTTTGCTTGGAGCGCCATTTGCGTTTATTGTAGTTATCGTTATATGTATGAGTAAGATTCTCCAGGCTCGGATAAAACGATTCCCAGGAGCGAATCACGACTAATGTTTCCGATGAAATGAGTTGTGGATAAGATTCGTTTAACCTTCTGCTGATGTCTTCTCTCCAAGTTCCATTGAAATCTGCTAAGAAAATCACAATATAAATTTCTTTGAGTTCCTCTGGTCGTGTATTGTTTACTAAAGATTTGATTGTGTCCATGATGTACTCGTCGCCTACTCTTCTGACTGTTGGTATTCCTATGGTCAGAAACCCTGCAATCATCATCATCATCATCATCATCATCAATCTTTATAACATCACAAGGTTCTTTATAAATATTCTAAATGTAAAATGTAAGCTTTACTGTGGAATCATTAAAATTCGTGGGGGCCATTTTTTCCTGGATTGCCTAAAAATTTTACAGGTTCGCGGGGCGTCATTTCGTTTATTCTCTTATACTTACAAAAGAAAATATGACTTTATAGCCCTAATTTATTAATTCGTGGAGGATAATAATTCGTGGATGAGAGGTACCCACGAATTCCACGAAAATCGAGCCACCGCGAAATGAAATGATTCCACAGTATATGAAATTTCTGACAAAAACAAAAAATAATAGTGCATATTTTATCAATCGAGAAGCCGACAACAGTCTCTTGAGATATAGTTTTCTGTGCCGACCGGACTCTTATGGAAATAACGACCAAACATTACAGTATAAGATACAAAACAATACAAATCAACGTTTAAATGTATGTTTTGTTCATACTTCTTCATACTAATCAAATTCACATAAAAACCATCATAATATATAGCAGAATCAAATAAATTACTTTAAGGTGGAATAACACACTTGGAAAAAGTAAATTAACAGTAAATTATTTGATTATGAAATATATATTGATATTAAAACTGTATATGTATCAAAAAGCGAAAATTTTGCAGTTTGGAAATAAAAAATGAATATCTAAAAAATTAAATTCAGTAAGAAACAACAAAAGCCCCTGCGGAATTCGAACTCGGGATGTACGGATCATAAGCCCGACACTTTATCCATTCGGCTATTGAGTAAGTGACATGTTGCCGTCGATAAAATCCTTTCAATAAAACAAAATGTCGTTTTGATCAGAGGTCAGCCATTTTGTGATGATGTGTTATTCCACCTTAACAGTAAAGTATTCAAGAAATAAACAACATGTTAAAATGTTCACAAGGATATGAACTTGGTTGGTCATGTGATCAAATCCTGTGAAGGCCGTAGGGCTTCTCAGCAGATTTGATCACGTACCTTCATATCCTGGTGCACTTTTTAACATTGCTGTTTATTACTTATATTTACGTTTGAGAATGGCAAATCCTCAAAATCATTAATATAACGATGTTTTTACATTTACAATATTGCATCCGTCAAACGATAAGCGCGTTCGATAACTATTGTGACGTCATTAAAAAGTTCACTTAAGAAATAATCAGCAATTTAAAAAGTTCACCGGGATATGAAGTTGGTTGGTCACGTGATCAAATCCTGTGAAGCCCAAAGGGCTTCTCAGTAGATTTGATCACGTACCAACTAACTTCATATTCTGGTGAACTTTTTAACATTGCTGTTTATTACTTATATTTACGTTTGAGAGAGACAAATCGTTCAGAACTGTTAAAATTACCGAGATTTTATGTTTACAATAATCCAAGCGACAAGCGATAAGCGCGTGCGGTTATCATTGTGACGTCACGGAAATGTTCACACAGAATTGAACGTTTTCGCTATTCTATAGGTTCATATAAGGAAGCATATTTGCAAACGTAAATATACAGAATTGAACGTTTTTGCTATAGTGTAAGGAAGCATTTTTGCAAATGTAAATATTTGATTATGAAAGATATAATGATAAATATACTGTACATATGTCAAATACGCGAAAAATTTGCAGTTTGGGGATAAAAATGAATATCTAAAAAATTCAATTCAGTAAGTAACAACAAAAGGCCCTGCGAGATTCGAACGCAGGATGTATGGATCACAAGCCCTACACTTTATCCACTCGGTTATGGAGTAAGTTATATGTTTCCGTCGATAAAATCCTTATAATAAAACGAAATGTCGTTTTGATCAGTGGCCAGCCATTTTGTGATGATGTGTTATTCCACCTTAAATATATAAATCCGATCCCGCCACTTTCATTCACATCCGTGCTATGTTTAAAGATTATTTAAGTCATGTATGAAGGTACCCAAGAAGCATGAATTCGATTTAAAAAAAAAAAAAAAAAATATTGCCACAATTTTTCTTCAGTTACTTGTATATCTACTCTATTTTCAATATGATCACCATACTAACTTGCTCCTATACTTTATTGTTAATATACCAAATCATAGGCCCAGTTTAATTCAGAAATAACCATCTTTGTAAAATTCTAGTCTCCAAGATGTGGACCTCTTTCTAGTCCTACATATCATACATTCATAACTATATGTCCTTATACAATGTGTATTGCTCTAATAACTTATATTCATGATATAATATTTAGCCTTATTAAAACAGTTTTTATGTTTCAGGTATTATGATGTGAAAATGAAGATTTCTATAAAATCCCTTATTATTTTTATTGTTTCTTAATCATATCCCTATCAAGGGATCTGGCCAATTTTCAAGCAAACTTGAAATTCCTCAATCAAGGATACTTTGTTTTAATATATGTTGCAATAGTCTGAATGGTTATTGATCTGGATCGTTTAACGCACAGACAGACACTGGAGAAATTGCGATGAGAAAAAAATCGGTTGAGCTAATTTTTTTATTAATACTGTATACATGGAAATATTATCCCCCGTTTTATTTTTCGCTCCTTATGCCCTTGTTGTCAGTGGGCGAATTTAGGACTGGGCGAATTCGAATGAATAAGATGATCTCTCTATTAACACAGTTGTGTCTGGGTGAATTCAAAACGGGGCGAAACCTTTGCAAGTGTACAGGGGCGAAAAATACATGGGGCGAAAATAACCCTGTTTACAGTATGAGTTACGTGGATTTTTATTAACATACATTTTGTGTAGTACATTTATGTATTATCAGTATTCTTACTTTTCTCACTCGGGAATTTGTTGAATAGTGTTGCATCTACCTTCCACTCATTTTGAAGTCTTGTAAGATCTGAAGAAGGCTGTATGGAAGAGGAAAAACAAAGTATAATAACATACCCATGATCCAAGTTGGTTTGTAAATTTCATTTTCTTCAATTTGTAAAAAAAGAAGGACTGAAGGACTGACTGACGGACAGTTTGACTGAAGGACTGACTGACAGACAGTTTGACTGAAGGACTGACTGACGGACAGTTTGACTGAAGGACTGACTAACAGACAGTTTGATGGAAGGACTGACTGACGGACAGTTTGACTGAAGGAATGACTGACGGACAGTTTGACTGAAGGACTGACTGACAGACTGAAGGAATGACTGACGGACAGTTTGACTTAAGGCCTGACTGACTGACAGTTTGACTGAAGGACTGACTGACGGACAGTTTGACTGAAGGACTGACTGACGGACAGTTTGACTGACTGACTCACTTACTGTATGATGGATGGTAAAAAAAACTAATCCCTCGCAAGTTGTTGCATTGCGTATAATAAAATTTAAAACTGTGCACTTCATCGAAGTCAATGTCAGGTAGTTTTCTCAAGATTAAAAAAAGAAGGTTTTTTTATTGCTTTTTTAAAAAACATTAACGAAATGCTTAGCAAAAATTATGCAATGGCGGTTGAACGCCCTCATCATATGGCTCTTCCGAACGCGGAGCAGTGTTTAGTTGATACGGAAAAGATAAGGTGTTTAATTTTACTATAAACTCGCTCATAAAATGTTTAATGTGAAATTTCTTTTAGGTCTTAATCATAAAGGGATGATTAAGCTTTCAAATGGTACAAAATGCTAACGAATCGAATTCATGCTTCTTGGGTACCTTCATACATGATTCCGATGTTGGTGATTAAAAATAAACATCGTCGATGATTTTTGTAAAAAAACTTTAAGTAACAAGTTTGACCGTTCAACGCCATTTCAACGCAATTTTAAAGAATACAAATCTGTCAAAATCATAAATCTACATTCTATCTAATTTGTTGATTAGTTGGTTCTGTTGAACTTGAGGAGTATATTGAAATGGAACTGACTGAACGCGGAGGAAAGTTTTGTTTATAACATTCGGAAGAGCCGTATGATGGGGGTGTGTAATGAGTCATTTTTATTTAAAACACATCATGAAACCTACACCCTAGGTATTGAAGAAGGAACAAAAAGCGCTGTTTACCCACAAACATTGATCATTCAAAATGACTCGTTCGAGTACAGAGACGCTATTTTAATGGCAGGTTATTAATGTTTCACATTACTCAATGTGAAATTAAATGCTCAGCATACAATAGTATCGCCTGCTATTGTTAAAGCTGTGCAATGGTGTATAAAGTTATTCCTCAAACAATGCTTAATAACAAGCTTTTAAAATCAATGTTCCATTTCATGCAATATTGATTCTAATGCATCAGTCTCTTTGCAAACAAAATCCTGGACACCGCGGGTCAATACAAAAGAATTACATTATTAATAGATAATATTGCGTAACGCATATATTTTCCTTCTCATAGTGCGTCCCTTCGTATAATAATACAAATTTAATGATCTTTATCTCAAATGGTGATGCTGGTAACAAGCTTGAAAAGTTTTCGTTCTACCTCGCATTTTATTTAGTCTCAAATTATATCGGATTCCTCTATTACATAACGGGGCACAATTTCCTACCCCGACTTATTTGTCAAAAGATGAAAAATAATGTTTACAGCCAACGTATGAACAAAGACACAAACAGCGAGCGGCAAGTTTGCCGAACTAGGAAATGATTAATATTTGAACATTCCGTTTAGATGACATAAATAGGTTTGCACAATAGTGGGTTGTTGTCCGACTGTATCCCGTTATATGGGTTAAACATGCATCTCGATATCTTAATTAAAGTAATTCTTTACTTACTCTGTCAAGATAATCTCTGTAGGTCACCTTATTAGAAGTCCCACGCTGGATTCTGTCACTTGACTCTGACGACTCGTAAGCCGTGCGGCGTCTGTTAATCGTATCTGTGATGCAACGTAAACTGAATTATTTAGAATTCATGAACATTCTATTATATGCTGCAGAAACTTGGCATTATGCTAAATCTTTATCTTACTGAAATCTTCATGACAAGTAAGATTAAAATGAATCATTAAATTTTAATAAGAAAAGAAAAGTTTTCTCCACGAAGGAATTTATTGTAAATTTATTGTTGTACAGGACAATACTGTAATATATGACAGAAGCTTTAAAACCATAGTAGTTTTCTCCTTTGAGTAATAAATTACAATTCACAGTTACAAGTTAGAAACATGAAAATGGCAGCAAATTTTATTTCTTTATGTAACAAATTGAACTTTATACGTGTATCATTTTGATTTCAGAGAGAGAGAGAGAATTAGAGAGAGAGAGAGAGAGAGAGAGAGAGAGAGAGAGAGAGAGAAAGAGAGAGAGAGAGAAATAAGGTAGGTGTAGCAAGATTCAAATACTTACAGGAATTACTTTGAAGTACCAGAATTTGGGTAACAAGAGAAAACACGGATATGGCCGAAATCAGAAAAACGGCCACCTGTCGACGAGAACACCTCATTGTCACTATCCTACATGTATGTGTGATCAGTTAACCCGTGGTCTAATCTTTTGAATACAATGTCACAGCTGTAAGTCCATCTTTTGTGATTTGTTCAAACATCGATCTTGGCCTACCATGAGTTGTCTTTTCATCTTTTCATCCCTGTAATCAGAAAGCACATGTACAGTATCTCGAGTTTGCCTTCTTTTGTTAAGGTAAGCACTTAATTTGATTCTCTAATGCAAATGAACGCAGTGATGTTCCGTAATTTTATATCCATTGATTGTATGTAAAATCAGACCTCTAATAAGCGACACGGTATTTTAGTTTGTCCTTTCAACAAATGGTAGCGTGCAGATATATATTTAAAGTGTCTCTTTTTAATAGAGTTGTGCATGCAGAATTATCTAAAAATAGCTGTGACTTCCATCCGTTATCAATATGGCACACAGGTTCTTGGGGGTATTGATAGCAACCCCAACCCCCTCCTCCCCCTTTTTTATTTGTGATACCGAAAAAAATATGAGACTGACAAATAATTTCCCTATATCAATATTCTAATTAAAACATACTTTTCGAAAATGTAATCTTTTTGACTCTTTGGGCATTAAGATACGCATTTTTGACGTACACTTGAAAACCATCTTGTTGTGCTTCGAGCAATAAATTTTTAAATTAAGAGTGCGCTATGGACGTGGCCATTTTTAGACTGTATTGATCTCCTTTAGAAGAAGAGTTCTATATAAAATATAGGAAAATACCCAAAATTTAAAAGGAAAAATTTATGGACTTTTCTTTACTAAATGATTGTTAATAGCTAAACTATCCATATCTTAAAATTTTAGGTAGATCTGATTGTTAATTTGTTGACCACTCAGCTTCCTTAAAAAGAAAATAAAGAATGAGCAAGAAGTAGAATTATCAATAGAATATCGTACATAATAAAACAAACAATAATTGTGTTTTGGTAACACATTTTTATTTTTATTTTCAAAATAATATTGATAAGGGTATTCTCCAAGTGCCTGATACACTTTAGAAATATGACTTTAAAGTCGTGAATCTGTCAAAATAAAGTTGTACGGACTTGGAACAAATTAAAAAATTTCAAATCACAAGTTATTTATATGACAAATGAATTAATTGACCACCATGCTGTTCATCAGTAAAACTGTCAACACTGTACAGTTTATGACTAAAGTGACGTTTGACGCTATTCCGGGAGAAAGGAGCTAAAAAGGATGCAAAACTTGCAATACCCCCATGCATGTAACATTATCATAAGAAAGGGATTAGAGATCTCTTTATTGGTGTTGTAATATTTTTTTCTTAATTGGACATGAATTAAGACCATAAGATGCATATACTATTAATTGTGTGTGTGTACCTGTGCATGGTATGAACAAAATTTACAGTTTACTGTAATGACTTAATACATGAAATAAAAACAATATTGCGGATTGGGAATTGTTTCTAAAGTAAATAGTTTTTTCCAACTAACAAACAGCATTTTATAGGTATAGATATACATGTAGATATTAATGGCCTATGTATAAAAGTTTGGTTTGCATGGTAGGGCAAGTGCCCTTAGCAGGACCAATTTCCGAACTCTATATATCTTTTTTATACCCTTTTCCAAAAAAAACAATACTCTCTATATTTGTTTCGATCTTGCATAAATTTATCCTCATCACCAGTAGAAAAGAAATACATGAATGCTATAATGTAGAGAGAGAGAGAGAGAGAGAGAGAGAGAGAGAGAGAGAGAGAGAGAGAGAGAGAGAGAGAGAGAGAGAGAGAGGTTCTGATAATTGACTTAGAAATGTTTCAAGGCCCTTAATGTTTCTGTCTTCGATGTCAAAGAACAGACTATAATGGGCAGTTTTGTTTTTATGTTTTTTCTGTCCTTCTCTTATTTCTACCATTTATTAGGATTTGATTCCCAACACTCTCATAATTTGATATGTCGCAGAGGATTTAAAAACTAACTTTCCACTCGGATACCGATGTATCAAAATACATGTACTAGAAGGTTTGGGTTAAATAAGACTTAAATCCCCCTACCCTTCTCTCTAATTTGCATTCGTCAGTGTTTCCCGTGTCTAGTCTTTTGATACCGGTAAAGGTGCTAGCTGCTAATAAAAAGTAAAATGGAAGGTATATTCAAATACTGATAAATACAAGAAAAATTAACTAGAAAATTATGTCAACATGCAAGATAATTATGTCTTTAATCGAGTCTATATGCTAAATATTTATGTTTTTACTTTTAAACTTCTTTTCCGAAACCATTGAGTCAATTTTAACCAAATCAACCCTATATTGATTTCAGTTTGCTGCAACTATATGTAGTTATAATGTGTGTGTAGGCATTATAAGATTGCATGCCAAAATAATAAACATAATCTTGCATATTGACAAAAATTCGCATGTTAAGATCATAATAATCTCTCAAAAAATCGAAAGGGTAAATACAGTTACAGCCAACGAACAAACAGATAGGCATACAACGGACAACAGATAGGCAAACAACGGACAACAGATAGGCAAACAACGGACAACAGATAGGCAAACAACGGACAACAGATAGGCATACAACGGACAACAGATAGGCAATCAACGGACAACAGATAGGCAAACAACGGACAACAGATAGACAAACAACGGACAACAGATAGACAAACACCGGACAACAGATAGGCAAACAACGGACAACAGATAGGCAAACTGAGAGAGAGAGAGAGAGAGAGAGAGAGAGAGAGAGAGAGAGAGAGAGAGAGAGAGAGAGAGAGAGAGAGAGAGAGAGAGAGAGGGTGACCGTAATTAGCGTATAGGGGCTAAACATGCATGTTGATATCTTAATTAAAGTAGTTCACAACTTACTATCTCTGTATAATCTTTATGGGTCACCTTATTAGAAATTCCACGCTGAATTTTGTCACTGAACTCTGACGAACCGTATGTTGTGCAGCGTCTGTACAAGTAACAAGTACGCTGTATATAGTTTGAATAAATCTGTATGGATTTTTTCTTAAGGTGGCTCACTACTACTACATTACACCTGGAAATAGTTCCTCAAATCAGCAAAATAATAATTGATAATAATATACAGCATGATAGGTAAGAAATATAAGCCATTTAGCCAAAAAAAAAAAGAATGTGCAATTTTTGATAAAAAATTATATGCTAAATGTTTACATGTACACATGTATCTTATAATTACTGTATGCAGTGTTTTTTTCGCCCCGTGTAATTTTCCCCCTTCTACACTTGCAAACAATTTCGACCTGTCTTGAATTCGCCCAAACACATTTTTATTTAAAAAAAGCTAATCTGAGACATTGGAATTTGCCTGTCTTAAATTCGCCCGCTGATCGATGACAACGTGGGCGAAATAAGCTAAAATAAAACGGAGGCGAATATTCCCTGTATACAATAATAATCCTAGGTTGTTCACAAATATTAGAAAAAGTATCAGCCACTAGTGATTGAGTCCGTTGTAACACATCCCTGTCCACTTGGCATAGAAATCGGACACACTGTATGATTAATACCAATCTAATTGAAATTAGATCTTTGATCCGCTCCTAATAGATCGCTACACAAAGTGTGCAGCGATCAATGAGGAACGGATCAAAGATCTAATTTTGATTCACTTTGTGTAGCGATCTATGAGGAGGGGATCAAAGGTTTGATTTTAATTAGATTGGAATAATATTTTCTGCAATTAAATGATCATACAACACTCAAATATTATGGTCACTTGAGTTGCAGTACATGTATCAATAATTGCTACAACAAGAACACAATCATATCTAATCTTTTAAGGATAATTTTATATTCGATATATTGTCTTTGTTTTTGGCAGGATTAATACATGTATATTCATTAAACATCTGGGTGACAAGATGAGGCCAGAGCAGGCTCCAGAGCCTCCACAGTCTGCATGATCCAATATAGTTCTCCATTGTGGACAGGCCGGCGCTGAAGTACGCGATCATCATATTTAAATAATGCTGTACCTAATAATAACGAAGGGAAGCTTGGAATGGTTAAGGTGGAATGCTACACCAAAATGTTCAAAGTATCATTTCTGACAACTGATTCCGTTGTTCAAAGAAGAATTATGCCCTTGGTTATTTTATACAATTTTTTTTGTATTTTTTTATGAAAAAGTGAAAAATCTGTTTTGGTTGCAAGTAACACACTGTAGAGTTTAAAATTTGGTGTGAATATATGCATGATATTAATATCTAATCAATCATGTCCAGTAATGTCAATAATACGTTTTATTCTTTTAATAAAAAAATTATTTATAAAAATTGAATTAAAATCATCTTTTGTTCATTTTTGTCAAATCTATGGATGAAATCTTTTAAAGACACGTGTCTTATAGAGAGGAATCAAGGAACATGCATGGTACGCCATTAAGAACACGAGGACAAAGACACAACAAGGACAGGTATAGGTGTGAATGGTTACATAATGGGAACGTCTGGAGCTTAGGTAATGGATTGGGTATAGGACCAGGGTCAGAGGTCATTTGCATATTAAATGAGTATTAACATGACAATGTACATTTCACTACATTTAAGATTTTTAATTCAGTACTTAAATATGAACAAAAGTCCCAGGCTGATTCGAACTCGTGACCTGCGGTTCACAAGCCCGATACTTTAACCACTCAGCTATGATGGTATTCAAACAAATCGATTTTACAAAACATTTAATTCGTCATCTTGTGACATAGTGTCTTAAAATTTATAAGTCTAGGTATGGTGATGTACCTTAAATGAAGAAAATTTGGAAAATTTGTTGGTATTTTTAGTTTTGTGATGCATTTATGGTGTAAATTTGAATGAAAAACATGTACATATTAAACATCTTTTTTTCTAAATTGGTCACTTATTATTTTAAACATAAAATTGTAAAGCACAATGTTAACAAAGAACTGCGAGAGAAGAAATAAAGAGAGACACGGGTAGGTTAAGGAAGCATATGGACAATTTAGCGTCTTATTTTGACTGTAATAAACAAAATCGTAAAATCAAATTATTGTTTTGAATTGGACCAAAAACTGATTATTTTCTTAATAAATAGATGTTACTGCAATAAAATCGGGTAGCACATTACTGCTACCTCGGTGCATTATCACGTGATAACTATAAATAGCTTACATATATTCCTTAATATAAAATGAGATAGAACAACATTACCCCGCGGTTTCCACAAAACAATAAGCATATCAAGTGAAGGCAAAACATCTCAGTTTTATAAAAACTACTGCTCGAATGCTATGTTCTCCTCTAATTAATAGTTATTAGTCCAGTTCTCTAAAAACCTTCCCAACTTTTATACAGTTTGCAGGGAAAACGGCATGTTGAATCAAAGCAACACATAACACGGGATTCTTTTATCTCATTGTCACAGTAATCAGTGACCTACACTTAAATGTCTATTGAGTACAATGCCACAGCTGTAAGATCAACTTTTGCGATTTCTTCTCACAGTAATGAGAGCGCACATACATGTTCTATTGTTAAGATTAGCGCTTCATTTTTTCTCACGCAAATTAACACAGTGGTGCACCGTATTGTATTCATTGATTTCAAATGAAAAGAGTAAGGGTTATTTAAAAACCGCCATCGCTTCTGCCCCTCTTCTTTAACAGTCACGGGTCACAGCGAAACAGGTTTTATCTGACATGGTAAACTTTATTTGATATCAATGAAAATGTCAAAGAACTTGAGAAATCTGAGTGTTGTGGCTTCTCCTTTAAAAATAGAGTCTAGACTAGAAAATAATTTACATCTCGGATCAACAAAGACAGTAATTACCGCACCAAAGTGTATGCCCCTAAATAACACTCCCTTGTATACCTGTTTTAATTAAAGAGAAGGTCCGGCACATACAATTACCGGTACTATTTAAAAATTAAAATTTACATAAAGGACGAGCCAGCGCTGAATCCACTTTTGTATGCCGCCATCCACGGATCAATAGCTGGGATTGGGGACTCATGCGCGAATCTAGAGGGGAGGGGGAGTGGGTTCGGACCCCCTCCCACTGGAAAATTCAAATTTCTTAAATTTACATAGTAAATTTACCAAACATAAACTCAAATATCCCTCAGACCCCACCCCCCATCCCCTTGAAAAAATGTTCTGGATCCACGCATGGGTCCGGACCCCCCCCCCCCCCTTGGAAAATTCAAACATGTAGTAAAATTACGGAAAATAAAGCAAATACATACATCCACTTCCCCCTCCTTGGAAAAAACTTCTGGATTCGCACATGTACCACCTACTACTGCTCAGGAGATAAATAAACATATATAATGTTTGCAATGAAGAAGATGTCAAGATGTAAACAGTGCATTATAAATGACGTCATGTACAATGTGATTGACTACAGTCATTTCATGCATATCTTTTACAATTTCATGCTATGCTATGGTATGCGATTTTAATGATAAGCTATGAGATTTAAATGCAATGCTATGAGATTTATATGCTATGCTATGAGAAATTGAAATGAAGGGCCTAATGATATGATATGCTTTGCTATGCTATGCTATGAGATTTGAACAAAAACGCCTCCATACACAGAAGAGTTCCACATATTTCGAAGTAAAATGATAAGAAGCCAAAGTTGACTACTAATCTGCATTGTGAACATTTATTCTTTCAAATAAAAACATTTAAAACCGAGTTAAAATCATGTTGTATGTTATGCTATGGAATGCTATGACATGCTATGACGAATGAGATTCTATGAGATTGTATGATATGTTATGAGATTCCAATGCTATGCTATGAGATTTCAATGCTATGCTATGCTATGGTGTATGTTGTAAAAGATATGCTTGAACTGACTGTATAAGACTGTCAGGACAGTATTACTTATTAGGTTTGTTACTTCTATGGACTTTACCGACCCCACAAATTTCTGTAAACAGTCAGTAAAAAACCTAACAAGTGTTTTGTTTGTAAACAAATGTTTGTGTAAAAAAATCAGTTCAAATAACGTTACTTCTGCCATGTTGCCGTATTTTTGACGCTCTCCGTTTAAAGAAATTTGTAAGGCAATTACGTGACGCGTTTCATCCAATGACGTCGCGACATTCTAGTCCGAGGCAAAACAAAATATATAATTAATTCCTTTTTATAACTGAAATTTGTGCTTTACATGGTTGATTAAATAATAAGGGGTTTTAGAATAAAAAATAATGCATGTTACAAGCAAATGATCTCTGCCCGATGTTATTTACACAGTACCTACAGTTACTAGTTTTACCCAAATCTTTGTTTTGATTTGTTTCACGTGGCGCAGGAAAGGATTTATATATAACATGCATAAACGCTTCTGATCAGCTAAAGAAATTCATATTGTGCTTCAATTGGATTATCATTATTATGTTGACAATATAGGTATGTATATAAATAATAATAGCGCGATATTATGAGACCGGTATACACATTTTTTTTTTTACAAAGTTAGTAATGTAGTATTTATTGTTTACTATTACGATAACACAATAATCCCTGGGTACAGTACCACTGGACTCGCCGGTCACCTTGTCTCACTCACGTCCTGCCTCTCGACTCGTCAGCTGCAGACTTCCAACTGGCGGTAAAAGCATCTCGTGCTGGAATTCCTGCTTGGTGACGTCACGGGCTCAAAACAGCCCGTACATGGAATATGTCCATAATCATTACACTCCCCTTCGTTTTCTTTGAGAGGAATAGGTCCACGTCTGGTACCAATGGGACCACCGATTATCTTAGGGGTGGGAAAGCCATCCTGGCAACAACCGGGATACAAAGCCCGTCCAAATGACATGGGCCAGGAAAATCCACGGACAGTCCAAGTCCTTGTTCCGGGTTGCTAGTCCAGTCCGGGAAGGGCAACTCCACTACGACTGGTCAACGATACATGCCCTTCGCAATCCCGAGGGCAAAGATGGCATCGGCGGTACATCCATCACTTCCGTCAGGGCACCAGAACAAGGATACTCCGAGTTTGGTGCTGCTCCTGGATGCTGTCCTCCGGTAGGAACTTTGAAATTCTCCTCCGCTGTCTCAGGGCTGCTCTCCGGAATTTTCAGCTTAAATGTACTAGTAGTCTGGGTGGCCATACAGACATACAGATCTTCATCCTGCGAGACCGTCCCCAGGATCTGGAGTACTGAGTCCTCCATCAAGTCGTCCTTACCCATGGCCCCAGGGCATCAGGATTCTGTAGGAGTGTCCTTACTGCGCTGCACCTGTTTCCCCAGATTACTGTCTACTTGGGTAACTTCTCCATCTCAAAGGATTCCAGATTGCCTTGAAAATGCTCTCAGCGAAGTTGGCCCTTTGCACCGCACCCTCCGCCTACCACGCTTCCTCCTGCACCTGATGATGGAACAAGGGGTGTCCAACTCCTGATCCACACACGGGTCACCTGCAGGGTGTTCTCTCAAACTGTTCATCTCTCATTCTGGGTCAGCAAGCACACAGTGGGGAGCTGCCCGCTCTCCATGGGCTGCAGACTCCACCTCCGTGTCTGTTTATCTGCAACTACTCGATAGGCACCTCGGTAAGGCAGAGGACGGTCTTCTTCAGCACTTCCTTCCGTCTTCCGTCTGGCAATAGTGCGACATTCTCTCCGGAAATGCCCAGTCTTCCCACACTTAAAACAGTTGCTTGTTCTTGGCCCAGGGTGCCATCTAGGGAGGCCAGTCACCTGGGTCCAAAGCCGTGTTCAGTTAAGTTCTTCTTGAGAGTCTTCTCCAACTGCCCCTGAACTCCCGTATCTCGCTCTTAGCTTTACAATCTCCCTCACTTTTAACAACCCGATTCCTCTCCATTGTCGTCCATGACCACGACCTCAGGGCACCCAGACTCGACAGCAAGTTCCTCACTTGGCCGCACTTTGCGATCTGCACTCCAGTCTGCAGGGGTTGACACTCCGCACCCTGGAACCTCAGGTTCTTCATAGGAGAACAGATCAGGCGAAGGTGATTTCTCAAATCGCACCGTAAGTCCACTACGTTTCCTCTTGCTCTTCATGCAGGAACGCAGCTCGACCATCTGTGGATCGGAACCCGACATCGGGTTAATCTGGTCCATGGTACAACCATCCACCTGGGGTGTCTCTGTTTCCAATTGGAGCATAAGGCTCCCCAACGGGCGTAAACGTGTCATCGTTATCACCATCACTTAACCCTAGGGCCGCAAATGGGTTTTCTAACAAATCGTTTATTTCAAAATGGCGCACTTGATAGCACGTGGTCAATTCACAGAAACAGTCGAAATACAAGTGCAGCTATATACGATGTAATCTATAGTCTGTCCCAAGTTAATGCTTCCATCACTTTTTGATGATTTTTGATAAAAATACACATACCTGTAAAAGAAATGCAGCTGAAATCGATAAAAGGGAAAATATCCAAGATAGTTTCATTGACACATTATCATTGTTCTCTCATAAAAGTTCACACGAACGAAAACAAATTTCTTACGGAAATTTATAATGGGAAATGATTATCGAAATATCAAGCGAAAAGTGGTGGAAGCAAAAACTCGGGACAGAGTATAGCACAAATTTAAACAAATATACTTGAGAATACTAATTAACTTGTTCATCACTAAAATGGAACCGATTCTATACGTGATAAAATTTATATTAAAAGCTAAAGACATTGTCTAACAGTGTGTTCAATACACAGCCGCCTGTGGTCTAACAAATTGTTTTTGTATGCTTGTACATTGCAACACAATATATTTCATGTCGCGAGGCGGTGCTTTGCTTGGTAGTGCTCTTGTTTGAAATTCTACTGTAATGCCACATCAGGCTAACAAGTTTACATTAACCTATGAAAATGATAATACCGAGAAAGTATTAAATTACATGGTATTAAAGTATAAATTCAAAGTATGGTTTCATAATTTTTTATTTAATAGTTTTTAAGGCAACAATTTGATGATTTATAAAACGGTGGATTTCACTGCCACCTTTCTTTATATATACACACAGGTTTAACACTGACAAAATGACACTGTAAATTAGACATGACCCTTCATTATTTGTTAGAGAGATATATAAAGAGTGTGTTTAGAACCTCAAAAAGATATTAAAAATCCCTAATCATGGAAAGAAATACACGGGTAAAATTGGTCCTTTATCTGCCATGAAATATTACACTCGAAAAACATCAGTATATAATTAATATTCATGAATGAAGTATTTTTTTCAACCATTTCCCTCCCCCATAAAAAAACATTGATAATAATATTAATCAAAAGAAGTATTGGTAAATGTTTCAAACGTGGTTAGAAAATGTACGTTAAAGATAACTTTATCTAATATCCACCCATTTCAAAACAAGCATGTTATGTACAGAAGACCCAAAAAAACAGGAATTTAGCACCATCCATCATATTGCCAAGGAAACAATACATCTTTGGACAGATTTACATTAGCTTTATATTGGTCACAACCTCAGAGTTCTTCCATGTACAAACTGTTAATTTTGTTTTAATTTGACAATTCTTATGAATTACATTAACCTTTAGTTATTGATACATTTACTTCTCTCAATGATCTCTTTTCTTTTTTGCTTTGAATCTACACATTGTCAAGTAAATAATGCAATATCCCTTCTTCAATTATGTACCTAGACTCTACTAGATTTCTAACAACTTAAATAAAGCAACTTGATTTTCTTCATTGAGAAAAAGTCTTAAAATTGACCCTAGGATACAAAACGGAAAGTTTTAAAAAATAAATACATTTAGTGATAAAAAAAAATGTTATCCTACCGAACTTCCCTTAATAAAATCTAAGACTGTTACTAGTATTTGTTCCGTAGATTTATAGAAGTTATCCATCTGGTAAAAAGAATGCTTATAAAAATATAGACAAAATAATCATATCTACTTATAATAATATATATATAACTTGAATGCAGAATGTTTAATATCACCAATATCATTTGCACACTCAAGAATATTAATTAATAATATGAAAAGAAAGAGTGACCAACATATTACGCTCTTGAAATCCATTTTCTGTCTAATAAGAATATACTTATAAAATAATTTATTCCTTTTGTGATAAATTAAACAAATGTCTGAATATCTGGTAAATAACTGAATGATAATTGTACCCTTATATGCATATGTTTAAAAATAATTGGAAGTTATTTGCATATCTTGAACAAATTAGCATAAAATCTGCATAAACATGAAGTGACTGTATGACATCTGCATAATAATCTGACTCTTTGCTGTGTCCACATTTAAATGATAAATATGACAATTATCACATACGGTGCTTGTAACTCTTTGTGTTTTTCTTGTCTGAATAAGCAGGAATATGAATGAAATAAGGATGAAGACATATCCAGTACAACACAATTGTATGAATATTGTATGCTGTTAAATGTTTGTATAATCCTCAAGGCTGAGCTGCTATTCTGTAGAGCATAGCCCCATCCCCATCTTGCCAGTCACAGCCACAACACAGTAAAAATTCTCTTGGCCTCATTTCCTTAATCTCCACAAAAAATGCTGATGAAGGATTTGATGAATCTGGGCACCTCCGTGGATTTCTGGCAGAAGACAAATATATAATCTATAACAACACTGGAGAGCTTCTTTCACAGCATTCAAAAATAGTTCTAGCATATCTCCCGAACTCTACACTGTTGTCTTCAGCCATTCATCATATAAAACAGATATTTTTTGTCATCAAATAGAACAAACACTGTTGTCTTCATGGCACAACCATGTTCTAAATCAGCTACTTGAACAAACCGCACAACTACAGGATCCAATACGTTGATCGAATTCCCAGTTATTGGGGGGGGGGGGGGGGGGGGGGTCAGCCAGGTGAACCAGGCTGTGAGGACAGAGACTGGATAGAACGTTTACCTGCCATGGAGGGATAGATGGGGTCCCTGTAAGCAAAGATGGGGTCTCCGTACTGGGGTCCCGGGCCGGGGGGAGCCTAGGGCTGGGGTAGTGTTTCATCATTGCTGGAGCACTCTCTGTGTTCTGCCAGTGTTCCCTTGGGGTGTAGGGGCGGGGATGTAGAGGGGGGCGTCGGGAGTAGAAACTCCTGGGTGTGCTGCTCCGATAGGTCACTGTTCTGTCTGTGGTGCTGGAAGTGGTCGATGGCCTGCTGGCGTGGAGGAATGTACTCGTTACTGCGCTGACGCTGATGAATGATGTTGCCATGGTAGTGGTAGTTATGGTGATAAGATGATGGCTCCTGATACATTGTAGGCCGGTCTGCTGTGTGGTCTACAAAGCCAAAAAAATCCTCGATGTCAATTTGTTGTGTTCTGCTTATTCTCATACTAAGGGATATTTGAAATAAGTAAATGATACCCAATGGTTTGTGATGATATTATTTTTTTTTCCGATTATAATTCTTATGCATTTAAAGAGATACGTGATTTAAATCATTATGTAATTATATAAATATTTTAATTTCAAGGCAGACGTATTAGAATAATGTGATTAAGGAATCTGCATGTAATTAAAGATTCACAGGACACTGTCACTCGATAGTGAGCAAAGTAGTGCAAGGCGCAATGCGTGCGCAAATAGTAAAATTTGCCGGATGCCTCGTACGGACATAAATATGATCGGCAGAAGCCGATCACATTAACCTTTTTGCAAATCTTCAAAATCCTAATCCGTGGGGAGGAGGAGGGGGAGGGGGGTTTGCGTGGTGGCTAAAACTTTCATTTTAGGCTTGACAATTAACCTATAGTATTTCTTCCTCCTTCTTAAAGTGGGGCCAACTTTTCCAATTTTCTGTATGCCCCCCATCCGGATGCTACGTGCCTGTGTGAAAAGTTATAATAGCACCATAAACTTCTTTTTATGACTTTGAATAAATTTTACTGAAAAAATGTATTTTACTTTGTCATTGAAATTAGTATTGTAGTATATTGCTTTTTTTTTTTTTTATAAAAAAAAATATTTTCGCTCCGTTTCATTTTTGCCTTCGATGTCAGCTTTAAGGTTAGGAGAATTCCAACGTTTTTAAATATATCTCTCTTTTAACACAACTGCGTGTGTATTGGCGGGGTCAAGACGGAGCGAAACTGTCTGCAATTGTAGAAGGGCTAAAATAACAAACGGCGAAAATAACCCCAAATATACACTGTCAAGCTTTTATTCTATTACTGTATATTTCAATAGATAACAGATGATCAAGACTGGAAAATACCGTGGTACTACCGGCTTATACCGTGCTGAGGCAGTACCCAAAGACCAAAGGTATTTATTTATTGATCTATAAGAATTGTTCTTTTAATTTTATGCATATAATTTTAAAAGTGCATGTTTAATATCTGGTGTTCTTTTTTCTCGACAGGTTATGAACCAAAAGAAAAAGAAGAAAGGAAAGATCGGAAGAATGTTTGGAAGAAACAGAAATTGTTCAACAATGAATTGAATATCTAAAAGAGATGAAAAATGAGAATTGTTATATCAAAACTGCTTAAGATTATGTTTCAAAAGTAATGCAAGAAAAAATTGTTTAGAACAAAATATGTTAATAAAGAGAGAGAGAGAGAGAGAGAGAGAGAGAGAGAGAGAGAGAGAGAGAGAGAGAGAGAGAGAGAGAGAGAGAGAGACAGAGAGAGAGAGACAGAGAGAGAGAGAGAATATAAGTATACTATATAGCAAGAACATGCACACTGTTTTGAACTCAAAAAGAAACTAAAACATATTTGTTATATATTTTTGATCATGTTTCAAACTTAAAGACATCGCAAGTAACACACGTTGAGAACAAAATATTTGAATAATTTAAAGTGATGTTTCAGTGGTTTGAATATTTCTTCCTGTGGAGGGAAAGAGAGAAAATAAGTATCCTATATATACCAAGAACATGCATTCTGTTTTTAATGCAAAAACCGTATAAAAGTTTTAAAGGGAGTTAAGTAAACATGTTTGTCAAAGTAAACCCGATAAAGCATACAGCCAACACATACATGTAACAGTATTTTCAGTACTTTGATTTTCTTGCTTTATACAATTTAAGATCAGACATTGCTACCATTTTTGCTGACCCAGCTACATGTATATCAATATTTATCGGTACGTCTTTTACCAATATACCATAATAAACCCCTATAAACATTTTATCATGAAATATTTATATATATTTACAAAACCACAACTCTATGCAAATGTATCCTACCATGAGAGCACCACAGTGAGGATTATCATAGACCTTTATTGTTTGTTGTTTCTAAAATAAAGTTAAAAAAATACTTTTCTATATGTTTACACCTTAAAATGTATAATAGTTTTTTGTTTATGACTTTAATATGTTCGACACCTGTTCAGACTTCTGTCTGGAACCCATTGATTCCATGGTCAATGGTTGATTGCCCAACAAGCGTGTCCATGATAATCGCTCACTGCACGGTCGATCTCACTGCCCACGTGACCAAGAGAGCAAGTATACCACGCATTGTTCTGAGCAGTCTTCGAGGACAGTGGGACATTTATTAATCATGCACGTTTTTACAAGAACATGTTCAGGCCGGAAATTTGTCTTTGTTTTAAATCCTGGTAAAATTCAAAAGGTATGTAGAATTTCAAATACGACTTCACCATAAGCTTGCTTTTTTATGCCGTTTAATGATTAAAAAAAATTCTTATCTTGGAATCAATAAAACAATGATGCATTTAAACCTTTCTTGAAACAGCTCATGAGCTTATCAAATCAATTTTCTATAGGGAGGGGGTGGTCCAAGGGATAATTTTGTTTGCCAGTCGGTAACTTCACTATTTAAATGTAACAGGTTTGAATTTACCGCGGGGGGGGGGGGGGGGGGGGGGGGGGGGGGGGGGTAGGACTTATTCCGCCTCTCTAGACCCGCGCACGCAGATGACTATAATGGACTCTTGTACGTTTTGATTCATTTTGCCTTCCTTTTTAATTGTAGAATAAACCCTTATTTTTTCACCGCCTCTGCTGAAACTGACGGAATATAAATGAAAAACAAGTCAACGAATGCTCCGTTGAGGGAAGAAAATACTAATGCATCCCAAGTCTTCAATAGTAAGTCTCATTTCATTAGTTGTAATCAAGAAGGGGGGGGGGTGTGACGGACTACCCCTTCACTTTTTTCAAAACAGAAAATTTGAATATATACAGAAAAAAACGAATTTTGAAGCACGACCCCCCCCCCCCCCCTCCCCCATCCCCACGCAGAATGATTGATATTTGGCGAAATTTTTATTTTATTTTGTTTGCTTGTAAAAGATCTAGGGTACTTTTGTCCCTCTTTCAAAAACAATGCTACGTGCCTAATAATAAAATGTATATACGTGTACCCATTATATAGATTGTCACACTTAAACAGTGTTAAGGAGGCTAGATGGTCAACAATTAAACCGTCAGATCTACCTAAAATTTCAGATATCATTTGTTTTGCTATATACTTTTATTTAGTAAAGAAATAAATCCCAGATATATTACCTTTTAAATTTGGGTATTTTCCTTTATTTGTATACAGAGCTCTTTTTCTAAAGGAGATCAATACAGTCTAAAAATGACCACGACAATCGAGCCTTCTTAAATTAGATTTGTGTCAAAATTTTCGTATACTAGTGCTAACCCCAACAAACATGACAATATTTGTTTTATCTTTGTAAAAAAAAAAAACACGTAAAATTTCTAAATGTGCAGGGAGCTTAATCAAAATCAATTATTCAAGCAATAGTCTATAAAGAGTCGCACATTTATTGAATATTTTTATCCTAAAATAAAGATGAAAAAATGTTGATCTTGTATAATTGAACAAAATACATATATTTATTAAATTCCATATGAGACCCCTTAGTGCTTTTGAAAAACCTGAAAAGGCATTATTTTTGATACACAGCTAATCATATACGTGTACTTTCTAATAATGAAAATGGCAACATGCATTGTATTTTCAATTAGCTAAGCTTATTAAAATGTAAGAAAGACTAACTTTAAATTTAAAAATAGTGCAGTATGCTAAGAGCATATTTGTTTAAAATATATTAATCATCTCTATTAATTGATCAATGAAATGAACAAGGTCTACAATTTAATCCATATGAGAATTATGATAATATTTACACAGACACTTGACGTGATATATTTTTCCCATAATATATAATCTACCCCCTTCCTAATAATACATTATTATCAGAATATTTTTAGGTATTGGGGATATTTTTTATTATGAAATAATATATATATAATATCAGGTACATGTATCTGTGATGCTTTATAGCAGACCTTTCAAAAGGAATGAAAAAAATAAATAAACAAATAAATAAATAAATAAGTATGTAAGTAAGTAAGTAAGACGGACGGACGGACGAACGAACGAACGAACGAACGAACGAACGAACGAACGAATGAATGAATAATAGATAAACGATCACCTTGCTTACAATGGAAAATATGCATGTAACTGTTTCTGATATACTATTTCGGAACAGTGTAAGCTACTAGTAATCATTCTAGATCTATTGTGTCTTTGTATGTCACGGTTGATGGACTGGTCCTTTCACCCGGAGAAATTTCCCGTAAACTCACAATTATGCAGCTAGATTTTTATAATTCAGAATGTAAAATAGTTGAGAAAACTATGCTTGTGTATTACGTAGTCTGTCCTCCATGAGTTTCAGCTTATATAACTTTTCACAAAAACCATCTTATGACTAAGATCTGTCATAAGACCAAAATTTGTCATAATATTTCAATATTGCTTTTTCACCATTTTAAACATAAGGTACATGAGAACTTACATATGAATTTGGTCAGAGGTACAAAAAATATATGTACTAGTAATGAAATGTCTTATAAGCTGAAACTCATGCGGTCGTTTGTGCAAGGTTATAAATTTCTTTTGTATTGTTTTTGTTAAATCAAATTTTACATTATTTATCATATATACTAGTATATGTTTTAAAGATTTGAGCTTTAAAATATTAATCGAATAATTATTGAAATTTCATTTAAGACAGCATCATGCGCCGGTATTGTAAACTATGCATTAAGTCAAAGAATTTTTTTTTATTTTCAAAATAAGAGATAAAGTAGTAAAAGTTCATGCAAGATAAATAAATATCTAGGGTAGAAATAATTAGATTCGATCTCGTTAAGAACAGGTATTTAGAGATAAATACAACTCCTTGGACTTGATTTCAATTTCAATTTCAATTTATTGACCAATTAAGGGCCCTCAAGGGGAAACATGAAGATTGTACAATAAACATATATGACCTATGCAAATATTATTGATGAAAGGTACTCGGAGACGCATTGTAATGGCAATGCTTCTGTGACGCTGCTTGAGTGCAAAATAGCAATGCCCCCCCCCCCCCCCCCCCCCACCCCCAACTTTTGAAATTGACGCTTCCACATTAATGCTCCTCTTTCTCATCGATTAATCTTATGACCCCCCCTCCCACTCGGTGGTAAAATTCCACCTCCTGACTTCTATTCAGAGTAAGTTTTTTTTCTGCTCATACTATTACTCGGGCATGTTTACTTTTTAGCTCACCTGGACCGAAGGCTCGTGAGTTATTCGGATCAAAATTTGTCCGTTGTCTGTCATCGTCGTTGTCGTAACCTCTTCACATTTTCATCTTCTTCTCCAAAAAATATACTAGCCCAACTTTAATAAAACATGACACAAAGCATTATTGGGTGAAGGGGGTTTGATTTTTAATTATTGAAAATTTGTTGGCATTTTTCAAATTTTTTTTTCTCTGAAACCATTTTGCCAGAAAAGCTGAAACTTTTGTGGAAGCATCCTCAATGTATATTCAAGTTAGTTCAAATCATCTTCCCCGGAGGTAGGGTAGGGTCATAATCGGGGGTCGAAGTTTTACATAGGCAGGTTATGTATATTTTTACAATGATCGGTACCTTCATAAGCCTGTATACAAAAAGAAAGAAAAATTTCCATTTATAGTTTTTTCAACATTTTTCAGAAAAGGATGTTCTCAATTTGTTTTTCTCTCCAGGGAAACCATGTTGTTACAGAAAAGGAAGATGTTAACCACGACTCCCATCATCATCATCATCATCATCATCATCATCATCATCATCATCATCATCCTCAGCATCATCATCACAGCACCACCAGTCCAACTTCAATGTCTTCCAACATACACTATCATTTTTTGTAAGTATTTTGTATCATTTAGAACTTTATCATACAATACCCTGTCCCGGGATGATATTCCTATCACTTTCTGTCGATTTTCCTAATCATATGTACATGTACCCACATGAATACCAGTGAAAGACAATTTAAATCGCAATAACGCAAAGACTCCTAGATAATTTGATATGTCCTTTTTAACACGAAAAAATTGACAGAAATGAAACTAATTTTTTACGTACGGGAATTTGTGTGGACCCTTTCTGAACATTTAATTTTTCAACATAATTTCAGTAGATCAATATTTTTACCCATGTCCTTAATTCTGACAAGATAGAGGTGGTATTTCAAAACAGAAAAACTTGGACATTTTTTTTTCATTTCAAATGAATATAGTTTGAACGGCAATATGATTGCGAAAACTGAATAATCAAAGAAAATGAGAAGGAAAGATGAAACCGGAACAGACTTTACATTTAAACAATAAAATGCTTTCTTTGGTGATTCATGCGGGATATGAAGATGTATTTTTTTCTGCAATGATCGCTACCTTTATGACCCGCATGAATCATCAAAGAAAGCATTTTATTGTCTTTCTTTTAGCAAATTAATAAATAGATTGTAAACAAAAATTAAATTAACTAAATTACTGTTAATGTAAATCGATACGTTAGCTAAAGGAAACAACCAACTTCTATCCTTTGGGAATTTGAGTCTGACATCATCCTGATTATTTCGTGCAGTCCGTGATTTTTCCTAGGTTGCTGAAGGTGTTTCGACCAATCGATAAACGAAGCGTGTAGATTTTAGTCTTGTCTGACAGTTTCTATAGAGCTATGAATTACAATTAGTTTTCGTAAGAAATAGAGGGAATCATACTTGGTGGATGTAAATATATACAAGTAAATACATGTAAGCTCCTTTGATCAAGACTAGTTGTCGTTCTTTACGTTTTTAGCTCACCGAGACGAAGTCGGGGGTAGCTTAATCAATACCCCCGGCGTCGGCGTACGGACCTGGTTAACGTTTTTGGTGCAGGTCCTGTATCTAAGTTATTACTGGTCCTATCTTCACCAAACTGACATGGGTGATGCATCTGGATCTACTTATGAACTTGAAAGAATTGGATGCTGAATCTGGGCCATGAATTTCAGATGCTGGAGGAGGTTAAGGTTTTTGGAGCTGGTTAAAGTTTTTGGGGCAGGTGCCCTCTATTGATTATATCATAGTTAATTCATAGTTAATTTCATGCATATTTTTTACAATTTCATGCTATGCTATGGTATGCGATTTTAATGATATGCTATGAGATTTCAATACAATGCTATGAAATTTGTATGCTATGCTATGAGAAATTGAAATGAAGGGCCTAATGATATGGTATGCTATGCTATGCTATAGTATGCTATGAGATTTGAACAAAAACGCATCCATACACAGGAGAGTTCCACATATTTCGAAGTAAAATGATAAGAAGCCAAAGTTTACTACTAATCTGCAATGTGGACATTTATTCTTTCAAATAAAAACATTTAAAACCGAGTTAAAATCATGTTGTATGCTATGCTATGGTATGCTATGAAATGAGATTCTATGAGATTGGTTGCTATGGTATGAATTTCCAATGCTATGCTATGAGATTTCAATGCTATGCTATGGTATATGTTGTAAAAGATATGCTTGAACTGACTTTATATTATGATACAATATTGTATCATATGATATTGTAATATATATTATGTTATCACATGATATAATATTGTATCATATGATACGATATTGTATAATATGATATTGTATTATATAATATATCATTGTATCACATTGCATTGTATCATATAATATTAAAATATATATAATATTGTATTATATCATACAATATTGTATAAAATGATTTGTATTAAATGACATATTATTGTGTCACATGATATTGTATCATATGATACAATGATTTATCATATTAATATGTATCATATGATGCAATATAATATTTTGTATCATGTATGATACAATAGCATATTATACAATCACAATATCATACAATATGATATTATATGTTAGAATATTGTGATGTATTATGTGATATGATATTGTATAGTGTTTCATATGAATCTATATATATTATTTATTTAAGAAAGAGTTTTCGTACTCGGCTTTTGTATTTCTAAACAACATTTCTCGATCTCGGAGGTTATTCTGCAACATTCACGAGAACAAGGACTTAATTTCTATTCTACTAACAGCTTCGACTGTCAGCTGATCGGTTTATCTATAGAGAGAGAAAGTAGATAATATTTCCAAGCGAGATGAATCTGATTGTTTGACACGGCTGTTCCGCGTAACCTCAAATGTTTTGTTAGTAATGGCATGTTTGTTTACAAGTACATCGATCGCAGACTACCGATCGGAATCGAATGCAGACGATATATTTTTCGATGAATGAAATACAAACTTAATTATTTTTGATTTTTTTTTATTAATTTAGATTAATGAATTCGACAATTAACGTATTAATTTGTTTTTTTAATTTGGACGAACAAGCAGTGAAAATGTGTTGGGGGAGGGTCTTGGAACAGCCACGATTAGCTCTTTGAAATAAACTTTAAAGGGAATACACATTGCTCTAAAGGACATTAACACGTGTTATCAATGTTTCTTTTATAAAGAGCAAGTAGTTATAAACTCATGATCGACTCGAGTTTGGTATGTGTTTAAGATCTGATAATTTATTGATGACGTTCGTGGAATATTGGAGAATAATGTCCGCGGCATCTCTTTGATCTCGGCAATAACTTAGTAGAATATATCATATGATATTATATCATATGATATGAATCTAACAAAATCATATCACATAATACATCACAATATTTTAACATATAATATATTGTATGATATAGTATGACATTGTTATTGTATCATATGATATTGTATCATGCATGATATATAATATGATATTGTATCATATGATACAATGTAATATTTAAAACTGTACGGGTTTTATGTTTTATTTGAAAATTATTATATGTTATATAATTATATATATTGTGTTGTGATATTGTATGATGTGATCAAATACAATAATGTATAACACAATACAAAACTGTATTATATCATATGATACAATATCATATCTTGTTATGATGTCACTGGCTTGAATGCTGAATCAGAGTCATAGGTTTTGGATGCTGGGTTAGGTTAAGGTTTTTGGAGCAGATCACTTATTTTCCATAAATAAAAGTACTTATTCAATCTTAAATGGTTGATATAACTATATAAATGAAACACAGAGGAAGCTTCAGAAACAGAGAGTGATCTTGATTATCTATAGATACGTAGTTAGGTTTAAGGTTTTGGAACAAATCAAATTGTGTTAGGCTCTTGGAGCTGGTTATAAAATGAAGTAAATTCTGCTCATACCTACTCAGACTTAAACAGTTAATTAAGCTATGGATGTGTAAATAGTGGCAGCATCATAGCTTGATCTTGATTATCTTGATCTTGATGAACAGGTATAAGATTTTTAGTAGTTAAATGCAAGTTTGAATTTTGAAGAACACGCTGTCCTGACTAACATTCATTGCTAATGTAAGTTTGAATTTGAAACATAAGGCTGGCTAGCTTCGGATACAGAGCCTGATCTCCAACGCTGTTGTATAATATGATACAATATTGTATAATATGAGGTTATATGTCGCATATTGTAAAATATAATATTGTACAATATTGTATCAATTGTATCAATTTTTAGCCCACCGAGACGAAGTCAGGGGAGCTTATACTATACCTCCGGCGTCGGCGTCGGTGTCCGGACCTGGTTAAAGTTTTTGGTGCAGGTCATGTATCTAAGTTATCACTTATCCTACCTTCACCAAACTTGCATGAATGGTACATCTGGACCTACGTATGGACTTGAAAGACTTGGATCCTGAATCTGGGCCATGAATGTCAGATGGTGGAGGAGGTTAAGGTTTTTGGAGCAGTTTAAAGTTTTTGGAGCAGGTGCCCTTTGATAGCCATTTCTAAGTTACTTCTCATTTTAACTTCGCCATACTTTGCAAGACGGGTGCGTCTTATGATACTAATGCACTTGAAAGGCTTGAATGCTGCATCTAAGCCATTGGTTTCAAATGCGGAATAACATTAAGGTTTTTAGAGCTGGTTAAAGCTTTTGGAGCAGGTCCCCTTTGATGACTATATCTTACTTGCTACTGGTCCTACTTTCACCAAACTTGCATGGATGGTGCTTCTTATAATACTTATGCACTTGATTGGCTTAAATGCTGAATCTGATTCATTGGTTTGGGATGCTGGATTAGGTTAAGGTTTTTGGAGCTGGTTAAATTTTTTGGAGCAGGTGCCCTTTGATGACTATATTTTTGTTATTACTGGTCCTAACTTTACCAAACTTGAATGGATGGTGCGTCTTATGATACTTATACACTTGACAGGCTTATGCTAAAATACTGAATCTAAGCCATAGGTTTTGGATGCTGGTTGAGGTTAAGGTTTTTGGAGCTGGTTGAAGGTTTTGGAGCAGGTACCCTCTGATGATTATATCCTAGTTATTACTGGTTCTATCTTCACCAAAATTGAATGGATGGTGCGTCTTATGATACTTATGCACTTGACAGGCTTGAATGCTGAATCTGAGCCAGAGGTTGTGGATGCTTGATGAGGTAAGGGTTTTTGAGCAGGTTAAATTTTTTTTTAAAGCAGGTGCCCTTTGTTAGACAAATCATAGTTATCAATGTTTCAATCTTTATCTAATTTGGAGAGATGATGCATTTTGTAATATTGATGCACTCCACAGGCGTGGATGCTAAATGTGATCCATAGGTTTCAGATGCTGGGGGAGGTTTAGTTACTTGGAACAGATCACATGTTTATATAGATAATACTATTTCAAACTTGCATGGCTGATTTAACTATATAAATGAATCGCAAAGGTAGATTCAGATACAGAGAGTGATCTTGATTATCTATAGATGCTTAGGCATGTTAAAAATTTTGGAAAAACTCATATTGTGTTCGTCTCTTGGAGCTGTTTATAAAATGAAATAAATTCGCTCATACCTAGTCAGACTTAAACAATAAATATTACTATGGATGAGTAAAAAAGAGGTAGCTTCAGATACAGACCTTGATCTTGATTATATTGATGCTGGAGCAGATGTAAGTTTTTTAAGTAGTTTGACTGTTGGAAAAAAGCTGTCCTTACTAATTTTCATGGATCATGTAACTTTGGATTTGAAACTCAATTAAGGCTAGCTTCAGATACCGAGCCTGATATCAATTATCAACGATGCTAAAAGAAACCCTCATATCTCACTCAAACTTGCTTAATAGATGTGTTTGTTGTTAAATGATAACATGATTCCTAAGATATAGTACTGTATGATCTGATACACTATAATTGTTTTATATGATACAATATGGTATCATATAACATTATACAGTGGTAGCAACGTTATTGTTGACAAACGACACGCATGATTCTGATACACGAACGATCACGCACGATACACGAACGATTACGCAGGATACACGGACGATCACTAACGTACTGCATTTTCACGATACACGAACGATAACGATAAAAAACGCAAACGAACGATTCAACACTATTTCACACGCAAAATCAAAATTAATATTTAAGATTTGAATTACGAAAACGTATTGATTTAATTTGTATTACAATATGCCTGAGTTTTATTGAAAAGCAGCATGTACAGTAGCCATGCACTGTTTTATTTTTTCGAGTAAACGATATGATAGGATCCATACACCAATTAAATTGCTTTGTGTCCACAACGGATATTAACTTCTATGATAAGTTAAAGAAAATTAAGTGAAAAAGAAATGAAGATAATGCATAAATTACACAAAATTATTTACATACGCGTTGATGTTCATGTAATCCGATTTCCTTACGTACGATTTAACTGTGCGAGATACAGGTTAAATTTGTTACCTGGTTCCAAAGAATTTCGATTTTACACATCCTATATTTTCATAATGTACGGTACATAATTGATTGACTTTTATCTCTGAATTTTAAAGCGTCGAACTATATTTTATTTCTAATGAATGTTTAAACAATGTAACAGAGAGGAACGCGTATCGTATTTTCATTTGAAGGAAAACTTAATGATTATTGTTTAGCTTGAACGGGAAATGGTTAACCTTGACCGCTTTCATTCAACGTGTCTCTTTTGCTTGACGCCAATGATTAAAATTATGTTTCAAGACACGATGGATGCTTGATATAGACTGATTAAAAATTCATGCAAAACTAAATCGACCGATCAAATGATTAAATGACTTGTTGAATTACTAGTTAACGACGAAAGCCAGAATATTTTAAAAAGATAAGCGCAGTCATGATGTATGTAAACAGCTGTTAATATTTTTCTATAAAATAGTTTAAATTCACATATTGTTGCGTTGTTTTAAAAACTACTCGTCGTTGTTTTAGAATAAATCCTGCCATTCTGTAAAAAAAAAGTTACAAAACGAAAAAACCTCATGATCACGCACGATCACGCACGGTAAAAAACGCAAACCAATTATTCTGATACATGCACGATCCCGAACGTTACACGAACGATCACCCACGGTACACGAACTATTTAACACGATAAGCTTGTCAACAATAACGTTGTTACCACTGTATTGTAAAATATTATATGATACGATACAATATTGTATAATTTTTTTGTATGTTATATGATACTGTATTCATATGATATTGTAATATATGATATTATATTATATGATACAATATTGTAAAATATGATATTGTATTATTTTTTTTGTATCTCATAATATTGTATCATATGATATTGTTTCATATAATTTAATACATTGTTGTATCAAATTATATTGTATCGTATGATACAATGACATATTATATATCATATGATACAATATCATATAATAAATTATCATATTATACAATATCATATCATAATTTAGAATACAATGTCATACTAAATCATACAAAATGATATCATATGTTACAAAATTGAAATGTATTATGGAATATGATATTGATTATATGATACTTTATTGTATCATATAAAATGTTATGATATTGGATTTTGTGATATTATACATATTGATGCAATATCGTTTCATATTATATGATACAATATCAGATCTTGATATGTCATATCATATGATACAATATCATATTGCATTATAATATATTACAGTAGTTTATGATATATCATATGACACAATATTATATAGTATCATAGAATGCAATATCGTATTTTTTTAGTTATGAATTTATAAACATTGTAGCATGCAATATTGTATGAAATTTACATTTAATTTTGTATCATATGATATACGATATTGTGTCAAACCACACTACAGTATTGAAAATCATTAACTATGATTTTCATTTAATATGATAAAGGTGGTCTCATAAAGGTGATGCCTCATAAAGGTAATGCCTCGTCTCGGTGAGCTTTGTAGTTTGTGATTACCTATGTTTTGTATATGATATGACATTGAATCAAATGATATTGTAGTATATGCTATTGTATATGCAATAGTATATGCTATTGTATCATATGAAACAATATTATATCATATGAGCTTATATTATATTGTTTCATTTGATATTGTATCATGATGTTTTGTTTTCCCTCGGACTGAAATGTCACACCTTCATTGGTTTAAACATAGCACGTGATTTCTCATATATCTCTATATTCGCTCGGTGAGAATTAATATTCGGCAATGTGGCCGTCATTGGCCGACGTTTTCGCCAACTCCTTTACATTTCATATTATTTAATACAGAAACCACATGCCGTAAGTTTTTGGAATTCTTTAAAATTAGATCAGTTGCCCTTTGAGTATTGACGTCACACTGGTGCGTCTGGAGCAGAACAAAATGCACGGCATCGTCGAGTTTGCTCAAATCTCTGCAGAGGAAAGAGAAAAAACGTTTTAAATTGAATAGCAACAAATCATTTTAAGTAAACATGGGCGAAGCGAAGAATTTCAAAAAGTATTTGAAAGATGAGATTGATAATTTTGAAGAGTTTAAATGAGTTAAACTGGACGAGGTGTTAGGCAATTTGTGAATGGGTTTGCGTAGATCATCGCATTTTGTGAACAATTATTATGATACAATATTGTATTATATGATATTGTGTAATATATTATTGTATCACATGATATAATATTGTATCATATGATACGATATTGTATAATAAGATACATCGCAAAGTTACGGCAAATTTTACACGTAAGAATCTCATAAGATGATTTGTGAAAATGAACACTTGGATTTTTTCAAATTAATAAGATTAATTACTAGTAATTAAAAATCAGACCCTATGTAACTCACCGAGACGAAGTCAGGGCGGAGGAGGAGCTAATGCTATAGCCTCGGCGTTAGCGTCCGAACCTGGTTAAAGTTTTTGGAGCAAGTCCTGTATCAAAATTATAACTTTTCCTACCTTCACTAGACATACATGGATGGTGCATCTGGACCTGGAACTAAACCGACTTAATGGATGCTAAATCTGGGCCATGAATTTCAGATGATGGATAAGTTAAGGTTGAGGTTTTTTGGAGCAGGTGCCCTTTAATGATTATATTTAAGTTAATACTAGTCTTATCTTTACCAAACTTGCATGGATGTTGCATCTTGTAATACTTACGCACTTGACAGGCTTGAATGCTGAATCTGATTTATTTGTTTTGGATGCTGGATGATGTTAAGGTTTTTGGAGCAGGTGCGCTTCGATGACTATATATTTGTTATTACTGGTCCTAACTTCATCTTCATATCATAGAATGCAATATCGTATTTTTTTAGTTATGAATTTATAAACATTGTAGCATGCAATATTGTATGAAATTTACATTTAATTTTGTATCATATGATATACGATATTGTGTCAAACCACACTACAGTATTGAAAATCATTAACTATGATTTTCATTTAATATGATAAAGGTGGTCTCATAAAGGTGATGCCTCATAAAGGTAATGCCTCGTCTCGGTGAGCTTTGTAGTTTGTGATTACCTATGTTTTGTATATGATATGACATTGAATCAAATGATATTGTAGTATATGCTATTGTATATGCAATAGTATATGCTATTGTATCATATGAAACAATATTATATCATATGAGCTTATATTATATTGTTTCATTTGATATTGTATCATGATGTTTTGTTTTCCCTCGGACTGAAATGTCACACCTTCATTGGTTTAAACATAGCACGTGATTTCTCATATATCTCTATATTCGCTCGGTGAGAATTAATATTCGGCAATGTGGCCGTCATTGGCCGACGTTTTCGCCAACTCCTTTACATTTCATATTATTTAATACAGAAACCACATGCCGTAAGTTTTTGGAATTCTTTAAAATTAGATCAGTTGCCCTTTGAGTATTGACGTCACATTGGTGCGTCTGGAGCAGAGCAAAATGCACGGCATCGTCGAGTTTGCTCAAATCTCTGCAGAGGAAAGAGAAAAAACGTTTTAAATTAAATAGCAACAAATCAATTTAAGTAAACATGGGCGAAGCGAAGAATTTCAAAAAGTATTTGAAAGATGAGATTGATAATTTTGAAGAGTTTAAATGAGTTAAACTGGACGAGGTGTTAGGCAATTTGTAAATGGGTTTGCGTAGATCATCGCATTTTGTGAACAAATGTGTCACTTGATAGTCCTCGGGAAAACAAAACACTATGTTTGTTACTGACTGACTACAGAAATATATCAAGTTGATAATCAAAGTACAATTAAAATATTTCAATTTTGAAATTTTAATTGTTTCCAAAATATTTACAGAGCTGCATTTCTTTTTCAATGAAACAAATATAGTTTATAAATGGCTTTGTGCATTGACATATTTACAGGCCCATGGTAAGTCAATTGTTTGATAAATTGATTTATATTAATCATTTGTTAAGGATAATATTTTTTTAAGTTTTAATATTTTTTAATGATAAATGATTAGAAATACATGTAAAACATTAAGGAGTAATTTAACGTTTGTACGTAGAGCCATAGACCTAGACATAGTTGCTGCATTACAGAAATCTTTTCAATCAAAATATTTGTAAGTAAGGGAAACTTTAAGTTAATTCCCTTTAATTTCACATCAAAATTTGAAAAGTAATTTTTTTTATAATCTTGACCATGTATATTTTTGTTGTAGTTATTTTAGATCATCATTTTTTTCATGATTAGTAATACAATTTAAATTATCTATAAACTTTAACATAATACCTGCCTTACATATATGTAAACCATTTTTGGGGCAATATTTTGAGTCATATTGCATAACATTCTTTAAACGCGCTTATAAAAAAGTAACAGTTACATATACAATTAACGTTTTCCCTGTATTAATTTATTAATTAGCATTAAACAAAGGAAGTTTAGATATTTAATTATTTCTGTTTATTACCATTGTAGCTACAAAAGAGAATGGGACATCAGCATCTATGGGGAAACATCATGAATAAACAACACGATAGATTCTTCATCAAGAATTTCGTGGTCAGTGAAACGATGGATTAATCATCAATAATTTCGTGGGTCAGTGAAACTTGAAATGCAAATGCCAGATTGGAATTCTCTACGATATTTATCGCATGCATCTTAAATCGGGAAAGACTATAAAAGACATTCCGGTGAAGGGAAAGTTGTGCATTACATAAATATTGTCATTTTGATGGTTAATTTGTGCGCATGGAAAGTCTTGCTTTTATTGAAAGTTTGACAAAAGACAGTAGTTTTTCTAATGATGAAAGTGTGTTTGAAATTACATGTACATATGTATACACGTTTCGGATTATATTAATAAAGTTCTTGTGTTTGTCGTTATCTTTGAGATAGAAGAGGGGGAGGGGGAGAGCAGGGAAATAGTGATGTGAAGAGTAGAGTAAATAAGTGAAGCATTCTCATTCAATATCTCACTCCACTAGCCTCTCTCCCCCACTCTCTCTCTCTCTCTCTCTCTCTCTCTCTCTCTCTCTCTCTCTCTCTCTCCCTCTCTCAGCCCACTTTTCCCCAAAAAAGTGGGACGAGAGGGGGTGAGAGAGAGAGAGAGAGAGAGAGAGAGAGAGAGTGGGGCGAGAGGGGGTGAGAGAGAGAGTGGGGCGAGAGGGGGTGAGTGAGAGAGATAGAGAGAGAGAGAGTGGGGCGAGAGGGGGTGAGAGAGAGAGTGGGGCGAGAGGGGATGAGTGAGAGAGTGGGGCGAGAGGGGGTGAGTGAGAGAGATAGAGTGGGGCGAGAGGTGGTGAGTGAGTGAGAGAGAGAGAGAGTGGGGCGAGAGGGGGTGAGAGAGAGAGTGGGGCAAAAGGGGGTGAGTGAGAGAGTGGGGCGAGAGGGGGTGAGTGAGAGAGAGAGTGGGGCGAGAGGGGGTGAGTGAAAGAGATAGAGAGAGAGAGAGAGTGGGGCGAGAGGGGGTGAGTGAAAGAGATAGAGAGAGAGAGAGTGGGGCGAGAGGGGGTGAGTGAAAGAGATAGAGAGAGAGAGAGTGGGCGAGAGGGGGTGAGTGAGAGAGATAGAGAGAGAGAGTGGGGCGAGAGGGAGTGAGAGAGAGAGTGGGGCGAGAGGGGATGAGTGAGAGAGAGAGAGAGAGTGGGGCGAGAGGGGGTGAGTAAAAGAGATAGAGTGGGGCGAGAGGGGGTGAGTGAGTGAGAGCGAGAGGGGGTGAGTGAGAGAGAGAGAGTGGGGCGAGAGGGGGTGAGTGAGAGAGAGAGAGTGGGGCGAGAGGGGGTGAGTGAGAGAGAGAGCGAAAGTGGGGCGAGAGGAGTGAGTGAGAGAGAGAGAGAGAATGGGGCGAGAGGGGGGAATGAGAGAGAGAGAGAGAGTGGGGCAAGAGGGGATGAGTGAGAGAAAGAGTGGGGCGAGAGCGGGTGAGTGAGAGAGAGAGAGTGGGGCGAGGGGGGATGAGCGAGAGAGAGAGAGAGAGTGGGGCGAGATGGGATGAGCGAGAGAGAGAGAGAGTGGGGCAAGAGGGGGTGAGTGATAGAGAGAGAGTGGGGCAAGAGGGGGTGAGTGAGAGAGAGAGAGTGGGGCGAGAGGGGGTGAGTGAGAGAGAGAGAGAGAGTGGGGCGAAAGGGGGTGAGTGAGAGAGAGAGAGAGAGTGGGGCGAGAGGTGGCGCGAGAGAGAAAGAGAGTGGGGCGAGAGGGGGTGAGAGAGAGAGTGGGGTGAGTTAGAGAGAGAGAGAGAGAAAAGGGCGAGAGGGGGTGAGAGAGGGGGTGAGAGAAAGAATTGGGCGATACGAAGTGAGTGAGAGAGAGAGAGAGAGTGGGGCAAGAGGGGGTGAGTGAGAGAGAGAGAGAGTTGGGCGAGAGGGGGTGAGTGAGAGAGAGAGAGAGAGTGGGGCGAGAGGGGGTGAGTGAGAGAGAGAGAGAGTGGGGCGAAAGGGGGTGAGTGAGAGAGAGAGAGAGAGTGGGGCGAGAGGTGGCGCGAGAAAGAGAGAGTGGGGTGAGAGGTGGTGCGAGAGAGAAAGAGAGAGTGGGGCGAGAGGGCGTGAGAGAGAGAGTGGGGTGAGTTAGAGAGAGAGAGAAAAGGGCGAGAGGGGGTGAGAGAGGGGGTGAGAGAAAGAATTGGGCGATACGAGGTGAGTGAGAGAGAGAGAGAGTGGGGCGAGAGGGGGTGAGTGAGAGAGAGAAAGTTGGTTGAGAGGGTGAGATAGAGGGGGTAAGAAAGAGAGTTGGGCGAGAAGGGTGAGAGAGAGTGGGCCGAGTGCGAGAAGGGGTGAGAGACAGAGACAGAGAAAGAGAGTGTGTGTGTGGCGAGAGGGGATGAGTGAGTGAGATAGCGTGGGGCGAGTGATATGGAGAGAAGGGTGAGATAGAGAGTTTGGCGATAGGGGGTGAGTGTCATTTGCATTCGTGTTATAATTATATCAAGATGAAACAAATTTCTTGGCGAAATAATTTTAATTCATTAAGTGACTCTGTGCAAACGTTTGAACGTCCAAATCATCATTAAAATATTTCTGAAACTCCCGCGCATATATATAACTCATAAGATCACGATCAAATTAAAACAATGTAAGAAAACTATCATCGTTACATCTAAATAATGGTATTTGGCAATTTATGGCGGACAATTAACTTTTAATATGTTCCGGGTCATCCAGAATTTTATTTATGCTGCAGTAAATATTGATTATTCTAAAACTACAATCCTTCGCTTGTTTAAATGTAAAATACATGTATATAGAACTTGGCATTTTTCACAAAAGTGTTTATAAAAATATATTTACTTTTTTCAGTATCGTTGTCTATGATAACACTACCAATCGATTTTGTATTATACAGTCCAATAAATTCAAATGACGTATTGTTGGGGTTTACATAAATTAAAGTTTTATATTTAATCGTACAATTATTGATACCTCATAATACTCAAAGAATGGTTCCTTATTCCTTAATTAAATCGCATACATGTATATCAGATGACTCTGATCCACAAATAAATTGTCGCTTTTACAGTTTGAGACTTGATTTTTGTTCCGGGACTCTGCTTTCATGAGTAATTATTGAATCCGTATTCTTTTAAACGGGCCATGACGTCACTAATGATCAATCAATAATCTTATGGTTTGCCTGTTGCAACATTAAGAACACTTGTTCATATAAAAAGAATTTGAAAACTGAAGTGGAAAGTTTGTTTTCCCTCGGACTGAAATGTCACACTTTTATTGATTGATACATGACACATTGACTGCCGGATATATGTCCGAATTACTATTCGGCAATATGTTCAACGCTTCGTCTCCTCATCTCGACATTTCATAATACATGTATTTATTACAGAAACCACGTTTCGTAAGTTCTTTAAATATTTGGAGTAATTGCCCTTTGACATTAGTTGCCCTTAAAATATGACGTCACATTGTTGTGGTTGGAGCAGTACAAAATGGCAGATTTGCCTAAAACTCTGCGGCGTACGGTAGGGTACAGTGGAAGACAATAGCTCTGTACGGTGGGGTACAGTGTGGTACAGTAGCTCTGTACAGTGGATTTACAGTAGGGAACAGTGATTACACAGTAGATGTCAGCCAATTTTCGGGAATGTCAGTAGATTTTGAATTCAGTAGTGTTACGTCACTAATGATCAGGCCCTGTTGCATTATCATGAATACTTATTCACCCAGCTGATACTAGTTTTCTTTTGATACGGTTTGAACTATTAATTTTTATGCGAATGTGGAATATTATCTGTTGGTTTTTGACTTTATGTTGCAATTTCAGACGCAATTTTTCAAACTAAAATGTGATCCAAACACTTTTCATGGGTGTTTTTCGCCACTGCGAATAATAATATAAAAAAACATATTCGTGAATCGTTCCCTGTTATGACCCTAGCTACACCCCCTACCATATTCGCAAACATAAAGCTTATGTTTACACTTAAAGAAACCGCTAGTGCACTTTTCTTGCTGTTCCCAGTTTCCATGTCTATAACCTTTTTTCTTTATACATTGATGGAGAGCAATATCTTGTGCACTTCTGTAAAAACGTTTTAAATGTTGATCCACTCCATTTACAAATCTTGTAGTACAGCGGAAGCTCAGGACATGTCGAATACAAAGTTTATATTCTTTCACTTCAAATTCCGAATTTCCAGGACTTATTATATTAGTTTAAGCTAAGAAAAAAAAAACAGGAAGCCCGATTGGCGTAATTTAGTAAGGTGCAATGTTTATATCAACCAAAACAATTGACAGTTCTCGCCCGTCTTACCGGTATTAAAGCACAAAAAGTCCATAATATTAGAAGTATAATAAATAAATAGATAAAAGCACGGTGTGCGGATCTGAGGGGGTGTCGACCCGTGTTATAATCGCTGAACCGTAATTTAACGTAATACGCCATCTAGCGAGAGACGAATTACGTAGTTATTCTATTGTGACGTCATCAGTATTGTTGATCATCTAATCATCAAGAGAGTTAGTAACAGTGTTTGTTGCAAAGAATTTTTAGCGATATGGACAAGACCGACACAACAGAGGTATAATATTTAGTTTGAAATATCTTTGTGTTACTACTTGTAGTTATATGTTCATTTTCTCAAGATACCAGTAACTAACGAAATGTCATTATTTTGTAAGAAGATGGAAAAACCACAAGAAATTATGGGATGGTTCCCGGCCACCACCCAAATGGTAGGGGAAAATTAATTTTATTTTCATTACAAATAAGCCTAGTAGGCCTTCCATTTTTGTAAGAACACGTTCCTTAATGATGTAAATGAATACAACTATCAAGCATTTACTTCTCTCTCTCTCTCTCTCTCTCTCTCTCTCTCTCTCTCTCTCTCTCTCTCTCTCTCTCTCTCTCTCTCTCTGTGTGTTAGATAGCCATTTCTTTTTTACGATACCATGCATAAAATTATAGGAGCACTATAGCTACACAAGATACGAAAACAATCATGAGGCCCAACGAATTAGGACAATTCATACATTCTTCCACCGCCATAAAATAACAGTATGTATGGATTTCAAATTATCGGAAAACAATTAGT